>VXBT01008199.1:541324-677382 GCA_013400235.1 Oriolus oriolus | reverse complement strand
CGGGCGGGTGAGCGAGTGAGCGAGTGAGCGAGTGAGCGAGCGAGCGAGCGAGCGAGCGAGCGAGCGAGCGAGCGAGCGGGAGGGAAAGAGGGAGGGAAGAAGGGAGGACGGCGGGGCAGCGGAGCGCCCCCAGACATACTCCCCACCCCCGCCCTCCTCTCCCCCACCGCCGCTCGCCTCGCCCAGGCTTCCTGTGGGAAACCCCCGCCGCTTNGAAACCCCCGTCGCTTTCCGCTGGCCCCTCACACCCGCCAGAGAGGGCGGCGGCCTAGGCTGCGGCGTACCGCCGGTCGGTGCTGGGCAGGGCCACCCTGAGGGGCTCCGGCTCGTCCTCCGCGAGGTTCCCGGCGGATTGGGGCGTCCCTGCTGCCCTCAGCGGGCTCCTGCCGCCGCCTGCCTCCTTCCCTCCTTGCCGCCCTGCTGCCGCCGCCGTGACCTCCAGCGGCAGGACACGGGGCGCAGGCACCTCCGGAGAACCCAGGTGCCCACGGGTGCCTGCTGTACTCTCTCGGGCTGTGTAACAAACGTAAAGGCAAAGCACCAAGGTTACGTGGTCCTCGGCTTTGTGCTACCGAGATCTTGTCCGAATGGTTATAGACACGTGTCCACAGGAATGAACGTAACCCTCTGTCCTTTTTATCCATGTAGTGTTCGCTCATGTGCCCAGAGTTCCCGAGGCAGGTGCCCTCGTCTTGGTGTGTTAAAGGGCCATTTCCCCGTCACAACGAGCCCAGCGAGGTGTGGGCCTGCTTCAGCTAACGCCAGGTGTTGAGACTCCCGCAGGTGGTGGTGAACTGCAGGTGTTGTGCCTGTGTGCCTCGGTCCCTGCAGCCTGTGGCTGCTTCTCCAAAGGCTGAAGGATGCTGGCCAAGGCCAGGCTCTCAGTTTCTGATGGAAACTTGTCCTGCACCTGGCTCTCCAGGCCTTGCAAACAAGGCGTTCAGGGAGTAGTTAAGTTCCGGGTTTCTTGATTGTGTCATCTAAGTGGTGATGTGTTAATAAATTAAGAAAATGTTATAAAACGTACCGCTGGATTTCAAGTGGTAGATGTTCATCTGCAGCATAATTTCGCTTCCCAGTTGTCCTTTGGAAAAAGCCTAGTTATTACATCAGCCAGTTCACAGAATATTCTGAGTTGTAAGGGACCCACAAAGATCATTGAGTTTGACTCTTAAGTAAATGGTCCGTAATGGGATCAAACCCACAACTTTGGTGTTACTAGCAGCACTCCCTAACCTACTGAGCTAATCCTAGTGATTCAACCGGTTTTGAGTTCAGTGTACAACAAAAAGGAGGGCACCAAACGCTGAAGTCATCAGCATTCTGCTTCCCTATTTATGTATATAATGACATTACCTGTCCCTCCCAAACCATACGGTGGTTGTATGTTAGCTGTGGTAGGACTGCTGAGGGTGTACTTTGGGTACCTGCTGTGCGACACCAATGCTGAGATTCATCTGCTGAGCAGTGGCATTGCTTACTGACACCTCTCTAAATCTGCTACCTCGTTATCCACTGTCTTTTGCTCCCCTTCCCCCGCTCACCATCAGTTTCTGGCTGTTACAGCTCTGTTGAAAACCTCAAAATGAACTAAAAATGGAGATGTCTATGTGAGGTAGTAGAGAAGCTGGAGCAATAGCTGTAAGAGGTGTGAGCTGCCCTGTTTGTATTAGTAAGGTGTTAACCCAAATACCCTGGTGTGGTAGGTTTTAATGTCATCATTGTTAACTGCTTCTTGGCTCATACACAACAAAAAAGAGAGAGGATCACAGTTCTGTAAATTGTTACCATGACTGGTACTTCATTTTATGGTTACAAAAGACACAAGTATTCTCATGGCTTTGGCAGCCAGTAGGGAGTGAATATCAAGGAGTCCTCTGAAACTCAGATTGTGGAACCTGTGAATTATGCTGTGATTTGTATGGGAGGAGTTTTTTGATAGCCAGTTTGGGAAGAAACTGTGGTTGTGTCATTAGGTGATTATATCCAGTAAATAAATTGGTAGATAAATATGTTCATAAAATGTTATGTTCATAAAATCATAGATTATCCTGAGTTGGAATAGACCCACAAGGATCATCAAGTCCAATTCCTGGCACAGGACTTCCCCAAGAATCACACCATGTGCCTGGGAGTGTTCTCCAAATGCTTCGTGAACTCTGTCAGGTTTGGTGTCATGCGAACTTCCCTGGGGAGGCTGTTCCAGTGCCCAGCCACCATCTGAGTGAAAAACCTTTTCCTAATATCCAACTTAAAACCTGCCCTAACTCAGCTTAATGCCATTCCCTTGGTCACTGGTCACCAGAGAGAGGAGATCAGTGTTTTCTCCTCGTCCCCTTGCGAGAAAGCTGTAGACTGCAATGAGGTCTCCCTTCAGTCTCCAGGCTGAACAAACCAAGTGACTTCATGGGCTCCTTGAGTGGCTCTAGGCCCTTCCTCTCCTCTAGGCCCCTCACCAACTTTGTAGCCCTCCTTTTCATGCTATCCAAAAGTTTTATATCCTTCTTGTCTTGGGGTTCCCCAAACACACAGCACTCAGGGTGAGGCCGCCCCAGTGCAGAGAAGAGTGGGACAGTCCCCTCCCTTGCCTGGGTGCCTGATGTCCTGCAGGACAGGGTTGACCCTCCTGGCTGCCAGAGCACTGCTGACTCGTATTCAGCTTGCCAGTGACCAGGACCCCCAGGTCCCTTTCCTCAGCGCTGCTCTCCAGATGCTTGTTCCACAGTCTGTCTGTACATCCGGAATTGCTCCATCTCGGGTGCTAAATTGTGTTAAGGTTCACATAGTTGGTGATTGTCCAGCCCTCAGTTTGTCTAGGTCTTCCTGGAGAGTCTCTCTGCCTTTGAGGGAATCAGCTGCTCCTCCCAGTTTAGGAAAACGTTCTACTATTTTGTTTTTTCCTTCTCCAAAATGAATGTGCTGCAGCTCAGCATTGAATTTGATTTTTGTACGCACCACTTCCAAAGTTATGTAGGGTGCTGTTTTTAGTAGTAGAGGCCATGGGTTATGAGAAAGCTCATTTTATTTTTAATGTGCACTTGGTTATAGCTGTCATTTTCAGGTGGTGATGTCTGAATCCCTAGTTGAAGATTCATGGATGTGTAAACAGAAAAGTGGAGTCATTGACAATAGCTGAGATAGACAGTACAGGTTTTGGTACCTATCCTTGACATAAGGCCTAAAAGCAGAGGGGCTGAAGACTGATTTAGTATTTTTCCTAAGCTACTTAACATGTCTGTTTCTTCATGTCATGTGGAAGTCTAGGTTGTTACATACAACAGCAGTTTTATCAGTGGAAGGAGAAAACTGGGCTTGCAGAATGGATGTGACTTGTTTCAAAGTGGCAAGGGCGGTAAGACTAGAGCTAGAAGAATACACTGAAAAGAAAGAAATTATAGCTTCAAAAGATAGGAAAGATAAAGTAATGGGTGATAACACAGTGTAGAATTTAAAGGGCTAAAATATAGAAGTAAGAGGAAAAGTTTGTTTTCAGCTGTTCTTTTTCAACTTTTAATTAAACTTCTTTTAGGTAAGTTGTGTGATTAATAACATATTGCAGAATAACATCTGCAAACCTTGTGTTAATGTAACTGAAAGGCTTTTAGTCTTGTCACCTCATGCTCTGGAACTTAAGAAAACTGGTGTGTTTTGATCATATTCCTGATGTTAGTTTCAAGATCTTCATTCATGTGTATTGTATGTACTTATTGTTCATTAACTACATAGATACAGAAGTCAAAGGTAGGCATTGTTTTTTTCTTGTCTCTTAATCCTTACTTCCAGTTAAAGAATTTTTTTAGAAAAATTCAGGAGGAATGGTGTTTAGTCCTGTTATTCATAAGCCTTGGTCTTCATTTGTGTGTGATGTTCTTTATTTGGAATGAAAGGTGTAAATTTTATCCTGAAAGGAGTGGCTCAAGAGCTAAATATTCAAGCTCTCAAGGAGTTTGGGCAGATTTTTTTTCTATAATGAACCTTTTGCTTGTGATTTACATTGTTTTTCATTGCACCTTGTCACACACTTCTGAAAATTAGTAAGGAGGACTGTGTAGTGCTGGAGCAGCTGATTAATGGTATTGGGCATGGTGGCAAATCTTAGGTGGTTAGTATCTCCTCTTGTAATGACTGGGGGATTTGTTGGTTGTTAGATTTTCCTGCATCCCTTCTTCGTCCATATTGGGTACTTTGCTTTTTCTGTGTCGGATTTACCTCTTACTCATGTCTTGTTTTTGATGCAAATTACTGCACAGTTTTTTATGTCACTGCTTAGCTCTATTTTATGTGATATGTTTGCTTTATGCAGTTCATGTAGTTTGTGGTTTTTTTCAGGACCTTTCTCTGTTTCTTACTCCCAAGTGGAAATAAGAAATAAATTCTTGGACACCATTCACCATTAGTTAGAAAGGGTGTAGAAGAAACAGAAGTTGTACACTTGGGACTGGCGTACACTTTCAGACAAAGAGGTGCTCAAACGTGTGGGCTTGACTTCTTAAAAAGCACACAACCCTATCCTATATGTAGGAATTTAGTTGTGTCTGTGCTGTTAGTACATTTTGGCATCCCAGAAAAAAACCTGGAATGTGTGTTTGGCTGCTGAAATCCTGCTGCATGGTGTTTTGTTTAAGTGACAGAAAGTTGTGTTGAGGATTTTGCATCAGTTACTAAGTGAAGCACTCAGAAGCTTTACAGTGGTGGAATTAGGGCTGGCTCTGCTAGTTTAATCCTTGGTCAGTCCATAGCCCTAAAATTCACTCTGTTTTTTTTGCATTTTCCTGGAATTCTCATCTGTTGTCAGACAGGATCTGAGGTGGGCTGAGATGTTCCCTACATAGGTAGCTCACAACCTAAGTTTTCCTAGCCAGCAGGTCTGTCATACTTGAACAATGGTACAGGCTACGTGTTAAGGCAGCTGCATTATTTCCAGTAATAAATATTAAGTCCTAATCTGTAATTAATTTTCAGGCCCTGTAACTGGATTTACTGTGTGATCAGCAATGTAAAAATATCTCCTTGTGTCAGCTTGGCTTTACTTATTACTCACTGGATGTATAAGCATTCACAATCTGCATGTAATTAACAAGAAAGTGTGCTTTGTCGGGTCTGCTTTTCCTTTTCTTTCTAGGTATGACAGACTTGCTGTAATGCAGCCATTGTTCAGTTTTAGGAAACAGCATTCTCGTAATCCAGTACTGCCATATTGCAGGAACATGAGCCCCAAAGCAAAATGTAAGATAACAAATTCAGCCAGTGAAAAAGGTGAAAATTGACTTTGAGGTGATGATAGAATGGTGAGAAGTTAAAGCTTTGGAAATTTTCCCTGGTGTTGTCATCCCTGTACTCCATCTTAATTTAAAATGATGTCAGTATTAGAAAGATCTCAAAATCTGGAACTTTCTTCATACAAATAAATTTATTCATATACATTTAAAGAAAAAAGAAAAAATGACACTGGATAGAAAAGCTACATTGATAAGTTTCCTTTGCTTTTAAATCAGGGTTTCAGGGTATCACAGATCTAGTTTCACTTGGATTATAACACTTCTGTCATTTCATATTGCCCTTCTATACTTTAAAACCTCAGTAGAAAGTCACTACCTAAGGCTCTAGTTTGTATGCAAACACCGATGTGCAAATGAAATTACCGAACTCAGTAGCATTTCACATATGTATAAAGGTGTTTGTTTGGTCTTGGTCCATCATCTGTCGGTTTACGCTGGATGTTTTTGACTGATAAGATCCTTTACCTTTAACAGGATCCTGCAGGGGTTTTTTACAAAGCAGGATGCTGAAATTATTCTGTTGCTTTGACCTCATGAATTCCTTGTCGGTAAAGGCACAGCCCTCCCAAAGGCTACAAGATTGGATACTTAAGGTATTAATTACATTTATGCATCAAATTACAATTGTAGGAAAAGACCCTAGGGTTTTAGAAAGATAAGTGTGGCTTTTTTCTCCCATGACTTTAATGGGTCTATCTCTAAATGAATTTGTTCCAATGTGTGACTTAGTGTTTTCAAATAGAGGTTTTGAGTAGTAGATAATATATTCAATGATACAGACTTTTTGGATAAGTTTTTATGATGCACATATGCATAAATGATTCACATGAATTAACCTAAGAATGGTAATTTTTATTTAATACAAGGGGAATAAGTTAGGCAGAATAATGGAGATGAAAATTTTGAGTTGAATGCATTCTTTTCCTCGAGGAGTACTAAGCTCTAATTATGTTTGCTTATTCAAAACACAATTATAGGTGCACTAAAATAGATCTGATTTTTTTGTACAAAAAATTAAATGTCTAGAACCAATAGTCTGATTCATGAAAGGAATGTTTGCCAATAAGCAGGCAGTGGGCACTGCGCTGCTCCCTCTATTACTACGAAAAGTTTACTTTTCCAGTGTATTTTTATAACTAGCTCATAGGCAAGTGTTTTAAAGCAAAACTTTGTAATGAAATGGAGTATTTACTTCACAGAAACAATTTTTAACAAGTGATATGAAGGATAACTGAATCCTTTAAATTAATGCAATTTTGCAACTTAGTTATAAACTTGTTATTCATTCTCCAAACTATCTCAAGTGTTGTGTATACTATAGGTCTGCATATGGAAGAAATGGCAGAATGGCTGTTAAATTCAAGTGTTAGTAGACTAACACTTGATCACAGATGAAAATAAGACCTTCCTTTCCAGGAAAACAACTTCTTTACAATGGAGATTTTCTTTAAATGTGTTGTAGGTTAAAGAATGGTAATTCTGCCTGTATCTCCTTGGTTTTCCTCCCTTTTCACTTTAGTAACTCTACTCTTTCTAGTACTGAAGTTCTCACTGATACTTTCAAGTTTTATTTCTTAGCTTAAAAAAAGAAAGGCATCTTGGAAATCTCTCTACTCACAACTGCTTACCTTTGAGGGCAGCTGGTGGGAAAAAATAGTAAGATGTATTAAAAAAGAAGGTCCCCTTTATGTCTGCACATTTCTCAACCAAGCTCCCAAAATAACGAAAGTGATTGTCTTTAAAATTTATGTATTTTGAGGAGTGTTGTATTTTAACTTGGATTCTTGAACCTTGATTGAACTTTATACAGCATTTTTGCAAATAACATAACTGATGTTTAAAAGTTGATAGAACTGGGATTTCAAGAAAGAAATGAGGTGTTAACCAGTTGCTAATTAAAATGATATAAAGTTACTAAAACTTTCTCTATTCTTCATATATACTGTGATTCTTAATGAAAAAACAGTAGTATTTAAAGTACTATTTTGAGCATTTTTTGAACGTGGATAAATAAAAATCCCAAGAAAATCCAAATTATAGGTTGTATAACTAGAAATGCACGTTTCAAAGACTGTTACTGGAATTGCTTCACTCAGTTCCTCTTGGATCCAGAAAGTGTGAAGCTTCTTTAAGTATCTGAGTAAAGTAGATTTCAACTTTTCTGAGTAATCTGTGTCCCTGCTACCTGAAGTCAGGAAAGAGGTGAAAGCAGAGCTGTAAATACCAGTAGGATGTAGTAAAGGGTGAGTAAGTCAGTTACCAGCTGTGTTGAATGAAGTGGGGAGATGATATGACTTCTCTCAGGATGCTCTTCTAGGAAAGGTTTTGTCTTGGTATCCTCATCTTGTAATAGTCTTCTAATTAATATGAGAAGCTGCTACTGTCCCTTTTGTTATTAGGACTGTAAAACAGCCTTGTATTTCATTCTCGTCTTCCCCTTAAAGATTAAAGGTCTGCTGCCTGCAGCACTGTGCTCATGTTGTTCTCCAGGCCATCCTGGTCCTTTGGTCAGAGGCTAGAAAGTCAGGAAGGTGTTTGTCATCTGTTTTCCCAGCTTCCATACAGAGTGAATTTGATGTGTTCTAGTGACTGGGATCTTCTTGTTCCTATTGATGTATATTAGTTTTTTGGGGTGTGGTCATTTTTGCAAAAATAACGAAAACTGTTAAACAGACCGGCTGTGGTCCTTGGCCTTCCAAGGCAATAAAGAGCTTCTGCATCTGAGGGCTTTGATCAACCACAGAAGGCTGTTATTACAGCTGTAGTCTTGTGCCCTACATATTGTATGCAACAAGAGAACCACAAGCACTGAGATGTGCCAAAACATACAGATTTTATTTGTTAAAAAAAAAAGGTCTTAAATGTTTCTCAGTGATTTGGTGAAAAGGGATATTTCCCAGTTTAGTAATCTCTCTCTCTAATTCTTTACACTGGGCTGAGGTTTTATGGAAAACAATTTCTCTTGTACAAAGGTATTCCCATTTCTGTAGCTTTCTCCCCTTTTGTCTTCTTTTTTTTTTTCCCTACAAGTATGTAATGTCTTTGACTGTTCTTTATGTTTCCCTCTGTTCCTTGTCCCCAAGAGGAGCATTCTGGAATCTGCTGATCAGTTTTAGGAAACATTCAGTAGTTCTGTCACACAGATTCCTTGCCTGTGGACTTATTCATATTTTCAAGGAGCTAGTGACTTAGCTGTAACCCCTGGAAGTCTGCACTTGGTTTTAATTCTGGCTAACGTCTATGTACATTTTTACAAAATACATAGTTTTTTGTATTTAGTCTGTGTTTTGTAACCTTTACTTGATTAGCTGTGTTCATCCATCTGTCCCTTGTAACGTTTGATGGTACTTGGAAATTTTATCAGAAAGTAAGGTAAGGGTAGAAAGAGTATTAAATTGATCTAACAAACATGCCCAAGTTTGGGCTGGCCGAGGGAGAAGAAAAAGCTGCTGCTAACATTTATCTGGCCCTCTGGAAGCTGAGTGGTAACATGCTCTTGGTGGTTCACTTTGTGGTGAAAGGCCATGATCTCTTCAAACAGCCTACCAAGAAGACCAGGAAAAGTGAGTGAAGGATGTGGGTGGGAACCAAAGGTATCAGCTTTCGAATGCAGAAGACAGACTGTAGGAAAATGTATTTCTTACTTGTCTGGCAATAATGTTTTCAAGATGAAATAAAACTGGAGTAAGACTGTTGAAATGTAGATTCTTCTGTAGGGACTAGTCCACAGCAAATCTGGTATTAGAGTAAGAATTACCTTCCTTAGTGCAGAATAGTGAACTTCCAAAAGGGGAAAAAAGTACTTAACATAATTGAAAAAAGGAAAAAGGAATTGATGGTTTTTGACAAAGTCTTGCTCCTTGCTTCCTTGTTCTTTGAAAGTTCTTGCCGTATATGTTAATGCAGAGATGAATAGCTTGGATTGATGATGCTCTTGCTTGTTCTTGTACATCAGTATCAGAAATGCAGTTACTTTGCACATGAGCACATTTGCTTTAGCTGGTATCTGCTATTTTTAATATTTGCGCCTTATTTTTCTGAAATATTTTGTATAAATGCTAGGGATACTGACTTCAATAAAGTGTTTTAAGATTGTCGAAGGAAAAACACTGTAATTGTAATGCAATGGAGAGTTTAGAATCGAGGAAGAGTATTCAAATACTTAAGATGTTCCGTTTGAAACTCACAAGTAAATACAGTATTGCCCAAACTGAACATCTGCATTTGAGCTATTTGGAGAGGTAGTTACACCCAGAGCTTGAAACTTAGACCGTATAAGGTAATTAAACTCGCTTGGGCTTTTCATAGAGTCACTTAGACTAGGTTTAACACCATCAAGTCCAACCGTTATTAGGCGCTATATATTTTCTAATTAAAGATACAAAAGCAAAATCCTGTAAATACAAACATTTGTAAAATTTAAAAAAAATATTAAAACTGATACTTCTCAACAGAGATTCTTCTAAAAACTGTAGATGAGTTTATAAATAGTCTTTACTGTCATTTTCTTTATACTGTTGAATAATTACCTGTGAATTACTGTTGTAGCTGTCTTCTCATTCTTTCTACTGGATGCTGCCCAGTGTCCTGATGTGCCCTCTCCTTCCTGCATTTTCAGCCTCTGTAGATTTGACAACATGGGACTAAAAAGAAGGAGTTTGCCTGGAGCGCAATTCTGTCGTGGTTCTGGTTGAGCTGGTGTTAACACAGTAGAGCTACTCCTTGCTATCAGTCTTACGCCCCTTTTCTTTTCAATAATCAAACAGAAAATTGGGTGCGTAAGCTAAAAGAAAACCTGAAAATCCTTTCTGACTGTTCTGGGCTATCAAGGAGATCTTCTCTTTTGGGGTTTCTTTTTCTTTGCTTGCTTGATTGGTTGCTTGTTTTTCCAGATGGCCCTGTGTCCTGTTTCCCTTCTAGCCTTTAGTTGTATTCCTACCCACTTCTCTTTCTCAGTAGAGGGGTAGCTGATCCTTGCACTCGACCCCTGTGCTTTGTCATTGTGAAAATTGTGGATGCTTCCAGCCAGCTTTGCCAGTGAGGGAAGCCCAGCTGCTCTTCCCAGGCCCTAAAGACTTCTCCCTCCCCTCTGTGCTACATTTCCGTGTATGCTGTGGTATAAAAGTGGAGCCTGTGCAGAGCCACAGGTCAGACTTGATGATCCTTGTGGGTCCCTTCGAACTCAGGATATTCTGTGATGCTACTTATGGGAAGTAGATAAGTTGATCTAATTACTCCAAAGTGTACATCAGCTGAAAAGCACTTTTTAACATGTATTTGAGTTAGTTTTCTGTTTTCACCTGCTCACTCACTGTGTGATTAGGTGCATAATAATGATGGGGATGAGTGAGGGCAATGGGGTACTGGTAAAACTTCCCATTTGGTGACAGGTAGCAACCCGCTTGCTTAACTGTATCTGCATTTGTAGGTCATTCTGTGTACCCCAAGCAGCAATATAGCCAAGTTCCATTTAGAAAAAGAAAGTGTGGGGAGCAGAAATTTAGGCTGTAATTTGAGCCAGTGGTACTCATGACAGTTCAGTCTTTCTTCTTGTCCTAGTCTGACTGAATTCCCTCATATGGGCCGCTTTGTAGTTGTATAGTGAACTGGATCCGAGAATTTATCTAGCTGAAAAATTGCCTAACAGGAAATTTGTTTACCTTTAAACGAAATTAATTTTCCCTTTCATTCACTACAGGCTGTTGAGCCTGTTTGTGTGGGCGGAGGGAAAAGAGCATCATAGGGATGGGGAGAGGGCGGGAAGGCTGCAGTGCCAGCTTGCTTTGACTGGAGTGAGTAGAGCTGAGGCACGTAGCTCGGTGGTCCCAGTTCCTGCCATGTCATTCAGCTGAACTGATCTGTCCTGTTTACAAACCATGCTCGGAAGTTTTCTGACAGCTTTGTGTTGTCTGTAGCCTATGTACTGTACCAAGTGTTTGGTACAATAATCGCACTGATACTCTGCAGAAAGTTAAAATGGAGGTTATTTGTAATTATTGTATTTCATGAAAATCAGAGCATGGAAGCAAATCTAAGTCATGTTTTTAGTGTTTTTGTTGTATGTACAGGGTAGACTTTTTCTCTTCCTGCTCTAGAAATGCTAAGAAAGGTACTTTGAGGAGAATCTTTAATTCAGATTCTGTATATTGCTCATTGTAATCCTCTGTTTTGTTGACAGATTCCACTAGTCATATCACATACGCAATAATGTGTAATCTCATAATGTAATCTCTTAGCATTAGCAAACTTTAAAAGATGATTTAAGAATGACTGTTAGTTTCCGTCGTTCTTTTATAGAGAAGTAACCAAAAATGCTCTGAAAAATAGAGTGTTTGAAAGCTGTAGGTAACTTAAAACCTGCTTCTTTCCTTCGTTTCAATACATTGCACTTTTACCTTTCCTTCATCTCACCTCCTTCTTTTAAAATGAAATGATTGTCACCCAAAATAACTGACAGTGTCTGACAGTAGAGTTTTCATAGTGTGAGCATCCCAACTGATGCTATTCTGAAATGTAATATCAACATCGAAGGATCAATAAATAGTGTGTTTGAAGATGAAAACCAGATATTTGGTATAACTGCATTGGACTATACAGTGTTCTGAGCAAATGTCCTTTAAAGGCTTTTAAACTCAGAAGCTAAGAAGTAAAAAACTGTTCTTGATAAATTCTCATCCCTTTGTTTTGAAGAAAGTGGATTTGGAAAAGCAGTGTTTTTGTTTCCTTATGGTCTGTGTTGTTTATTCTAAATCACTAGCTGTACTCAATTCCAGAGATAACTGAAAGCAAACTGCAGCTGTACTTTTAAATATAGAAATCAGGCAGCAGCATTTCTTCTTTTAAAGTTGGAATTCTCAGTGAAAAAGCTCCTAGATCCTCCGTTAAAGAGACTTAGTTTTCTTCTGAAGAACTGAAGTCTTCCACGTAGCCATACAAATTCTAGGTTGTGCTCTAGTATGTGCTATGTTTTTCAGCTTTGTGTCAGTGAATAAAAGAGTACATACAGATCAAGTTAGAGTAAAAATACTGGTATCCTGAAATAAAAGTATTTAACTGCTGTGCTGTCTGTATGCAGATATTTTATTTAATAAGGCAGAAATTCAAATGTGCTGCCAGAATTGGATCCTTTATTTTTGGTTCGTTGTGCACGTTAAACAGAGTAGATATATTCAGGATAATGCTCATATTTGTATCTGAGCAAATTTTTGACTTTCCATCCTTTTGATCTATGCGGTCCTTCTGTGGTACTTTCTGCTGCTGTTTGTGACAATTTTAGTGTACTTGTGTATGTTATATAAACAATGCTGTGTTATTTCTATAGACTGACTTTTTCTGATGGAGAGGTAACAGGTTTTTTTTTTTCAAAATTATCTTTTTTTCACTCTTGCAGAAAATTCTAAGCTGAGACATGTAGAAAAAGATGTTTTGATACCACTAATAATGAGGGATCGAGCCAAGGAGCTATGTTCAGATAAGGTGCAAGGTAAGAGTCAAATATTCATTAGGAGATCAGATGTACTCACTTTTGTGCCCTGAATATAATCCTTGTTTTTGAAATCATGTAGTCAGAGAATTAATATATGTGATCTGCATCTTATCAGTTCACTGTGAAACCAGTATTGAAACATAAATCTGCTGTGTTAGCTTTGGCTGCGTGGTGGTGTGGACTATTTTCCAAAATGACTTGTTCTCAAGGGCTGTAGAATTTACTATGATTAATACAAAACTTTCCACATCTCTGTCTGGACTGAACAGTGCAAGAGTTACTGTGTTTCTGTATGTAGTATTTAATACTTAATATAAGTTAAATTGCCTCATGCAAACCTTCAATTAAGGCATCTCTCATTATAATAAATTTGTTTAAATATTCCCAGCTAACTGCATCCTTTCCCTGCCTCAGCACTGAAATGGTCCATGCACATGAACACACGCTTGTTACCAGACAGATGTTGAAATAGGGTGATGCAGTGCACTTCTGTTTTCATTTTCTGTTGAAGACTACTGGACAATAACTCCTTAAAGTGGTATCACCACCTCTGCTGAGAGCTACTTACACACAGGTTAGCCAAGATTGCTGCTATAGGAGGGATGTAAGAATGGATGAAAAGCCACAGATTTGCTCTGTACAAGTGTCGGCTTTCAGCAGAGGGCATTTGAATCCAGCCATCCAGATCTGTGCTCTCTAAACTTCTTTTGTTCATGCACCCCTTCAGTAAGAAATTTCTGACTGCACAATCCCAATATAGGTATATTAATTTATAAATTATGTAAATGTATCACTGTACTTGTATGTTATGTACATTATAAAATATGAAAGTAGAAGTTAAAAAGGATGACACAAAGATGAAATAAACAGTAATTCAAAATATTTTTAAGCTATTTATCAATCTAAAAAGATTACTGTTAATAACAGTACTTTTTATTGAAATCTATACGACTGAACGTACATCATAATTTTTAAAATCTTTAACACTGTGATATAGGAATTTGAATGTCTGGTTGTAAGTTCAGTTTATTTCAGTACTTGATGTTAATAGGTGTCATGCCTGAAAAAGATACCTTACAGAGATGCATAGATCCACATGGAAGAGGTACCTAGTTGCTTGCACTTACCAAATTTTTATTAATATACTCATTTTATCAGTCCTATCCAGAAATTTTGCAAAGGTTTTGCTTGAAATTGGGTAATGTATGATCCTCTCCCCGGATGTCAATCAGTTGTTCTTCCAAACTAATGAGAAGGTGTTGCTTGTCAGTGTTTTCAACCCCCTAAAACTCTCCTTGGGAAGATTTTTAACAGGTTAGAGAGTTCTGTTTATATCCTTTTAAAGTGTACAGATATAGGAGGTTTTCGTATGTGACACATTTTGTTCACCAACAAAACCAAACCAAAAATTACGTAATTAGGTGAACATATCCAAATACCTATTTTGAAAATGCTTTCTCCAAAGCTTGAGTTTCTTTTGCAAAGGAGTTACTTTCTTACTCATTGTTAAAATGACACCTTCACCTTGAAGGGACACATTGAATGTTTAGTTTTTGGAAATTCCTGCTAGGTAGCAAACTGCTCACAGCCACTTGTCATCACCGAAAAGGTCAGTGAATTTGGAGCACTTGTCAAACCTGACACATTTTTTTTTTAGAAAAGACAACTCTTTAAAGCGCTTTGCCACAAGTTATCCAGAGAACCTCTGTGTGGTGCCAGGGATCTTCATGGCCCCTCCCCAACTCATTGCAAAGTCTGATAAAGATGCCACTGTTTGAAGGGCTTGTTTTTGTCAAGTTATAACATTGATATCATCCTGTAGCATTTTGTGCACTCCTGACTCCAGCCACTTTGCTGCAGTAGCTCACCCCTGAGTGGTGCAGTGAGGGAGTTTCACGTGCAGTGCTCTCTCTGTAGCCTGGGTCTGGAATCCCTTTTTTATTCCAGTCAAAGCAGCTACTCCATCAGTGGCTACATTTGCACGGTTTTTCTATAATACATTGTTTTTCATTCAAAAAGCCACTTCTTGTTGAGAATGGATCTTCTCCAGTACATCTTCCCTTCAGTGGCTCACAAAAAAAAAAAGGTCTTTGTGCATTTCATTGTTGAAATGCACATACCACAAGGTGAGAGAAGTTAGAAACTTCTGTACTTCCACTTAACTGTATAGCAAGCCTCCCACACTGTGTAACTTGTTTTCACACTTTTTTCTTCAAATCTTCAGCAGTGTCTTCTGTGCTCCTCCAACAGTATTTACTGACAAAGGAGTGCATTTTAGTTTGTTGCCATATTGCTTTCCCTGAATTATTTCAGTGACTTTTACCATGGCAGGAAGAAAAGTTTTTTCCCCAATGGCATGTGGTTTTTTGTGTTTCACTGTTATTTAAGAGACTTCAAAGGAAGTTTCTGCAGTTTTATCACTAGGTTTAGAGTAAAGTCTAGGTAAAGTGGACGAGTGTATTTTTAAGCAGCTGCTTTTGGAGGTTCTCCAAAAAATATAAAAAAGTAGTGTTACAGTAATATCTGCCAAAGGAAAGTGGCATCATGTAACAGGTGCCTTCCACTGCTGCTAGGACTTAACAGACCTTTTTTTTCATTTGAACAATAGTTGAATCATTTTTACTTTGAACTCTATACCTGTTGGGGAAAAAAATGAAGATGAAAAGCAATTGCAGTAATGTGGGTCATTTGAAAGCAGATGTCGGTTAAAAGTATTTTGAGGACTTGCTATTTGTATAATATTGTTTGAGGTTAACCAAAGGGACAGTGTGTATGTGTTTTTCTCCTATGAACTTTCTCTGTGTAACATGACTTTGGTTTCAGTATCTTCATTTTCTGTGGCAGCAACCAGTGTTGGAGGTTCTTGAGCTGTGAGTTGTGGACCATTACCTTGCAGCTTCTCCATCTTTTTCCCTGTATAAATTTTAAAGCCAAATGTTATGGTTTCTCTCTTTCTGTTAGGCAAAACTATAATTTCTTCCTTCTTTCTCCTGTATAGAGTTTAGTTGTGTGTCTTTAAGAAAATAAGGTTTGTGGATACATCTATCTCCCCATCATTCCTCTGTCACCTGTAAGCCAGCTTTAGTCAAATTGTGTGAAAGTTAGAAGTGGAAACTGAGTATTTCTGAAACAATTTTTTTTTTATCAAATAGGCAAGCAAAACCCCACATCGATACCTCTATTAAAATAAAAAAGTGGTAGCATAGCTTCAGTTACCTTGTTGTACACCTTTTTATCTGGATGGAGGGGAGAGGCCAAACCATGGGAAATGAAGCTTAAGCAGTTTTATGATTAGTAGATGTATCATCTGATAAATCCGTTGTGAGATTATTCCTGGAATAAATTTGTCTTGTTAGTACACAGGGATAGGTGTTAATCAGAGTAAATAGGCTATGCTTTTTATGCTGTAAACAATTACAAGCTATGAACATAAGCAGTGTAATTAAGTAATCAAAGCTCCTGCGACTTGGTTTGTGTGCTGTCGGGTGTACACACGTGCATGAAATGGAGCTGTTTACACTGAGGGCAGAGATACTCATTTAACTTGCTCTCAGTGTAGGATTTTTCTGCTTTATGTTAAGTTTATGTTTTAGAAACTCCTATTAGTAGACCTTTGTTTCTTTTTATCTTTAGGAAATTGTGATAAATGCATCAGTAGTATAGGAAATAAAGCTATTCCACAAGTATGGGCCTTTACAATTGGCTTGGTCAGGCTGGGTTCACATGTGTCCCTATGGGGAGCCCCTATACATTCAATAGTGCTCTGCGTGAGCGCAGGGGTCCATCTGTACTCAGCCCGGTACCTTAGCCTGCAGCTATACCACCTAGAGCTGTGTGCTTATCAGAGCTAATAATGCAAGTAATGACAACCTGTCCAGCGCGTGTTCCAGAGCCGTCCAGGGAAAAGAAACCCCAAGGGTTACAAAAATAAATAGAAAGTAAAGGTTTTGTTAACTTAAGAAGTGATCCTGCTACCCTAGTGCACAGTTAAAGGGGTGGCTCATTGCTGCGCTTGGTTGTTAGTCTACCAAAATGGCTTAGAGATGAAACAGCCATGGGAAATACGTCCACATGATAATTTTTAAGAACAATTAAGTATTGTGTCTGGTCGTATTTCATTTTACTTAGATTATTTAAATTTGCTTACAACTTTATTTTCAGATTGTTCCAGTATAAGTTCTTGTGTGTGCTGCATGTTTCTTAAGAATTTTGTACCTCTCTGTTTCAGAATAATTTTTGTGTGATTTAAGATTTTCAAGCACTTTTTTCAGCGAAAATGGATATATTAGTAATTTTATTAACTTGGATAGTAATTCTGTTAACATGCTTTCTGGGAAACACTAGTCAGTTTTCTGTGACCGTTATGTAAATATGCTTTATTGTCTTCATATCCATGCACTGTATGTGTGTATGTGAAATTGTGGGCAAAAGTGTCAGAAAAAAAGCAAACAAAAAACCCCAACAACATTGTCATACAGGAATGTTTCACTGTATTTTTACGAACTGTAGGATGAGTTTGCCTGAATTAATATGAAATGATATATTTCTGTATCAGCATGTCCTTGGCATTTTAAACCTAAGTAACTAAAAGGATCAATTAGTAGCCATTGCCTCCCTCACAGATTGCTTTTGTGAAATAATTTCTGAAGCAAGCTGTTTTCCTGTTTTGCCTTAATTTCCAGTTATAAAATTTAAATATGAATAAGCTTCTTCAAAGCAAAGTCATAGCAAATTTCAGGAACCTGGAGTTAGCATTCTTCATCAGAATGGTGATCTCTAGCACATCAAAAGTTCTGTAGTTTCATCCAGCTGTGCTTTGCTTTCCATGGCTCCATGCTCTAAAACTAGGGACAGTCATGGAAAAAACTGCAAGAGCTGTGGTTGATTCTTGGTCATTTCTATAGAAAAGTTTGTCTAATTTCTTGAGAGCACTTATTCTGCTGTTCAAAGTTACAGATTCTGAAACTGAACTTGATGGGGGTTTTTTTGGTAACAGAAATATACAAACTTGGACTGTCAGCTTAATATGGTTTAATTTTGGGTTACTTGGCTTGGAAAATAGAAACAGCTGACTGACTTGGAGATGTTGTGGGTTTAGACTGTGGAGAAGTTGTCTTGAATTGAGATCCCAAAAAGAAATTACTGGGTCACAGAGTCAGTCATGAAATTAGTTCTGTAATATATTTTTTGTAGATGTTTTGTGTATTTGTTGTATTGTAAAGCATTTCTTCCCACCCTCCAGAACTTCACAACCTTTTTTTTATGGGAGAACAACAACTTGCTCCACAGACAAGGGGTTTAAGTTCTGAACTTTTTTCCTCTGAATTTTGTTGTCTGTTACTGGTACATCATCTGGAATTGGGCCTTTGAGGTCACCAAGAGGCACCTGCAGACATCTTCTGTAACTGACACTCCTTTGTAAGGTTCAAGGATTCAAGTAGGAAATGGAACTACATGCTTTTCAGGGTGAATGCAGGGAGAGAGAGTTCAACTCAGCCTGGTTTTGCCATCAGAAGTAAACGTAGCCATTTCTTACTTGAAGCATGTTGTGAGAGACATCCATCTGATCAAAATGAGAAGTTGTTCCGTCCCTTTAAAAAAATTATTAATTTATTTTAAAATTTTCATGAGGGAGACTTGTGCCAAGTTGAGGACCTTCACTGGAGAACACTGTTGTGATCGTTCTGTTGTCTTTAGGAGCTGTGTAATTAAAGCAAGTGAAGTCACATTGCTGAAAAAATCTCATGATACTTGGCAGGGCTTTAAGAAATGGTTGGGAAAGTGTGGCTGGAAAAGGACATTTCCAAGCAACCACCCTCCTCCCATTCTCCAGATTTCCCATTAGCCCTCTCCTCCTCAGGGCTCATGTTGATACTTAGTGAAGATGATGGGATGCAACACTACTGCAGGCTTCTCTACAGTTGAGCATGACCAGTGTCATCCAGAGTTTTGATAATGTGCGGTTACTCAACAGTCCTGTCACAGACATTATCTCTGTCCCCGTAGGGGCCACCTGCTCTAGACCATGACCCTTACACCTGACATATTAAGGTCCGTAAATCCAAAGAAATTTCTGATTGAACTACATGTGGTGCTGTACATTTAAATGCCTGAGATATTCCTTCTTAAAAAAAATTTCTTTTTACATATACTTTTCTGTCAGAAATGCAGATAATGAAATGTGTGAAATCCTTAGCAAATTTTACTGGATGTTGCTCACTTTCCTTGGTATTGCAGGCCAAGTTCTGTTAATTGTTGCCAACCCTCATTGAATGCTGAGGGAGGATTAACCTGTTGGTACCTACAATCCTGACACCAGAAGATGCTAAGACTGATAGTAGAAGGAAATTACATGACAGCTCTACTTAAAAATTTTGATGAGTCTTCTTGTCTCAAAGCAAATTAAAACTGAAGTCACCATTTACTGCTGAACTTCACTCATCCGCTTTGCCTCATTATGAAAATATAGTTCTTACAATTTTTTTTTGAGTTCACATGTCTTAGCAGTATCTGAGAATACAGTGATCTTCTAATTGACAAAAGCAAAAAGATCAAGTGACTGATAAAAATCAATGAGTTAACATGACAGCTGCTGGTACCTTTTTTTAGATAGAGCCGCTGTGATCAGAAATTACTTGCATATGCTTATGTCCATATTATTCAGAGTTTGGTGGAAAGCCTGAGAGGTTACATGGGAGGAATAATAGATTTGTTATGACCACAATAGCCTTCTCTTATGAGGATGAAAAAAGAGTGCTGCATTATTATCTGCAACTGCATTTTTGTGAGAGGAAGGTTAGTATGATTTGAGAACATAGTTTCAGTTCAGTGGGTGGAGAATGGAAGAAAACTGTTGTCCTCTGTTGCTGTATTTATTATCTGAATATTGAAGTATATTATTGTCATGTCGTGTGCAACCACATGACCCTGTATGAAGCTGTTGATATTACATTATGTTGTATGTGTTGTGCAGTTGTCAGTTATTTAAATTATTTTAGATGTTTTGATAGTTATATTTAGTACTGGTAGTAAATTACTATGTGCTTTTTTTTCTGGCTAGCGTTCTTTGAGAGTAATATGCTGAATTTTTATATGATGTTCTTGTTTGCACACAATAGCTTTTATCTTGGAAAAAATTATTCAGCACTATATATTTCCAATGAGCATTTACTCCCATCACATTTAACTATGTGAATTAATACAATCTCTAGAGGGATTATGGTATATTGAGCTTTGCTCCAACAAACTGGGCAGAGAGAACAGCTATATGTAAATTAGAATTTGAAGAAATGAGATTCTAGATCTGTGTGTGTTTGTTTGTTTGTTTGTTTGTGTGAATGATAACAGCATTAACTACCCTAAGCTAATTCGTAGAAAAGAAATATCAGGGCATATTGTCTGGCTTGGTGATAGAAATTTTGGTGTTCTAACTAGTTTTAAGGACTTTGGAGAAAGTGTTCGGGGAGGGAACTTGCCCTGTTTGATTATTTTTGTTCTTCCCCCCTCCATGTCATTTCAACCCAGCTGATGACAAGAAATGGGTCAGACTGCTAGCTTTACCAATGCAACCTAGTTGTGTGAGGTTTTTTATTTTTTAAATTTTTTTATTTATTAGAGAATGGAACAGCTTTTACAGGGACAAAGAGAAATGAAATCACTTTCAGTGAAAGAAAGAGGCCTCATTATAGCCACCAACAGCAGTTATTGACAGCTACACTTCCTATTAACAAGGAGCATTTAAGAGTTTGGCTGTTGGATCTTTGGACTTGATCTAATTTGCTAGCATTAATTAGTTTCTTTTGAGCACAGACACTTGGTGCTCACAGCTATAGATTTAGAGGACTAATTAGGACAGAAAATTGAACAGAATGGGGTAAGGCATTAACCTTCAACCATTACCAGCTGGGGCTCTGATAAAGACCACAGAGTCCAAATGCTGCTATTCATGCAAAGAGTACTCTAATGAATATCAATTTCAGCCAGGTTGCCATATCTTACAAGCCCTGTCTTGATTTTGATTCTCTTACCTGGCAAAGATTTTTATGTATAGATATTAAAGTGATATTGGTAGTTTAGAGCTCATAGATGAGAACCTCAAGAGGTTACCTGTGTTTTGTCCAGTCTTTCAATTTGCTTTTCTCAAGTTACAGATTTTATTGGTTTCCAGCTAAGATCCTGAATTTCAAATTGATTTCCCAGTCCAGCATAAGTATATTAACATAGCCTAGATTAATTACATGTCCTTAACAAATGCTGGTTTAAATAGAGGATGCCTGTGTGTTTTTGGATTAGTGTAATACATGGTAGTAATATCCATGACAAGAGCACTCACCAAGCTAACTGCTGAAAGTTGAACAATAGGACTGCTTCTTTTGCAGCTCTTATGGTGAGATACAGTTATTGTATTGTGGTGTTTAGTTGGTAATCCAGTTTTAGGAGGAAAACTGTTCTTCCAGACTGTGGATTCATAGTTTTAACGTCTGCAGAATGGGAGTACTTTAACTGTATATAAGGGAAAGAAGAAAACAATTGCCTTTGTCCTTTTGTACAATTTCTTGGATTGTTGGAAGAGTTGAACTTGAAATGAAGCATCACGATCATCATTTGTTTCTACCCTTTAGTCATACTACTACTCCCTGACAAA
Organism: Oriolus oriolus; assembly: GCA_013400235.1. NCBI lineage: Eukaryota > Metazoa > Chordata > Aves > Passeriformes > Corvidae > Oriolus > Oriolus oriolus. Next base: position 655,973 of record VXBT01008199.1, on the reverse strand, counting down.
CTACTCATTAAATCTGAATCATTGTTGCTGTCTTCATTTGACTTCTGTACCTGGAAATTCTTTGCCCAGTGATGAGAAAGTGTAAAAGTCTCTTTGTCATAATTTCTCCAGACTTGTTTTTTCAGGAGTGACGCTAGCATTGATGAGCTTTTATGTGCTCTAATTATTTCCAGTTCTCTGCTAGTACACTCTACAGTGATAGGTTGAATAGCTGGTTTCGTGTCTTACGGTCCTGGTGAGGTAAGATTGGCACGAACTATAAAAATAGAGAAGTTCAACCTTGCCTGTATCTACTGATCTTGGGGTAATTCGTGGTAGTTCAGTCTTGAGGGAACCCCATGAGGTGAGTGTCCATAGTTGGGGAGACATGGTCAAGTGCTTCTCCCAACAAAAGGGCGAAGGTAGCCTGGTTACCGTTCCAGCCACTTACTAACGCATTTTCCCAGATGTTACATACAGTATTTGCTGATCTCATAGTTTTCTTTCCCAGTTGACACATTTTGATTCTTCTGTGTCAGTCATTCTTATTAGCAGCAAGTGAGCACAAACTTGGGATTCTATAAGGGGTTTTTTGCATCCATTCTGTTGATGGTGGTGATAACCTATGGGTGCAGTGTTAGAGTGTTACAGTGAGGTGTTACTGTGGCGTAGGTGGGCAAGAGCAATTCACTGTTCATGGCAGTACATGTGACTCACAGTAGCTGTTATTTTAGCTGCCTGTCCTTTACAGTGTATTAAGTAGTTGCTCTGCAATTTTGGATTATAAACCCCTCTTGGATACTACATTCAACAGTTATACAATTAGCACTTAGTGTAAATAAATCTTAATACTTTTAAGAGGTCATGCTATATTCCCATTGCCTGTGCATAAATATTTATGTTGTATATGAATTAATAATACTACCCTGGGGTTACTTTCGCACAGAAAATAGGTTATTTTTCAACTCTTGAAGTCAGAATATGTTGTATAGGTACCATGAGGTTCGGCAGTGGAGAGTAGAACTTAGTTTGGTCAAAAAGTAGCTACTTTATATTCAGAAATGCAATAAATAGTGAGCATTCAGGCCTAAAAGTGAGCCTAAAAGCAATGTATTGACCTTGTATTCAGCATAAGGTGATAGGGGAAAGCTTCTGTCCACTCTTTAGAAAACACATGAAGTTGACAAGCATATTTGCCAAAGAAAATTGCTTATCCAAATCTCAGAAATTGAAATGAAGCTCAACAGGAATTAATACTAAACGGAAATCAGAATAGGAGTTGTGATTTTACTTAATATGCTTTGATTTAATGAGGCAGTGGATTATGAGAGTTGTAGTTCTGATCTCCATTTTTTCCTGTATATTGGAGTCCTATACCTGTTTTACATATCTTTGTGTAGAATATTATGAGTCAGCAGAGCCAGTCAAAAAAAAGGGGCAGAAATCAGGTCTTATCAGTCAATAAGGGAGCACAAGTTAGAGTTGAACTATAGTCTGGCAAATACACACACTTTAAACAACATGTGGTGTTCTAAGTGTTCTTCATGCTTTTTGTTCTGGGTGTTCTTCATTGCTTTCTGAAAACAATGAAATCTCAAGTTTTCATCCTGTTTTGGGATGAAAACTTTTTAAGCTTCTTTTTCTGGGTAGAACAGTAGTTCTAAAGATTGCTTAGCTCAAACTGAGTGAGTTGTCCTTGCAGCACTTATTCTTTGATGTAGTAGATGGAGGGTCCTGTGGTAACAACACTGACAATGCACAAGGTTGTTTCTATAGTAGAAACAATGTTGTCTGTTGATGAATAAAACTATGTTCTTGTACATTATTTTTCAGATCCTTTTAGTAACAACAACAAAAAATAATCCCCCTCTTTCCCACCCCCAAATTTAGTTTTGTTGCTGTTGTAATTGCTTTCCGGTAGTCATCTCTGTGGTGCTGCATAGAAAAAGAGTGGGGAGATTTGTGCTCCGAAGAATATTGTACTTAAAGGTCTGATGCCTAAGAAAGGAGTAAAGGTTACATAATGAAAGGTCATAAAAAACTTGTGCTGTATTGTCATCCCTGTGAATGTTATTTTTAACAGTCCTGCAGAAAAGAGTGCCTGGAACGTTTGCTGCCTCCAATCAGGATAGATGCCTCTACAGGAAGTGTAATTGTATAACAGAAGGCGAGAGGTGTTTTTAACGAGGAATCAAGAGCCACAGAGCTAGTCAGAGGATAGGAAAGGGGATGATCAAGGAATGCTAGAGCTGTACAGAACTTTGGAGGTATGCATGAGGCTTTAAATTTATGATCAGGGAACAAGAAAAGTAGTTTAGCTGCTGTGTGCTAGATTTGAGAGGGATACTTGTTAAGAATTTGAAAGGAATCGTGGAACAGAGGGAAGGTAATCATTCTGATGGGATGATGAGTAGGAAAGGAACTTATACTAGGAATTTTGAAGAAGATGATGTAGAAGACCTGTGCATGAAAATTGCCCTTGGATGGAGTGAACAGATTATTCTCTTGGTATTTGTCCACTGTATTGGGAAGGAGTTGAAATGGTTGTAGGGAATATGAGACTTTAATTATGGTATTAAGACATCTGCTTTCTTACCTTTTTCCTGAAATGAGTTTAAAGAAACATTTCTTTAAGTCTGTAATGCCTTTTTTTTGGACTTCTGGTATTCAAGTTCAGGATTTCCTTGTATTAGTTTTATCACCTATAATGTCGTACACTTTATAGTTTCCTTTCTTTCTGGCTGTGATCCAGAGTCTCTCAAGGAGGTACTAGTCATTCTTTTTCCCCCTCTTCAATATACACTAAATATGCTCTTCAGGCTTTCAGATCAACAACATATTTCAGGGATATTTAAATAGTCCTTTTTGAAGCACAAAATCAAAAATTTATTACTACATTTGCATGCCAGGCTTGATACAGGTCCTGCTTTGTTTCTTGGTGACAGAAATTGCTGTAATGGGGTGCTCGTGAAGTTCGTGAAAATAAAGCAGTGCAAAGTTGTGGCTTGAGATGTAATCTCATCTATGGCTGTAGACTGTCAGACTTTTAAAAAGTTATTTTGGGGAGACGCAGCTGATGTTGGCAAAAAGAACTTCTGAATGCTATGGTTTAACGTGGGAAATGTACAGAAAGTGGATAATGTGGAAAGACATAGGAGAGAGTTGAAAGTAGGACTTCTTGATGCCATCTGGACTGGTCCAATTATGCTTCAAAAACATGGACTTCAGTTCTGTGAAATGTTTATCAAACCTAGGTGCCCTTGGAGGGCACATTTATCAAGCATAAAAGGTATGCAGGTCTGGAAAGGATGTTGAGAAGACACTTGGGGCCATCATCTTCTCTTGGGGCCATATCTGATACACCTGTGTTTGTCCTGTAATCTGGTTAATGTTTCAGCTACTAGAGACAGCCTGTTTCACTGCTTAGTTTTATTTGATCATTCAAAGAATGCTTTTTGCTTTCTAACTTTTTTTGGCATTTAGTGCCTAAAGCAACTTTTCTTTGTATATCAAGCAATTTATGTTCTCAGACATTGGGCAGATTCCTGGTAGTGATCTGAACAAAAGCAGGACTTTAAATGGAAGAAATAGGATGATCTGATTTATGTTAAACAGGCAAAAGGGAAAAAGAAAAATAAAAGGCTTGTTCAGTAACCATTCTGGAAAACTATTTCTATCAGAGTTCCCAAAATGGCTTATGGAAGGTGTTGAACCCTGAGATTCCAGAGTTGTTTTCAGGAGCATGAAGAATTTTAAACACAAATCCCCAAAATCTTTAATTCTGTGATGTTAAAAAAGACATTTAAATTCACAGGGAGAACTCATGCTTTCAGGTTGAAGAAAATTATATCCAGTAAACTAGAGTGACCACAGTCTGCAACTTCAAACTTTGTTGCTCATTACTTTTTTTCCTGCCTTTGGGGTGATAATTTTCTGCAGTGAATCTGACAGCGCAGTCAAAATGATTCATAAGGCCAGTGGTGAAAAGTACTCTTTATTTTTCTCTGGTGTAAATAACCTTTGTCATTTCTTATCTGTCCTGATTTCCTCCTTGTGTTTCTTTGCATGTGTTTTCTGAGTGGTTTGGTTTTTTTATGCTTAATTTAGGCTTCAGCATATATCTAGTTAATGAACAGAAACTTACCATTGCTTTCCATAGAACACGGAAAAGAGGAATATAAAAGAATATAAACTGTATGGGGTTATATAAATTAAGATTTAATTAGTAATTAGCTAATCTTTAGTGGGATGCTAGAAGAGCTCACACCTTCTCTGTTGTCTTCAATGACTTATATTGAAAGTCCTATGTTTAAAGTATTTTATATTAGCTACATGTAACAATGCTCCATGTCAGCTGAATAATAGTATTAATGGTTTTTCAGCTGTCTCTTTGTAATGGAGGTGTCCCCATACTTTTAAAAACTATTCCAAATTTAAGGAAATTAAAAAGCATATTTACATATGTATGTGTGATTATTTTTTTTTATTTTATACATTCCAAACAGCTTGAGGAAGTTTAGAGTCCTTTGTGGGGAGTGAGAATGGTGTGGAAAAGATGCTTTTCCTTTAGCCAGGCTGTTGTGCAAGTTCATTTTGATATGCTCCATCTGTTGAGTAACTATAAAACTTCAGCAGTTTTAAACCAAAGTAGTGTTGGGGGAATCTGTCCTCTTCATTCTGCTGTCAAATTCATGCAAATGCTAGTTACTGACTGTGCATAAACCATTGAGAAACATTCATTGTTGGGCAGAGAATGCGTAGTAAATTGCAACCCCAAAACTAACTTTTGCACTTCTATGGAAGGAAGATTTTTAACAGAGTGGCAAACTTTTGCTTTGGCTACCTTCTCCCAACGGTAATTCAGATGAACAGTTCTGGTCTCATAATTTTCTTTTCTGCAGTGGTTTCACTGCAGTGCTGTTTGTTCCAGACCTGATGTTACAGATCTCTGTGGCTGTAACGTTTGAGTTGCAATGACTTGACTTGCTTGAAAGCTAATTCAGCCACTCTAATAAAGAGGAGAAATAATCACCTCTGTGCATGTGTTAAAAGCGCTTAAAGGTAGTAGTGTTTGGCTTATGGTGTCAGGTTCAGCCAGATATGTTCCACATAAACAGTAAATTGTAACAGTGACTAGAATTGTTCTGTGTGAAGCAGGTAGAATTCCCTTGTTTCTAATGTAATATAGTCAATGTCTTATTTTGCATTTGATTATAAGGTTGGTACACGGAAGTTTGGGTTCTACTGTGTGCTGCGGGCATCTGTATTAAGAGATCTGGTAGTAACAAGTCTTTTGTGTGTCCAGACCCTAACTGATTGTACAACAACATTTTAATTGGGCATTTTTGTACTAACAGTTTTCAAGTCCTCGGGTATCTAAGCCTTGGCTGAACTTGCGGTGATAAAGTCAGAATGAACACCCAAAGCTTGTTGTATTTTGGGCAATCAGAAGGGATGAATCTGAGTAAGAAACAGTCTAGCCTTCCTCTTCTCCTTTCAGCATTCTTGGAAAGCTCGAGGAGGATGGAAGTTACTTCATCCTGTTCTGCAGTGTTCAGAAGGGAAACCCTTGTGAGGAAACCCTTGGAGACTTAAGTCAGCTCCTCAAACTCCTCCGTAAAGTTTTGGTTAAGTCGTAGGATGGGAGACATCTCATCCCAGTAGTAGTCCTCTCTCTCTCTTCCCCGTCCTCGTACCCCTTCTGTGTCAAGGCTCAAGGCAACAAGGACAGCAAGGTACTTGCAGAATTAGCTTTGGGTGGGACATGGAAATTTTAGGTGGCTAAAATGAGGTAATGTGAATTCCACTGATAGTCATTCTTAGTCTCTGTTCAGACATGTAAATGCCAATGAGACTATAAATGAAGGAGAACTGTCATGATCAAAGCATATGGGACGACATGGTGTTGATATGCATAAAGCAAGGATGGCAGTGCTATCAGTTTTTGTTTGGGTATTTGATCTCCTGCAAAAGCCACATAGAAACCCTTGGACTTTGCAAACATTTCCTAAGGACTCCTTTGAGCTGTTTCTTTCCTGTCTATCTCTGGTTAGTTCCAAATCTTGGGAATCCCATTGGTTTGTTAGTGCCTTCTCTGACATTAAGCGCTGGTGTGTCTGCAGGTTCCGTGCAGGTGTGGACTGGCAGGATAGTAAATGTCTTTCAGCTACCAGCAAGATCTGATGGGAGTAGAGGAAAGGCAGTTGATGCCTGCTGGTTCATGACAAACAAGGCTCAGCTGGACACTGGTTACCAATTTTAAAATTTGGGAAGAACACTTGGAATTGAATGTAGGCTTTTTATTTTTATGGCTCTAATTACTTTCCTTTTTCTTTTGTTTTTTTACTTTCACCACGGGCAGCAGTCCTGGACTCTAGCTAAAGACCAAAATCTAAAATAAACTATTTTTCGTAGCTAATTTGACATCTTGTTTCCTATTTCATTGCTTTTTTTTTTTTGTCTCCAAATATATAAGGCTGAAATTTTGGTATGTAGGGGAAAACAGGCAAATAATCTCAACAGTGTAAACTTCGATTCATAAATCTGAGACTTGCAACCAGACTGCTGTACAAGAAAACAGATGCCATGCAATAAATTAATACTAAGCTGAATAATAAACAAGATGTATTGTTAAAGGTCTTTAATGCAAAGAAAGTGATTTCAGACTTTCATATGCTTGTTTTCTGTCTTTGTTTAAATGAAGCCTTTGCATGTGTTTCCTTTATTGTTCTCTTTTGCGCACATTTGAGCTTTCTTGGGTTGAGGACTCAGTCTCTGGTTGGGCAGTGGTGATTAACTTACACTAAATAGGCAGCAATAATGTGATCTGAGAATGAAAAGGATTCATTTCTTTTAAACAAGGGGAATAAAAAACAAGGTTGAAGGAAATAGTTTACATAATCTGTAAACTAGTTAAGGAGCTGAATATTTATGCAGGTTGAAATTGAAGCCTAGTTGCCCTCTAGGGGTTTTACATTAATACAGCATATGCTAGCTTTTGGGTGGTTTTTTCTTCTTTCAGAATAAAGGTGAGACAAGTCTTTGGAAAAAACTTACATACTGACAAATCTGTGGTGGTAGAGGCATGTGTACATCTGCATTCGGTGAGTAAACCTCATTTAGTTCAAAACCCAGAAAATGGAGGAAAGATTTTTAGCCAGATTATGTTCTTTTTAATTTCATTGTACCAGTGGAGAGTGCACTCACAGTCAACCAGTCATAGCACTCGAGTCCCAGCCAGGAAAGGTCCTTACTTTCAGTCCGAAGTAAAGAGAAGACAAAAAGTCACGGGGTTGTAATGGCAGCACCAGGACCCTCAGTCAGTTTCTGCTCATGTCCCAGCTGCTGAATGCTGCTTCAAATTCTTGTGTCCTCAGCTGCCACTGACTAATGCACAGGGGTCTTCTGTCAGTTCTGGTCTTACAGCAGGTCGAGCCCTGGATATGGGTCCTGTGATTGAATGTGTTAGAAACAAACTTTGTCTCCTCCTTTAGAAAGCAATTGACAAAAACAGTAGTTCTTGATGGTTTGGATAGGTGTGTGATATTTCTTTGGAAGTATCCTCATGCCATGGGAAGAAGTGTGACAAATGGCTTCTAAATTGGATCTACATATATATTTCCCCTTGTGTTAACTTTTAGTATCTCCTTTGCCAATGATTTTGTAGTAGATGTGCTGTTAATATACTTATTTGAACAACTGCTAAATAAATTCATAAGAGTGTGGTTGTTTTTCGAAATATGGAAACCACATTTATGTGATTACTTTTGCTGTTCCTTCATAACGGTGTTGACACTGTATTACTCTAAAATGTTTTTGCATCAGAAACAAGATAATTGGAGCAGGCAGAATAGATGCACTTAAACAACCCCCTCCTGCCAAACTTGAGTCCCTGTGCATACAGCTTGAGGAGCACAGTGTAGTCAACTGTCAGAAGGTAGAGCACTGTCCCTGAGGCTTCATTATACCAAACTGCACCTGGATTTGTGCTCATAAAGTCAGTGATCTTACACAGATTTTTATGCCGTTTGCCTGTTAAGCTTTACACTGAAAAACGGTTTCTCTTCTTTGAGGGGCTTTCATTCCTAGTTTCTGGTGCATTTTGTTTTCCTTTATAGATTTGCCAAAGACTTGTTTGTAAGTCCCATCTACCAGGATTTAATTTTACTGTCTTCAAAATTATAACTTCTGCTCTGAAGAAATGTACCTGGTTATTGCAGTCTTTAGAGAAGATGGAAGATAAATGTTACACAGTTACTACCAAATTTCCAGATATTGCTAAGTTTTGGTAGTGTGCTTTCCTGTCACATGGTTTAAAGTCATCTCTTCAAAATCGTGAAATGAATAGGGTAGTCTGAAATTCTAAATGCCTCCGTAGTCAATGATGCATTTTTGTTTGAAGAAGTAACTTTACATGCTTTATCACACTGTGGCCACAATTGCAAAGTGTCAAGTTACTCTTCACAATTGAGTTCAGAATATAGGCACAGCAGAAATTTCTTTTTTTTCATGGAAAATTTGCACTTTGGTTTTGTCATCCTTAGTAGCACTGAGTAGCACCTCATTCAGCAGGAATTCTTCCGTGGTGAAGAATGCCTGCGTCTACATCAGCATATGGCTAGTCATTTTTGCAAAAAAATAAACATATACTGCAGAGTAGGGTAAGTACATGATAACTGTTTTGGAGATGTCGGAACGGTGGTTGGGGATGAGTCATGACCTGTGAGGGAAAGTAACTTCCTCTTTCAATGACTGTATAAATCTTTTATATTCTATCCCAAAAGACATGAGATTTTTGACCGTATTCTGTGTGCCCCATCTCACCCTCACCCTCCAGCTGGAACCCTGGAACCAGTTTCCCTTTTGCTTAGAGGATATTTTGTCTCATTCAGAGGAGCGAGAACTATTACTGCTGCAACCACTCCAGTTCGGTACTGGAACTCTGAGTTAAATACGCGTTGTTTTGGAAGTCCATTAAATTGAACTGGGGGCAGGAGGAAAGGAAGAATCCCTGACACAGCATGGTGTAAATGAGAGCTGGTGTCATGGTGGAATAGCTGGGCAAATGCCTCCTCAGGAGTTATATAAATGCCCTGCTCTATCCCCACCGTGTGGTAGAAGGACATTACTGTTGCTTCCACTCCGTGAAGCTCTGTTTTTGAGAAATAGATACATTTTGACTTCGGAATTCAGCTAAAGAGTCAGTCGCTATGGGACAGAGGGAGGGGAGATGTTGTTTCTTTAAATCATCTGTTATCCTAACTTCTCAGCTGTCCCTGAGTGGCTCAGCAGCTCCTGAAGGAGGCAGGAGGATAAGCAGTGGTGAGGCTGCTCTGCGCAGCTCAAGTTGGATGCACTTGTTCGTATAAAAGCAGGCAGTGACAGACAGTAGCCATGGGGGAACTTGCATTTGTTCCAGTTCTGCCTCTTCCAGCGCCTGGTACGGTAACGCTTGATGTCAGGGATACTTACTGCAGGGTGGGAGGAAAATTAGATCAAGTCAGTCTTAAAGGGTGCAGTTGTTTAAAACCGGTGCAGTTTAACCAAGCGGCTGTGCTTGCTGAGCGAACCTGAAACCTTACAGAGAAGGTAATGCTTGTACTTGATAAGAACATTCCTCGCGCAGGTTTCTTTAGTGGACGAATTGTGATTTACCCAAATAAACTGTTTCACAGCAATGTACTTACTTTGCTTAAAAGGGTAGATTTTGGTAATTTCACTAGGAAGAAAAGGAGGTCTGCTTCTCTTGAAAAATCTGCCTGTATAGCCCAGCAGATTGTCATCTTTGAGCGCTTAAATCTGCCTTGACTGACAAAGTAGTCACTGTAAAGCCTTATACATAATATGCCTTTGCTACTTCTCCTGTGTCTTCTGAGGACATAACCCTCTTCTGTGCTTTGCTTGTCTTGCTTAGTTAGAAGCAGGAGGACTTGTCTCGTAGCTCTTATAGAGCTGGGTTGCTGAAATTTACTTAAAAAATATGACAGTTTACTAGCTCTCAGTGTGTTTGGGGCAAAACACACACACACGTATGTAGATAGGTGTGTGTACTAATGCATACAGAAAATGCTGAGAACTCTGTATATCCAGGATGGAAGATCAGATCAGGTCCAGATCAGATCAGGTCTATGGCACTAAAACTAACAAGTAGACATTTCTCTCTATCATCTCTGCCAAAGGTCCTTTTGTTGTTGCAGTCCAAGTTCTGTTGAAATTCTAGTGACTAAACGTATTTTGCTAATAAATTATATCTACCCCAGTATTTCATTATTTAGCAATAGTCAGAAAGGCACTGCCTGACATTTTAAGGTGTATGTTCTTTAAAAATCATCTTTTCTGACTCTGTGACTGCTTAGGAAAACACTTTTCCTAGTCAAGTTTTGTGTGTGCATTCAGTATTCATATCAAACTGAAAACTAACTTTAGTCTTTCCACCCCTTGTCTGCAAAAAGACATTTTGATCAGATCTCATGTGTGCAGGACATAGAATGAGAGCTGACCTGTCCTTGTCCAATTGGCAGAACTAAATGCTCCTGAAAGTATCCTGAGATTGCATGTGTATATTATTTTCAGAACTCTTTTCTTAAACTCTTAATTACTTTAATCTGGCGTATTTTTGTTAACACTTTTAAGTATTTATCTGGGTTTTGTTAGTTGAACTGATTGGGTTGGCTTGAATTACTGTGTTTGGCTGTGTTCCTCAGCTTATTTTATGTGTTTTTCTTAAAACACTTCTTCTCTTTCTTAAACTTTGCTTTTCAGTTTCATTCCCTGTTTCTTGGTGCTTATTATGAAGTTGGAAAAAAAAGTCCAGTGATATGCTGTGGATAAGTGTGGGTTACTTGGGACAGACAGAAGTGCTTCTCTGCTGTTGCTTGAGGTTTCTGGTTATGGCTCTTACAACATCCACAATTCTCAGTCTGAATGGTAGCAAATTTTGAAGTGCAGAACACATGTAGTGAGTCGGGTGAGAGAGGTTCCCCCATGCATCGCATGGGAATAGGACCGTATCTTCATTGTTCGTGGCTTTCCTGAATTTGCTCATCCTTCCTTGGTGCTAGTTTCTTGTCTTTTTTCCCCCCACAAATTCTGTCTCTAATGATTGTTGGGCTTGAAAAAAAGAGAAACCATGCTAATGTTTCTGTAATAAAAAGATCAGCAGCTGAGCAATGACTTCTGTTTTGAATTAACTGATGTTGGAGGGTCCCTGTGTGCCTCAGATGAGTTTTCAGAGCTGCTGTGATATTGTGGTTTTAAAAAAACCCTATATATTTTTTTATAATTTCTGAAACAGAATGTTTAAATAAGCCATTGATTTCATATATTGATTTTAAAAGCCCATTGTAAGCAGTTGACCAAACCTAGATCCTTGTAGTATCAGTGTATGTAGGATGTGGAAACTTTGGAGGCTGTTGTTCCTAAGTAGGTAGGTGGCATTTACAGAGTGAGTATGTTCTGAAAAAAACCTCAACCAACCCTCAAACGTTTTTGTTTTAATCTTAACTGTGTAGAGTGCCTTTTCTCCCTTCTACTTAGGCCTGTTCTGCATCCAGCTGAGAGATACTTTGAGGCCAATTAATTTTTGCAGCAGGATTTTGAAAACCTGCTAATGAAAAAAGCACGCATGGTATGAAACAAATAACTACAATTGCAGTAGTTGGGAGTTTAGCAGGACATGAGTGGGCCAGGGCAGATAGATGTTGAAGGAATCCAGGCTAGCCTTTACCTTTCTGGTTTCAGGAGGTTTTTTCGCTCTTTCTTCCTCTTCTGGATGCTTGTCTGTTTAGACCCACTATGTAAGGCGTCCTAAGGGTTTTGAAGGGCACGTGAGAGCTTTATGCTTCAAGGTATAAGCCAAGCTTACAGTTGATAGGGATTAGGAAGAAACTTCACTTGAGAAGATGTTTTTCCATAATGTAGACTTTCTGACACATTTTTCTAAAGCAGCTATTACCAGCTTCTGAGAAAGATGGTGTACAGGAGAAGTGGGCCCTTTGTCTGATCCAGTATGTTATTTTTTCATCTCTAAATGTTCCCTAAAGCAAAGTCTTCAGATTTGTTTCTAGGGTATTGATAAGATGCCTTCTTTATCCCAAGGCATTGTGTTTAGACAAACAGTTTCTAGGGGCTTTTTGGAAACATTCGTCCTCCACAGATCACAGTTGTGCTATTTGCCTTCCTGATGATTCTCTCCTTCACCTCAGTCACGAGATGAGGGATGTTTCAGTATTTCATACTGGAGTGCCAGAGATGGTGTGTTCTGCTGGGGGATCGTCTCTTTGCACTCTATACTTTAGGATAAAGCTGCTTTTCTGTGCTGAGAGTGCCCTGGAAAAGATTGGGCAGGAGGATGAATACCCCTTCCTTAAATTCCTGAATTCCTGGGATTCTCTCCTCCGCAGTCCTGAATTGTGTGCTAGTATGTATTGATCATCTCTCCTAGGACGGATAGATGCCTCCAGCTACAAAAGCTGAAATGGGGCAGATTTTGGGGGGCTAGTGATGAGCAGGAAAATGGAAAGTGTATGATTTTTATGTTATAGCATATGAATATTTGTGGAGACAAAGTATTTGATCTGATAACAGAGGTTCACTTGAAAGAATCAAGGTTATTTTATGTCAATTTTCTCTTTGCCCTATGTAAGATGCATTTAATTATTTCATGCTATCTCCTTCTATTCCAATTAATCTGTCTTATATATATTGTTGCTCAAATTAGAATAATTCTTTAATCAGCTGTGTTATGCATGCTATAGTAGGCTAGAATAGGAAAGCTACTCCTAGCATACTGACGATGCATGTATTTTATTTGTTATTGTAATTTAAAAGTAAAATCAGAAATATTGATTTCTACTTGACTGGAGAGATGATTTAGTTTGAATATCACACTGATCTTAATCAGGTGAGAATTAATTGAGTTGGAGGTATTAGATATTCAGTGATGTTAACTGAACCATGATCAATCTACAGAGAAGCTTTCTTTTCTACTGTGTCGGAAATATCAAATAGCTCATACTCTACAATGTAAAACAATCTCTTCATGTTCATGCTACTACTTCCTCTGGCTCATTAAATGCACCAGTAGTCTCTTCTGTGCATACTGAGGAATCTTCAAAGTAACAAGCTAATAAATCATAATTTAACACAAAATTAAAAGCATAATAACTACCCCTAAAAATGTTGCTGGTAATGTTTGGATCATTTAATGGTTTTGTACACATTTTACAAACAAAGGTTTTAAAATTTTGCCCTTGTTTACATTTTAAAGGGAACTGTTTCCTCCTCCTGCTGCCATCACCTCCAAATCCCCATTGTTACTTGGACATCTTTTCTCCACTCAGTGGTACAGCCCAAGGAATGACCCAAGCACCGGACAGAACTATTTCTTTTTTTTTTTCTGTGAAGCGGGAAAAAACCTACCCCAGAATAAGCCTGGTCTGGATCATGATGCAAGCTGGTTGTTTTTTTTTTTTTTTCTTATTTTAAGAGTGTGATAGCAGTATCATAAGTGTTGAGAAAATATAAATGGTGAGATAACACCTCTGTAGGACTTTCTCTTAAGTAGTAAAATTGTAAAGTCTTTAAATAAACGAGAGCCAGACCTGAGAGGATCAATTTATCTTGATAATGGGGAATATTTCATTTATTTTGTGTACAAGCACATCTGCAAAATAGATACACAGTTGTAATTGATAAAACTACAGTTCCAATATTATATGAAATGTACAACACTTCATAATATGAGGCAATATGAAAGTGCCAAGTATTTTTATAATCTGAACCTGCAAAAAATGAACTTTCAGAAGTAGCCTTCACACTACAAACAGTTCATACATTGAAAATAATGAGAATGATTCCTTGGTGTTGTTATATCAACACAGTTTCCATGCAGCTGCTTGTCTGGAGATAAGTCCCACTTTTTATTCTTCTCTTGTTTTGCACATGAGAAGACTTAAAAGAAAAAAGAAAGAAATAATTAAGTATCTAAAATTTTAAAATATTTAAAGAGAAAAAGTCCTTTAAAAATCTGCTACAAATATAATCTGATGCTGGTTGTTCCTCTTTATTAAATCACAAAACCACCCCCACAACTTTCAATTTGTTTTTAAGCTTGGGGCAGGACATAACAGGTTTTTTTCATAAAGTCTTTCCTTTACAGACACATAACTGAAACTTCAGCAGTCCAACACACCTATTCCACCATTTCATTTTGAATGCCGCACAGTGAAAGGACCAGCCTAATTCTGCTTGGGGGTGGGATGGTGTTGTAGGCTACATAAAGAACATTTTCATCATAAATACGATGCCTTGTTTTTGTTGTCCACTGTTTGTAGTCCTGCAGACACTGAGATTACCAGTGTTAAATTTAACCTTGTCTGGTTTAATGGTGTGGAAGAAAATCATCATCGTTATTCCGCAGAGCTGTGCCTCTGTCTTGTGCCAGATGTTGGCTTGTCCCCTTGACTCAAAATCCTGCAAGTTTTTTATTTTTGTCATACGGAGCAAATATTTCTTGAACCTACGAATATGTTCTAAAGTTAAAATGGGCAGCACCCTGGCTTTTTATCTCCTTTTTTAAAATTAGGACTTGTATGTACCAGGACATCTGTTGGTGGACCCCCACCAACTTTGCTGTAACTTTCTGGTAATGTATCTGGTCTTTTAAAATTAATACTTTAGTGTGTATTGCATATGCCTGTCTGACTGCTTGGACAGACAGGGAAATAATTTGTCCAGTCTTTATTCTGTGATAGGTGAATGGTTAGCTGTTTTCACTTCAGTTTCCATCTGCTTCCCATATTATCTTGTCGTGAAGTCATAAAACAGAGTCGGGGAAAAAGTAATTAAAAATACTAAAGAAAAGCATTCTTCTTAGATACTGTTTTTTTAGCAAAGATTAGTGTGGACTGTAAAGATCTTTGTAAACAAAGTGTTCTTTACTGTGTCTACCTTCTAGCTATTTATCAAAGAAACGTTAATTAAAAGAGTGCTCTGTAACTTAAAGAAATTTTTAATCAACCATCAAATATACTAAGGCACTCAGAACTAATTCTTGATACCTCCAACATAGTTTGTATAATTCTGTGTCTGGAAGGAATTATAGACAGACTTGGAATAGGATTTTTATTTTAAAAATGCATGTCTGTACAGCTTTATAGATAAATTACGAAGTCTTTAAAAACCTCTTTTTTTCTGTTCTTGACTTTACATATGCTAGGATCTAATTTCTCCTAGTTCTCTGTGTCGTGCTTTCCAAGTAGGTAAGTTGGGATAGGGAGATCTAGTGAAATCCGGCTCTTGGATCTAGGGCAGATCTGGAGATGCTGTTTGGAGGACCAAACTCAACAGCTTCCCTGAGCTGCTCAGGGCCAGAGATGCTCCCTGCTGAAGAGTCAGTCCTTGGAAGGACTCATTTGTCTCTGGCCTCAGCCAAAAAGCCCTCCTGTCTGTCCCTGAAAATGTGGTCTTCCCATCATAGGCAGATCACCTACACATGCCAGCATGCTGCAGTGAGCAGGTGAGATCTGGCAAAACTGAATTGCTCTGTATCCAGACATGGCTGTTCACCTTTTGTTCAGTTGACAGCAGACCTCTGTCTTGGCAAAGCTACCTTTTGTCCTTACATACTTGGTTGATTTAGAGAAGGTACTAAATTGCAAGCTTCCTTTAGCAGTTAAAATCTCTCTATGTGGCTGTAATGGCCAAAATGTAATGAGACTTAAAATTCTCTCAACTGTGACCAAAACTCTATTTGGATTTGCCTTGCAACAGAACTGCAAAGCTTTCTTCATGAGAGGGGAAGAAGAAATCCAGCCTCAAATCAGTGATGAGCTGTTCAGTGAAGTCTTTCTGGGCTGTAGCCTCGAGAAGAGATCTTTGCTCTGTGCACGTCCCCTTAGACAGAGCCTATGGCACAGAGAGGAGCCTGTGAGGTGACCTGTGTCAGATATGATGTCATGAACCATGACTGCTGCAGGTGAAAGGGAGGCCTGTAGCCAGTTTCCGTGGTAACTGGTAGGCACCTGCAGCTTGCTGACGCAGTAGTGGATCTGTCCTTATCTGTGCACAGAGCATTCAGTGATGGACATATGTAGCTGTCCTAGAAAAGCCTTGGCAAAGGGTTGATTGTATGGAGGGTAAGCCTTTTCCCCCTTTCCAACAAGGCATTTTCACTTCTGTTGTGTTGAGCTCTGTTCCTCAGTTTATTTAGCTTGTAGTTGGAAATACTGGGGATAACTTTTATTGTTTGTTTGAAATATGTCTTTCTTTTGTGTTACAGTTCACAATGAATTTGCAGACTGGCCCAAATTTACCTCCAGTTTTGCTGCTGCTTGAGGTTCTGTTTTGGTAGCTTGCTGCTGGCAGGAAGAAAGAAAACATACCAGCCCATGAACTTGTAAAGTCATGGAAAGCCATTTGCTAAAGTCATAAAGATTGGATCATACACAAGATTATGAAAAGATCAATTATGTTCTTTTTATAATGTGCAGTGTATCAGGAAGAAGGTTTGTTTGGATTCTTTAGTGTTCTGATTACCCCTCATAGCTGCTAAAGTGTTAAATTACGATAGGTTTGTAATCAGATCTGCTCCTTTTGTGGTGTCTTGCTATGCATCCTTTGGTCTACAATGCAGATATTGCCTGAGTGAAGAATGAGTAAGGATTGTCAGGATTACAGAGATGGAGATTAATTCTTGGTTTGAGATATCTGGAACTATTGAGCACTATTTCTGACATTCTCCAAGCCAATAGTTTAAACACTCTTTGTGCTGCTCAGCATTGACACATTTCATGGAAGACTTCATGAATCATAGAATCATAAATCGTAGTATCATAGAATATGCTGAGTTGGAAGGGGCCCATCAGGCTCGTCAAGTTCAACTCCTGGCCCCTACATGGAGCACCCCAATCACACCACATGCCTGAGACCACTGTCCAAATGCTTCCTGAACTCTGACAGGCTTGGTTCTGTGGCCACTTCCCTGGGGAGCCTTTTCCAGTGCCCAACCACCCTCTGGGTGGATATCTTTTCCTGATAGCCAGCCTAAACCTCCCCTGATCCAGCTTCGTGCCGTTTCCTTGAGTTCTGTCACTGGTTATGAGAGTGAAGAGATTGGTACTTGCCCCTCTGTGAGCAAGACAAAGCACAATTAAAAATAAAACAACATTCTCCAGACTCCTGGAAGGTTTCTGGTAAGTGTCTATAACTAAACGTGTGTTGCACTCCTTACATGACTGCCAAACAGAAGAGATGGATAATCAGATTTTGTGCACTCATATAAGGATGCCTAAAATGCTTTAACCTTCCTTCTTCCCCTCTGTTGTTAAGCATCAGTAATGCTAAAGCTAAACAGCTGGAAGCAGTTTTATCACTTTGCAACAGTGCCTGGCCATGTACCACAGGCAGGGCCTTCTGAAGCCAGGGAATGCTGGCAATTGCAGTTCAGGCTTTTTTTGTTCACTGGGACATCACGCCTTTAACCAATCAAGACTGGTGAGCTAACAAGTGAGAGGGACCTCCTGTTGTCTTCAGTGGTTTTTTACTTCACAGCTTCCAGAAGAAATGATTACTACTACAAAAAAAAGCCCAACCCAAAACCTCAGCACAGCACGTAAAGAAGTGCCTTTAGAGAGTATAAATCAAACTGGTCACTAGACAGACCATAAGCTTTCAAAAGCTTCGGATGTTTTTCCCAGAAAAAAACAAAGGTCATTTTTAGAAATGTACTAATAGGTATGATTTTTATGAGATGCTGATGTAGGAACAGTCAGGATAAACAGTCCAGGAAAGAACAGAAGAAATGTCAGATTCACCTTTGAAAACCAAAGAAACATTTTGATAACCTAATAACACATTTACTACTTAGTAAACTTCAGCTGTCCAGGTGTTTCCTCAAAGTTGTGCTTGTGCATTTGAATAACTAAAACACATAGACCTTAGAAATTGGGTGTGGTTGTTAATGGATACCTTTAAACACAGGTTACAGTGTCATCGCAGCTGGTAATTAACTGGTTAATTTAAACCCATTTTCTGCACACTTCCATCTGGTTTTCATGTAGGGTGTGGTGGAGTTGCCAGTGTGTAACACTGGGTGCTGTGTTTGGGCACATTTTTAAAGTGTTCATCAATAAAGAATACGTTTGAAGTAGATAAGAAGTCAGTTCTTTGCAAAATTTGTCAATATAAGGACACTTAAATCTGTCATCAACACTTTCAGCAAACACTGCCTTTTCTTGTAAATTATTTTAGTGAAAGCCTAATTAATAATAGCTTATTAATAAAGCAGATTAATCACACCTAGGGATTGCTTGCAGCTGTTGGAGCACTTTCTCAAAGTCTTGCCAGTAGTGTCCAGGATCCTAGAAGGTGCATTTTGTTCCACTGAGGTCCACAATTGCTTAATGCCTATTTCAGCGGGCATCTGCTATGAGCAAAGGACAGGAGTGCTGCCTTTATAGGCACAAATCTCTGCATTCTTGTTTATTTAAGTCTTGATGTACATACATACCGAGCGTAGGTAATGTGATTTACCTGTTTATGATGTAGTACCATTAAGTTTTAATGTTACTAGGTTAGCTGTAAATTTTGCTAAGTATGTGCAAGAAAATAACAATTTCTGTATGCCCTAAATTTGCTAAGGTCTTCACTACTAGGAAGACTTTAGAGGAGGAGGAAATGGATGGAATTCTGGAAAGGGATGCAGTAGGGGAGAACTTTGTTCTTGTTCTGGCTCCTGGTTGATCTTGGACACATGGCTTTCTCTTTCTCTCTCTTTCCCATCTGCTAAATGTAGTTGATTACCTCTTAGCAGACCTCTTAAAACAGAACAGTTTGAAATCGCCTGATAGAAATAGCAGCCAATTCTTATCTAGGGTTATTATTCAGTGAAACATCTGTACAGGGTGCTGGTAACAATGAGGCATAATTTTAGTTACTCCTAGATAAATGCCATGCCCTTAGCCATGATTTTGCTGTCCTGTTTTAGTGTCTTACTGGCTTGTTTTAAAGTCTTGAAATCCTTAAAACAGACCAGGTACTTTCACTTCATTAAGCAACTTCATTGTTCTTAAATGCCAGAGGTCATGATCCCAGAAATGTAGATGGTAGCCCTGAGAAGAGGATGTGAAAAGCAGGCACAAGAATCGGATTTGCTGCAAGAATAACTTCAGAAATTGTATTAGCAACAGCAGTATGTGTGTGAATGTGTTACATGATGAGGGGAGAATCCCAGTTAAAGTGTTGTTGCTAAACAAGTGACAAAGACCTTGCAAACAGTATGAGAATCTAGGCCAACTATGGTTATATTAATAATAAATCAGATCTGGTCTGATACCTCCTACACATAGGGTTTTTTCACCTGTCGTCATTTTTCTAACTTCAATTTAGTTTGTGTTTGGTTTTTTTCCCCCAGCATTTACTAAATGCTGTCAAGAAACTGGTCTTCTGATGGTGGTGAAGTGTCGGCAGGAGAACACAGCACTGAAGGACTGTCTGGTCGGCTAGTAAGTCCCTCATGAGTTTTTGCTGGGTTTTTGTGCATGGCCTATACTAATCTAGAAATATTAACTATTCTGAAAAGGGTTGTGCTGGGTTAGGGACTTGGATGTATTTTCTGAAAATGGTATCTTTGCTTCATTAAAACCAAGCTGGTCAGGGCCCTGACTGACAAGATTTTATTTAGCATATGAATATATGGCTACAGAGACTCTCTTCTTGATTCACCTGGTGACAGATTTCAGCCCAGAGGACCTATAGCCCTTTATTTGCTCTGGTACATCACAGATGTGGGGATAGGGGTGTGCAGTGAAGCTCCTTCATAATCTGTTAGTGAAACAGGATAAGTTTGTTTTCATTTTGCTTCTGTTTTTTAAGATTAAGTCTGTCTTGAAAATGTCCTGCTGTTGTGAACAGCAGTAGTTGCAGCAGTGGGAAATAGTTAGATATAAAGAGAGGTCAACTCAATGCCATGGTGGATTGAAACATCTCTTTTGGAAGTCCTAATTTACCCCCAGTGCCATTAAGCTGAAGTGTTAGATTCTTGAATTTGCCAGGGTGAGGGCTGGGGATTTTTTGAGTTTGACTGGGGAAAAGGAGGTTGGTGTGATTTTTGGTGTGTCCTGCTCTCTTAAACTAGCAATTAAGATTAAAAATAAATGCCTTTGAACTAGTGACAGTTATTCTCAAGTATTTAGGAACTGATGAAAAAAACATGTGCAGCCAGGCAAGAATTCAGGGCTAACCGCAGTCAGAACTTGCTGGAGTTAACTCAGTTCTATTTGTCTGTACGTTCACCTTAAAAAAACAAATAAAACAAAATGCTTTTGACAGAAAAGGTTTATAGTGTTTGAATAGTTATATTTTAAAAAATTACGAGAGAAAGGAATTTAATGTAATGGTCAAGGACTTATATATCTATTGTTCAAGACACATGCTTGAACCTATTTCCAGTTGTTACTTGGGTGAATAAAAAAAAAGTCAACTCCAGCAGCTTCCCATGCTGAGGAGGGTAACTGCAAATGAATTCTTCAGCTGAACTTAAATACCAAATGTCTTTCCCTTTTTCTGCCTTTCCTCTTGGTGACTTCACTGCAGAGGCTTGAAAAAGGACTATGCTTCAAAGAGAACAGTATCGTGACAGAGTACTTAGAGTTTACAAAGATAACTGTAACACTTAGGTACTTTATAAGAAAAGGTGTTTTACTGTTAAAGGCAGACATGTTTTCCTTGGATGTGAAAGGAAGATCAGTTATGAGTGGTAGTCATGCAGTATCTGTTCCATATTCCAAGAGAAAAACAATATGTATTTTTTTGTCTTGTAGCTATTCTGATCCATCATTCTATGAAGAATGCAAAGCAGAATATTTGAAGCAAAGAGAAGAATACAGAGCAACTGGAATTAAGAAGAAAAGACAGAAGTTTACTCCAAATATGTAATTAAAACTTAAAATGAACTTTTCAAATTTTATATGCAACTTGGATTTCACTTGATTTACAGAGACTTAAATAATCTCTACCCTTCTGTGTGGAGTTTAACTGAAATACACAAAATAAGATGAATGGAGAATAAAGTAACGTCTGAAATTAAGAATTCATTTTAAAAGTTTTTGTAATTAAATATCTAGAGCATGCTGTCACAGTTTGCAAGGGAAGTTGCAAAGGTGTGTCCCTGTATCTGGACTTGAGCTTTTGTTACCAGTGTACAGTTTGGAGTTTACAATTCCAGAATGTCCATTTGGAATTTAAAGCTTATATCTAGTTATGTGAGCCAGGCTACATAAAATCTTAAGAGTGAATAATTTAAGTTGTATTAACTGATCACAGATTGGGTATGCATTAAATTTGGTCTCCCAGTCATCACCTGAAGCTGACTGTGTATGAAGATGCACTTACTAGAAGAGAAGGGTGGCAAATGCAGAAGAGCTGCTCAGACCAATGTGAATTACTCTTTTCATCAAAATGTTGTCAGATGAGAGCCTGGTAGTACTTGTGCCTGCACTGTGACACATTTTTAAGTCTACACTGTGACTCACTTTTAAGTCTTCACTGTCAGAAGGAATGGATGCCTTGTGCTTTTGGCCCAGACCGACCATATCAACTCTAGAGGAGCAAGTAATCTCATCCAGACTTTCCTTGAGAACAGGGAGTAAGATGCCATACTTCAGGAGTGAGTGAGGGACCACACTTGAAAATTATTCCAGACAGAGGTGAGTAAACAACTAAACCAGACACGTAAGATGCAGATCACCTCTTGCAGGAATTAAGTGTAAAACAAGTCCCTAATTTAAAAAGAGCACACAAAGGATCTTTCATGTACCGATACTTGAAGCTGCTTAATTGTAGAACTCTCAAATGCTTAAATGTCTTGACTAGAGCTACTAATACAAAGTTTGTAAAACTATTTTGGAATATCCAAGCATTCTGAAATAAAAAAAAATTCTTTACAAGGAAAGGCTGCACTTAAACTTGGTAACTTTAATGCCCTGATTAAAGAAAAAAAAAATCTGAGTAAGGAAAAGGATTTGATACTGTTCCATTAGAAGGGGCAACATTTTACTTGTTTATTTTAATACTGTTTTACCACAACCACAGTATTCCTGTAAAGCTATTCAAGGAGGAAACTCAGATGGACACATGTATATGAAGGACTTTGTGCTGCAGGTTAGTCATTGCCCTTTATTCTGTGCCTTTTACTGAATAATCATTAATAATATTACTCCAGCAGATTGGGTAGAGGACTGGGGAGCACTTGCAAATGACAAATGGGAAAGATGTGTAGCATTCTGCCTTGTTAGGTGAACTTAAGTGGCACTCAGCTCTAAAGCTAACCACCTTGAAATAGCTTACGTGGAACAGAGTCCTACACATGTTCTTGGCTTCTTAGCTCAAGCATTTTGGAAAACTAAAATATTCCCGATTAGTTGTTTTGCTGTATGTATTTTTAAAAGGAGGAAATTTCAGGTAGAGGGTGAAATGTGTTAAGGACAGTGACTGTTCTGTTACCCACTGTGAAAATCTGCTGTATTTTCAGCCTCTGGAAAGCCAGCCTGGGTGTTTGTTAAGTGTTAGCAAAAGCCCTTCCCCAGAGGATTGGTGTGGGAGTGAGCATTCTCTTAGGAGCGGTGCTGGGTGCTGCCAGTGGTGTGTGCCTGCCCTGAGGGCTCACCTGGGTCATACTCAGCTATGACTCAGGTCTGAGTCAGATCACAGCACCAGCAGTGGGAGGTCTCCTTTTCTGGCTCAGCAGAAATTGTGTGCAGCAGGTGAGGGGGACCCCCAGTGCAGTGACCAGGACTGCAGGGGAGGAATGAACGCATGGAATGGAACAAAGCCCCGGTGAACCTGCAGGTATTGATCCCCACCCTTCGATACAGGCTGTACACGAACAACAGCCACAACTCACATCTGCACGGATGTCACGCCTGAAATTCCATGTACTGGATGGTGCTGTCAGCCATTTATTTCTCTTTTCCTACATCTGGATTATTGCAGCTTCTCTGTTTGCCCTGGGATGCACTCAGAGCAGGGATTGGCCCTTGGATCAGGCATCAGCTTCCTCTGTAATATACCCCTGTCCTTAATGGGATGTTCCCTAGTTCAGAATTCTTGGTTTCACACCTTTCATTTTCTTAGTATCTTGTGCAGATCCTGCACTTGAATTGCATTTACATCTTTTATTTAAAGTTTAAATGAAAGAATGAGTACATGACATGACATGACAAACCCATACCACTAAATTAGTTTTGGTTTTGGTTTTGTCTCAGCTGTAAACTCTCCTTCCTACTCAGGTTAACTGGAGGCAGCCCTAGATTCCAATCAATGTAAGGAAACACCGGTATATCGGCAAAGGCTTCAGCTGTGCTGCAGCAGGGAACTGGCAGTTGAGTATTTTTTAAAAACCGCTTTTGTTTTGTCAGAAGTTACTTGTGACTGATGAGAAGGGTACAACTGTGGAAGCTTGGCTGTCTTAAACCCCTCAGCCTCTCCACCTCCCAACTATATCAAACATGGTAACTGCCTGTACTTAGAGAGAGAAGCCAGCTCTGGGTGATGAGGCAGGGAGTTCTACAGACATGCAGTACTTCATCTGGCCATCTCCAACTAAGCCAGGGATTGCAACTGTAGTTAATGGTCCCTTGATACTTTTCTTTTTTGTTAATTTTGAAGTAAATTATTCTTACACATTATTATTATTCTGCATAGGAGTAAACAATTAGGAATAATTCAGAATTATTCTAGGTGTGTCTCCAGTGTTTTCAAGGTAGTTTATCTATATAGAAAGGTGGCAGAAGTGCAGAGGCAGGAACAGCCAAAATCTGAAGCGTGGCAGGCAATGCCCCTCACCCATCATAGTTAATATTTGAGTAAAAGTGACCTTCTGAAAAGTGAAGGTGGCATTACCAAGTGTTGACCATCCCACTTTTAACCCTGCCTGTTACAACTTGTGCAGCTTCTGTAAAGTTGCAGGACTTTCACTATGGCTGTATGATGAGCCTGCACCCCTTGCTTGCCTCTTGTAATGGCAACCAAGTGCCCAGCCACCTTCAAACGCTCCCCTGGCAAGGCACTGATCATTGACATTGATGGAGTAAGGCCTTAAAGCTCAAAGGCTGATGTGTCACTGAACACCCTTGCACAGCATCTGTCGCTGTTCCTGCAGCACAGAGCCCTATCTGTCCTCTTCAGAACACTTGGCAAGCACCCAAGACACTCCCATTTTTCACTGGAGGCTGCACTCTCTTGGTGTATTAAAGGTCTCTTCAAACTCCTGAGGGGAGCACCCTACAAATGGAAGGCCTGAGAGGAAGGAGGGAGAAGGTGCCATATACTTACTTAAAAGTTTGCCTTCAGAGAGTAAAACCCAAACTTGGAGGGAAGATGAGGGGCAGTTTGTAATGCACAAGGTTTTCAAAGGGGAGTGGAACAGCCAACCACTGCAGTCTGAGACATTGCCCAGAAATTAACCTGCAAGCCAGAAACCCATTCTGTGCCATGTTTAGTACAGCCATACTCCTCCTCAGGTACTTCCTGCAAGTAATTCCTGTGTCCTGTCTACTGTGCTGATCAAAAAATGGTCAAATAACACTTGCAGCGTAAGTGTTCCACCGAGTTAAAAATTGGTTCAGTAATAGTAAGCACCTGGGAGTTTCTTGCACGCTTCTCCCTAGATTAAACAGCCATACTCCAACATGATCACCTTACCACCTTTACTGTATCTTAATGTTTGACTTGCCCTCTTCCATTTTAAAATACAATTAAATTAATTTTTCTGGACACTGATCTCACAGGGTGGTTTTTCTTTTAATAGTTCAACTGCAACTCAGTTAAAATTAATGTTTACCTTTACTGCTGATCATAAAAAAATAAAATGCTTTCATCTGCTGTCCTGTATTCATACAATCGCACATAGTTAACACCACTCTTCCTAAAGAAAGGGGCAAAAGTCTGACTTCTCAAGACCTCAAAAAATAATCCAAAAAACATATCAAACCCCCACATGCCCTTTTTTAAACTCAAACTACATAAAGAATCAGGGAAATACCTTACACCTGTGCAACCACTGACCTTCACAGGGCCTGTCTGCAGATCATAAGACAATACAGGTGTCAGTCAGGTACCAGAGCTCTTCACTCTTCCTTTGCCAGGCCACAACATCATGAAAGCTACAGGTGTCTCAGCACAGGAGTGTCAAAGTCTGCTGCAAGTTGGTTTTGGAAGAAAATTCAATCTGCTTTATCCCACTGATACAGTTCATGTGATACTTACATGGGCCTGTGTTTTGTTACTTGGAACAGGTATTGTTTTACTGTAACTCCACCATATGTCTCGTGCTGCTCTTGTCTTTTTCCAGTTGTAAAAATTGGACCGTGCATCACAGCTAATTTGGGGCTTTGCTTTCTTCAATATGGCTAGTTCACATGTGAGGAAAACTGGTAAGTTGTACACCACAAAACTGGCAGGGAAACTTTAAAAACTATCAGGTTTTAAAAATACTTAAAATTAACCAAACAGTGCAAGTTTCCATATAAGTTATTAGAAGGTTCATCCAACTCACCAAATATCCAAATACATATTCATCAGGTTGCCATATGCTCATTTAAATGTGCAAAGCAAAAACCTCCTCCTGCCTCAAAAGCTGGCTTTCATTTCTGTTAAATGGAGTTAGTGCTTTCCTAAATCAAAAATTGTCAAATTGGTGGGTTGGGGGAGGTTTTAAAATGTTCAGTGCTTGCATTCAAGTTAAAATTTTCTTGGGGTCATTTAACATAATTATTTGAGAACTTTGGTCCTTACTATATGCTGTTTTACAGTTCTATGTAACACCTGCACACAAACACCAGAACCCCGTTACCACAGCTACTTCTGCATGTAATTTTGATGTCGCTTTGATGAAAAGATTTCACTTCTGAAAATGGAAAAAGCACTGTGAGCCACTAGCGGCGTGGATTTAAATGACTTTTCCATCTTCAGTCAAAATCTGATTGTAAGCTTTGGACCAACAGATGCTTCACCAGCCAGCAAGCTCCCAAGTGACTCCAAATCTGGGGACTTCCTTTTCAGATGTTACAGCTTGGACATGGCAGTGAGTGATTGGATTGGAAATGCTGCCTGCAGCAAGCTCTCCAACATCAGTCTCTCTTCTCCCTTGTTAGCCGCAGTGCTCCTGAAGTCCCTCAGCAAACATTGCTGCTCCCTTCTCCAGCATGGGAAGAAGCACAGAATATAAACTAGGGGTCAAATGCAAAACCTGGAAATTCTCAGGCTCTGCACAGAAAAGCTTAATTTTAATTTTGCACAGGACAGGACAGGCTGACTGGGAACCTTTTGACACAAGTAGTCAAAGCACCACAGCTTAAGGTAACTAAATCCTTCAGGTTCAACATCCAGAAGGATACTTCTCCCAGAATATGCTGAAGCAGGCTACAGGCACAGGGCTGTTTTTTTCCCTTGAATCAAAGAACCTCAAATCTAATTGTTTGTATTTGGAATAACATTTATACACAATAAAGGAATTAAAACTTCAGTAAAAAATTTTGTGCCAAATACGGAAAGGAGATTTGTTAGTGAAACCAATTTCAAACAAAAATAAATTTATTTATTATCTTACACAGTAGAATTCCTTCATTGCACAAATCATGTTAATGCCTGTTGGATATTCCTTATTAAAATACATTCCTTATTAAAAAACCTCTGTAATGTTGAGGTGGGGAACCCCAAAAGTAAGCTACATAAGAATTAGGTACCATATAGCTTATGCAGCCACATGAGAAATGTTTTCTTTGTTATTACATAGGTAGTTGGTTCTATCAGCTAACGCCTAGTGACTTGGATTTGTTTTATGCATATTGGATTTTGTTCTATTACTTTCCAAGAGATTGTACTCCCCTGAGTCAGCTATGTTCATTGGTCAGAATAAATTCCAGCATCTGCCACCATTTCCATTAATCACAGACAAGCCAGTATACGTGAGCAAGATAATAGAAAGATAAAAACAATATCTGGTGAATGGGAAACATTATTTATGTATGCTGTTTGTACTATAGGAGAAGGTATCTGGAAGGCATTTTTTGCCTTTGATAGACAAAGTGGAAGATGGCCTCTGTCTGAAGTACTTACTGTGCAGGGAAGAGTGCCTGGAACCACACAGGTCACGTAGCACCCTCATAACACTTCTACAGCCCATCACTACTACGGCTGTGCTACAGGCAGAGCTTCCCCATGTATTTGCAAGCAATCTTAAGATAATTTGCTACTAAACAGCTGTGAAATTAATTTTTATTACTTTGATGTTAAGCTGGATCTGTGAAGCTGAATACTTCACCCACCCACACATCTGTAAATACCATATTCAGTATTAAATATCTTCCCACCCATTACAAGTTAGGTATCGTGGATCTAAAATACAAAGCATTTTTCTTCAACTTTTTGAGCAGTCAAGACATTTCATTTAACCCTGTTGTATTAAGCCAGATATGAAGCAGAGAAGTTTACAAAAAAAAAAAAAGGCATAAATTATATGTGTCTAGAAACAGTTCACGGCCTTAAGAGGAAAAACAAAATAATGAAAAAGAAGTGCCTAGACACCCATAATCTATAAAGCAGGTAGTTGGAATTCTAACCAGTAGCTCTTGTTCTCAGTGGCGTACTAAAGATACCACAAAAATACTTCTTTTTGTATATCAACAACGCAACAACACCAAGTCTAATTAAATTAAGGCTTTGTTTCTTTAACAAAAGTTAGTAGACTTCACCACCACACAAACAGAGAGTCAGAGCTGTGATGCTGTGCAAAGGAGGCACGATTATGCAAAAACTGCACTGTGAGCAGGCAGCACTGCCGTGCAGTTACATCAGCTTCCTTCAGCAGGAACTGAGGGAAACAAGCTGAACCTCCAGGATTCACAGTGTTCAGCAGCATTACTTAACGGTCCTTCACAATTCACAATCAAGCCCCAAATGGGGCAATCTAAACAGGATTGCCTAGGGGAGGTTCTTCTCTTGCCACTATCTCATATAAATCAAGGCTGAAAAAAAATTTCAAAAATTCTCACCTTTCTTGGTTAAAAATTACAGAAAAATGCATTTCCAAACCAGAGGAATTAACACTAATTGAAAGGAGGAAGAAGAGAGAATCCAATTCTTCATATTATGTCTTATTCTGAAAAAGAACACTATCAAAATATACACTCAGAGGTGGTACAAGTTTTAACCAAACCAAGTATTTTCTTGATAACATACAAATAGCAAACAAATAACAGAACTGGATTATTTTGTTTTATTCCACAAACTCCCTTTTCAGTGTAACCTTTTGCAAATGTATGTCATTTGCAGTACAAGACTATCTGGGTCCCATGCTAGATTTCTTTGTATTTACATTATACCAGCACAGCTTTAACATCAAGAACTCACTCCTGATTTACAGCAGAGGAAGACTAGGCTTTCTGATTTGGAGCTAGAATCAAAAATAAAGAAAACATTTCAAGCAATTTGTTTTCTCTCCTTAAAAGTTCAAGCATTAAGGTGCCTATTCAGAATCACTCCAAATGAACGCCTCAGTTCATTTGAAAAATGGTTTAACTCTTGTGCAGACAGTTTTGATTACACTGATCCAGGTAATCTGCTGGACAGTTTAACAAAGTTGGATTATTTTTCATTTCCCAAAACATATTCTCATTGGGCTTTGGAGGACTTGGGAATACCCAGGAATTATCTTCCAGAGAGCTCTTTCCATAAGAATGGTGTTCCTGAAACGTTTTGCCATCAGCTGGAATTGGTCTCTCATCCGTCCATGCTTGTAGGGTCACCCTTTCCGATGGGACGTGGACATCTCTTGGCAGAGGGGGAGACACAGCGTTGCCGAGGGCTTTATCGTTTTGTGAGAGGTTTTTAAAAACTACCCCAGATGTCAAATTCAGCTTTGAAATGTTCAAGTCAACACATTGCACTGGTGCAGTATAGGCAGCTGAAGGAAGAAGATAAAAAAAGATTTTAAAATTACATTATCTAATGCATTTTTCATGTACTCCAAATGTACTACAGTCTAGCAGGGATGTTAAACACAGTTTCTTCAAGCCACAAGTTTCCAGACCATATTCAGTAACTACTTGAAAGCTACAAACAAATACTACCCTCACCAGTCTCAAGATGAACCCAAAATCCTGAAATCACAGTGTCTAAAATATACCCAACTCCAAGGATATCTCCCAACTCCCATTTCAAAACAGATAAACTGATGGATCTTTCTGACCAGACTGGAAGGAATGCTGAAACAAAGACCATTTTCACATGCTTAGAGAAATCAGCCAGATGGAGAATGGCGAATGCTGCTTCCTACTCTACCAATTCATTTATAACAAGTTGTGTTCTCGTGCCCCCCAGAACCTGAATTCTCACTGTCCATGAAGCAGTAAGAGGGAAACACCTGGTGTTCACAGGTTCTCTGTGCTCCACCATTGTCTGACTTCTGAAAGTAAAGTGAGAGACTGCAATGTTCAGCCATCTGAAATTCCAGGGGAGTTTTAAAGGAAGGCAGGGATTTTGAAACAGACCAGCATCTATCTGAAATGGAAGAGCTGTACCTTCCACACATATCTGAACAGATGGCCAAATACAAGCAGGTCATTTTGTTTTGTAGTGATAATGTACATAAACATGTAATGAGTAGATTAATGCTTCCTGCATCTTACATAGAGTTTTCTAGAGCTGG
Organism: Oriolus oriolus; assembly: GCA_013400235.1. Lineage (NCBI taxonomy): Eukaryota > Metazoa > Chordata > Aves > Passeriformes > Corvidae > Oriolus > Oriolus oriolus. Next base: position 626,290 of record VXBT01008199.1, on the reverse strand, counting down.
TGTTATCTTGAGCATGAATTGTGATTTTTAACTTTAGTTCTTAAGGGACAGAAAAAGAAACTAGTATCTTGGTTAAAGAATACTTCTGTTTGTCACAATAAATTAAAATTTTGGATGTCAGCTGTAACCCCTTTCCCAATAGCATGAGCATCATGTCTGAAAGACATGCTGAGGCACTGGATTTGGCCTCTTTGTGCTGGCAGGTGTAAAAAGAAATTTGAAGCCTACAGACCTTTAGAAGTTCAAGAAAAATTGAATCCACTGAAAATGTACCAAAAAACCCCAAACAAAACCAAAAAACCCCACAGACACACACATTTGTGGGAAAATGCCTCCATACATAACAGATAACCCACGTGTTAACTGATACTGTTCATGTCCCACACAGAATAATGAACACGTGTTCTGCAGACTTAATGCACCTCTGACAATGGCAGCTGGTTTGTAGATGCTAAAACAGCCAGTACTACAGGTATAGGAAGTGGAGGGGTTCCATCAATTCTACCCATATTTTACATAAGCCAAGATTTGTCTACAAATATAAGCACAGATGTATCTGTACTGCATTCATAAGTGTGGCTGCTGACCAACATCAGAATTCTGAAAAATTACTGAAAAAAGTCTACAGATGAAAAGGCAAAAGTGCACTGTTTCCTGATCAATCGAGAATGTTTTCTATGGCTGTGTATGAACAACTGCATGAGAACTGCAGAAAATAAGACTCCTCAGCAAGAAGAAGAGAAAAATCAGTAGTTGTGTAATGGCAAGACAGGTAATTCCAAATTAAAAGTAAGGGCATAAAGACACTATATGATCACATCAAACTGTGACAGATTTAAGATTATTTAGACTTATTCAGTTCCCAGTTTCTCTGCTGAAGTTATTTGACACACTCAATTTAGAATTGTAGGAACACAGACTCATCTGGTAACAATATGGCCAAGTCTACCAAATGGGTTGCTAGTTTGTATCAGCCAAGTACCAAAGTGATCATTAGTCACTGCTGACCACAAAGGCAGGGACTGCTCGAGGTGAATCCTGTCATTACCTCACTGAGCTGTTTAGAAACAAAATGTCTTGATCTGGTAATGGACAGGGACATCAGAGACTGTCACCAGTGCACTGTAACCAAGTTCACTGTCTTCCACCAGTATTTTGAGCACAGTAAAGACCACAATTGAAGCGAGGAGAAAACAAAGGAAATTAACTCTTTGCCACAGTTTGTTTGACTGATAGTCTAGCATTTGGCTTGAGAGAAATGTATTTATGGAACAGGAGAACTGTCTGATGAACTGCTCACAGAAATTTTAAATACTTTATGTGAAAAATATTTAACACTTAAAATTATTTAAGGCAGTTTTGCTTCCCCAGTATTCTGACATTCAGAAAATGTCATACTGTGTAGCATTTTGCTAGAAAAGGCAACTTTTCTGAACACAACGTACAGAAATATGGAACCATAGGGGAATTTCAGTCTTTTAAAGTCTGATTTTAAAATGTTGCCAATTTAATACTTCATATATTCTGTACTGGGAAAATAAGACTGCATTTGCAAAAAGATTTTTTTCCCCCTAATATGAAGTAGTTGTGGTAAAAGGTCAAATACGAGTAAACTTAACACCTCAGCCTTGTGCACATAAGCAACACTTGACTGAGAAAAAAGCCACAAGGGGAACAGAATACAGTACTGAAGAAAAAACACATCAGCAACACCTTTATGTGTGAAGTTGACCAGTATGAGACAGAAGCAAAAGCAGAAAATGGGTAAGCTGGAACCATAATACAGTCTAGCTTATCAACTTCGATTGATGAGATTCTGATAAGATATGATAGCTAGTTTATTTTTAAAATGTTACAGCTTGAATCAATGGTTTGTGTTTGTAAGGTCTGTTACTGCAAACACTGACTTGCCTTTCTTGGCTCCTGTTGGGTTTCTTTTCAGTTTTCGTAGGACCTCAGCTTGCTTGTCAGCCACCACACGCAAATTAGACATTTCCCTCTTCAGGTCCCAATATGTTTGTTGCACACTTTCAAAACAAAAATTTATTAGGAGTTAAATACTGCTGCCCCTACAGCAGCCTATTAACATGCTTATCAGTGTTAACTGTTAATAAATTGTTCTTGCCTGACACACACTGCGAATTTTGTTAAGAGTAACATAACGCTAAATGGACTGAACAGTACCGAGAATTACCGTAAAGGGATGGATCTCTGTATATTTGATTTGATTACTACCTATAACAATATACAATGCACTATATATTGACATACTAGGTAAGAACAATAATTTCAACTACCCAAAGGAAAGAATTATAAAACATACTTTTCCATTTCAGTATCTGAAACTAACCATCTTCCAATAAAATTAGTCATCTCAAAGGAATACTTTAAATAAAGTGACACCAGGTTATAAAAAAGGGAGAGTGTTAACTCTGAATACCTTTCCATAAATGACCACACACCCCAACACATATTATGAGCCTAATAATATTGATTGATTGTAATGTTAAATAATCAAAAATCAGTATTTGGGTCTTACACCATCCACATTGCTACACTGAATTCAGACTGAATACCCGAGACCCAAACTGAGCATACACACAGAGTCCAAACTAAAATATAAAACATACTGACATACTGTTTCATATTCAAGTCATCCAGTTTATGTTAATACACTGTCTTATCAGACAGCATGAAAAACAGTGATCCAATTCATTCTCTAAGACAGCATAATGTAAGAAACATATTTAGCAACAGCAGCACTGCTCCAGTACTGATGTTTCAGGTTAATAACTGGTACGAAAATTAAGAACAATTGAAAAAAAAGTCAGTATTACCATATGTTCTTAGTAAAATTTCTAGCAAAGGCTCACTGAATATCACATTTATGTTGATTAATAATTAACTTAGTGTTCAAAGACATAAGGATGTAGTTACTTCAACGTAAACATGAAATCAATGATTTAATGCTTTTTTAATGCTTAACATTCTACCAAAACACATTTATTGAAGTCAAATACACTGGATGAGATTTTCCAGGATATTTTCTTCCTCACTGCATTCACCTAAAAGGCATTTATTTGAAAACAGCTCAATATCTCAAGCTACTGAGATAAGTAAGAATTAATAAGCTTTAAAACTGTATGTAACGCTATCCTTCTAAAATAGCCATACAGGATCGCTCCTGCATGAAATATATCAAGCACGAATGTGTTCAAAATCACTCTGAGAAGCAGCTATTATCAAAGTCAACGCTAAGGGAGTTCCCTTAAAACAAAGAAATAGAACTTCTATGGACAGAAATACTTCCCCAGAATACAAACATCCCGATTCATAGAGCTCTGTTAAAGAACAGAGGAAGCTGATATTTTAAAAGATAATGGATTAAGTGTCAGCAATTCTGACAGATAGAAAGTTAATATTTTCAGAAGTGATATTCCAAGTTTAGCTAAACCTGTGGCCTTTCTACTGCAGGCTCCGTTTGGCTCTTTGAACTCTTAAGAGATGACAACTTATAGTCTATGTGGCAACCCCATTTCATTAATTCTCATGTTTTGGTCTAAAAGGTAAGATGAAAACTTCAGTTATGTCAAACCAGAACTGTCCAATATTTAACACAGAAGTGGTAAATATAAGGACAGCTCAATGTCTGCCACCAACCAGAAGGAAAGTGCTTGGATGCATTTTATTAAGTGCATTTAGCACTTTTACAAGCATCTTGCGAAGGGCTGCAGGTACCAGAATTCCACTTAAATCACATGCAAGAGATTTTAATTGTTTTTGCGGATACTGACCGAGAATCCCATTGCAAAGCCTAATTTTCAAGGAATTTCTAATTGAAAGTTAAGGATTCCCTGTGCGTGGAGGTTTATCCTATACTGCCTTCTAACATGTAATATGAACCTTCACCAAGACAGCCTGTCTAAATCTACAGCAAATTAGATTTGCACACTGAGAACTTTAAGTCAGATTTGCAGGCTGCTCACAAATATGAAATAACTACTTTCCAAAAAGCTAGCTATGTGCAAGTGCCTCCAATTCCCATAAAAAAAGCAGGATTGGTTGCTACAACAAATGTTTCCCATAGGAGGTTTTTCAAGTGTTTTTTCCACAGATTTTTGGATGGGCTTACATATTTATTACACATTCACTATTTATAGTACAATAAACACCCTACTGTACATAAACAATTTTAGATGGCTGCCACCTGAGCACTTTGTGGAATAAATCTGCTCTGATCAATGATCATTTGATCAAATGATCAGTTTGATCAGAGCAGTGATCGAACAATCAAAGAGGTAACTGCTGTGTCTTGAGAGAACACCTTTTATCAGGCGTGTAAGACTGACTGCGAAGTTCCAGGAGAAACCACAGGAATAAGCATCCAGTCCAGATGAAGGGACAAAGTGTGATTTGTGTGCAGTGTGTGCATTATCATCATCACTGCACCGGAGAATATACGATGGGAAGTATCTGTGTGTTCTCTTTCAGTGGCTGATCTCCCTTTCCTTCTCTTCCAAATCCAAGGAAGCATCAAGGCCCACTGCACTAAAGCCTGAAATTGTGAAGGGCCGCTCTTCCCTCTGGTGGAAAATGGTGTAAGTGCACCACCAGGAATAACTGGCTGTAAAAGATACAGCATTTCATTTCCACAAGATTTGGGAACTTCCATGCATCCATGAACAGTTCTTTTCCATCAAGAATTGAAAGATATTGATCCCTTCTAATACAGCACACATAGTCAAGGCAGGACAATATAGGAGTTTATATCATAAGCATAATTATTATTTGAATGGGTGCAAAATGAGAAAAAATGCTTTCTGATATTTTAGCATTTTTCTGGACAATTGCTTTTTCTTTCTGAATACGTCACACAATGTCTCTCCAATATTAAAAAAAAGTCTTCTAGTAGGAATATTACTGCACCACACTAACAAAGAACGTATGTTCCAGCACTAAGCAAGGGATTTGCTAACACAGAAAGCTCCCCATACACAGAATGAAGATATACTGGAGCTGGCATGAGACTTGAAAATTTATCTACCACCTCCTCCAGTCAACTGATTATTTAAAAAGCTGATTTTTAAATCCACGTTAATTAAATTTTCATTTTCTGTACAACAATCTGGAGATATAAATGTTCATCATCATCATCCCAAACTACAAACACAACAAAAAATTTACAATGATCTTGCTAAATAACTATACCTAGATTTTGAATTAAATTACGTAACTTGAAATAACACACCTAAAGAGTCTGCATGAATAATTTACTTGTTCAAATAACTGTCCCTCAGTAAATGGAAAATAAAATATTTCATACCTCAGGATGTCTTGCCTTTGAAGGTGGTCTCCATGTAATGGATTTTCCTCTTGAGCGTGGTCCTGCACAACAGAGTGAAGGGAAGACAGAGACTGAATGATCATGATTTCAGATCTTCTGTCTCAAAAAACAGCAGTGAAACTCCAAGTTCACAGATACTGAAATTCACAAGTAAAGTACTCTTCATGTGTGTTAGCTGCAGTGAGTTTCAAAAGGGAAATAAAGACTTCTACTAAGAATTTCCACTCAAAAATGCTCAAATACCTACTTATATGAAGGCATTGCTCAGCCACCTCCATACTCTTTTTTTAAAACAGCTGAACTCTCAAAATTGGAGATTGGAGATTCTGATGTTTTTTTAATGGACATCAGAAGTCTTTCTCAAGTTTTGCTTTTTAAACAGTTTTTGCTTTCCCTATCACAGTATCTAAAAATCTTTCTATTAAAACAGACTGTTTCAGTATAGATTTACTTAGGTTACTTTTATGGCAGAACATAATTTATCCCTTCAGTCTGAAAGACTACTTTCAAACTGCACATACAGGCAGCTTCACTGAATTTACCAGGGCTGTTTAACAAATCAAACGTTGGGCTCACTTTGTTAGCAGTGTTTCTATCAGACCCTCACTTGTGATGAGCTCCCTCCCTTTCATATCCCTCCTTCCCATGTTCCCTTCCTACCATTCCCTCTAGCCAAAGTTGTTCTGGATTTGATACCTTTACTGTGGCGTTATGACAGCCTGTACACATTTCAAGCAACTTGTCAGTATAATCTCAGTCCAAGGAATGTAACTCAATATGCATCAAGTACAATGCAAAACTCGAGTAAGAATATCTAAAAGTACAAGAAAATAGAAAGTACACTTGCCTAAGGTAGAAGACATTTGCAAAAATGTTTTCCTGTTTTCATTATTTTTGTTATTACTTATTTTCATTACATGTTACCTAAACTAACTAATGTAATGAAAATAAGTAATAATGAAAATACCAGCTGAGTTGAAATAATGCTGATTTGTCATTGCCCTTTGATCACATTTGACTGTATTTCACCCGATGCATTTTTTTCCCTCCTGAACTTTCTTACCATCCCCCATCAGAGATTCAAATTCATAGTTAAAAAAAAGTGGCACTGTATTACCCCACATTTGAAAATGTGCACTTTCTTATTTCCTATATTAAGTAGTTACCAGAACCATGAAGAAATTACATTAAAAACCAACAAAAAAACCCAAAAAAAAGCCCAACAAAAACCCCCAAAACAAAACAAAAAGCTGTTCCCTGTATTTGTTCTGTGCAACAAAAGCTGCTGGCATAAACACTATTTGAACAGTGTCACGTGTAGTATTCCTTACAACTGCTATTTTAGTCTGTTCTCTCTGACATCATTCACTCTCACAACACAATCTGCAATCCTCAGTTATTTATGCAGCTGTTACTCTGTTCTAGAGTTACCCAAAGACACCAGAACTGCACACAAATTACAGCAAGCCTTCAGATTTTACAAGTTATTGAAAGCACCTGAAAACAGTTCCAGACAGAAGTGAAACAACCAACAGTGAGGGAAGTTAATGAAACACCTCACGTGCTTTATCCCCACCTAGTGGAAAAAATGCAGACTCACTCAAATGCTGCGTGACTCAAGATTATGTAATCATCATTATTAATGACCATAAGGAATCTAAAATAGTCTGCCTCCTCAAACAATCACATTTAAATGTTCTACATTCAGTGTGTAACTTCAATGTGACTGCAGAGTCCTAGACTGGCACTGTACCTTTCATCACAGGTAAGATGGAAAGCAGTAAGAATGCACTAGACAATAACCTACTGCTTTTTGTTACTGTTATCTTAATTTTCTTTTTGAGATCCTAACAACATCTAGGTTACAAAATCTGTCCCTCAAAACAGACATTTGCCCCAGAAATGGCAGGGGAGGGTGCCAAAAGAAATACTTTCCTGACAAGCTTCATGCAACTACCCTAAAGAAAAGCACCAGACTTCCTTAAACAAAGTTCGTGATATCTTTTAACATTAGCATCCCATTATTGTTTAAAAAAAAAAAAATAGAGACCAGCTTTTGCCCAAACTTTCTTAGTAGCCCAGCTTACATAGAACACTTCAGTGGCTACTTACAAAAAATCATAAAGCTTTATTTTCTGTTGTTATATGGGTAATGGCTGGGAAATCTCACCTGTATAGAATCATAGAATATCTCGAGTTGGAAGGGACCCCTAAGGATTAAGTTCAACTCCCTGCTCATTGCAGGACTCCCTAAAACTAAACTTTGTAATTAAGAGCATCGCCCAGACACTTCTTAAATTTGGACAGGCTTTATGCCATGAACACTTCCCTGAGGAGCCTGTTCCTATTTCCAAGAAAAATGACAGTCTATGAAAATATTTAAGGTTAATTTTACCAAGATACTCACTTGTATACTTCACTCAATTGTATACTTCATATACAATTCAGTGTTTGTTAACCCTTGATTTTGATTGACCATGGGATTTAAAATAAACCATTAATACAAAAATTCCTTAAAAATTAAGGTACCTTCTGCTTGGAATTTTGCAACTCCTTCCTGAGACTGTTGCACTCTTCTTTGAGTTTTTCTAGATCCTGTTCCAGACTATGCACTTTCAGGTCACTGTTCAGCTTCTCTAATTCCCAGTTAGCCTGAGTACAATTCAGACTTTTCATCACTGTAAAGAAAGACAATCAGATTCCAATCTCAGTCCAAGGAATGTAACTCAGTGTGCAAGACTCTCCTCAACCAGCCCATGCCCCACAAAAGCATCATATTCTGAAGAAACTGGAGTCTACAGTGACAGGGAAATATAACACTGGTAAAGCTGTTGGCAGAGGTGGTGTATTTTCTGGGGTTAAAGCATGAAGCCCTACTTTCTAGGAATGCACTGGAGATCTGACACACAGAAAAAGGAAGTACCACCATAAAAAGGCATTGGAAATAGAAAAATCAGTTCATAGCAAAGACATATCATGTACGCCAACTTGCATACTTCTTACATGCTTTGAAAACATGAGCCTTTTCACCCTCAGATTTGTATTGTTACATAATTTACCATTACGTTTTCCCCAAGTTTAATATCGAGAAGTTCCAAATAGAACAACAAAAGATACAACCAAAACAAGAGGGGAAAGCATAAAAGTCACACAAATCTTATCAGACTGAAGCAAATCACATGGTAAGAAGCAACCTAGGCTGAAGCTACCATCAGATCAGTAGCAGGACACTAGTGAGACAGCAAGAAAGAACATGACAGGCAGAAAACCCACAAGTCTTCAACTGCATAGTACACTTATTTCCAGATTTAATAGTTTAGACAAGCTTAAGTTACACTGATTCTTTTTTTCTTTAAACAAGGTACTCAGAGTCCACTGACGAGCAAAACTGAGTTACAAATAAGGATTGAAACCACAACATTTTCAGAGCTCTCCCTATAAACTCTGCAATTCTTACCTCCATAAACCATGAAGTGCTCAACAGTGATACTAGCACTACCTGCAGTTTGTTCTTCTAGGTTTAAACATTTGTGCAATTGAAGTAGTGCACTGCATGCTTAAGGTGCTCTTGGAGAGTAATCCAATGCAAGCACAGCCATACTTACAAGGGCCTTTCACATGACTGCATTTGTACAAACTCTGAAGTCAGTCCATATCTCTAACTTTATACAGATGGCATTTTTTTGTTCTCTTTTGTAACTAAATTAATCCAGGTTTTTTTCTTCCATGGTGTTTTGTTTTACACATCTATCACATACAGAGCACTCTTTACAACTGCAGTAACAGAAGCTGAATTTGGGCTTTTGGAATTGCCAGGATCTACTGTTTGTTTCTCCTTCCTCTTTTAACCAGGCTCTCTACAACCAGCATCTATCTTTTCTCATTTCCCAGCCATCTAAGTGACTGCTGGCAACTGCAGCAATCGCTATGCAACATCCTCTTGCATTTGTCAAATCCCAACAGCAAGACAAAGCAATATACTGGACCCTCTGCAGGTGCCAGAGGAAGTGGGATTGACTGAATGATCTTTATACTTGAACAGGCCCCTGCCCTGCTCTGAGGAAAAGGTGGTGGGGTCCAGAGATGTACATGACACAGCCTATAAACTGTCAGGTGGTGCCTATTTCTCCAAATAGTAAATCACCTACAGTGGAAGAACACAACAGCCTCAGATATTCACCATGGAGCTCCCCGATTATGTGACCTAACATGCACGTCACCATTCACAAGAACGAAGGCAAGTTCAAAGTACCTCACTGCTGTTCATGCCTCTCTTACCTTATCCCTGTATAGGGTTAAGCCTCTTCATTCCCCAAGATCATGATGTAACCAGTAGGGCTCCTCAACATACCTTAAGATGAAGTAACCAAATGCATACCTTGCTGAGTTTCCACTTCAGTTCTTAGCTGTAACAGCTCTACTTCTTTAGACTGCAACTGTTCATTCAAGTTTTTCAAGGATTCCGCACTTTCTTTCACCTATTTTCAGAAGGGAAAAACCCCAACCCAAAATGATTTGTGAAGCATTTTTCTATCATGTCTGACAATTCAATATTTTAGAACAAAAACAACAACAAAAAAAATTGCTTTGATTTTTTTAGCATTATTCTAGCCCAGTAATAAAATTGAAGTACTTACAGGAAGTATTGTCATGTACTTTAAAAGAGTGATAAAACCAACACCACATATCTTTAGTATATAAAATTCATTCTACAGTAAACATGTACTAACTATGCAGTACTGATAAAGCATGCATTTGAAGTCATTACTTAAGAAGGCACACCATTTTTTCCAGTTTGCTTTTCAGATGATCGCGGTCGATGCAGGCCTCTCGATAGGCTTGGTAAGCCTTATTGACTTGTTCCCGCCCAACTGAGCTGCACTCCTCTTCCAGCCGGGAGCCAAGCACCTGAACGTTTAACGCACACGAGAAATTTTAAGTTTTGTATGTTATGCTGACAACTGCAAAATTTTTTAAAAGGCAATGGTACAGCCTGCAATATTAATCTAACAGCTTTTCCTTTTTTTTTTCAGTTTAGATAATAAACTAATCAAATACACTGATATGGGCCAAAGGTTTTTACCAAAGTGCAACAAAGGCTGTCTACAAATTCTGAAATCTCTAACAATACTTAATGCTCACTAATTTATAGAATCATAGAGTAGTTTGAGTTGGAAGAGGACATTTAAAAGCTCATCTAGTCCAACCCCCCTGCCATGGACAGGGATACTTTCCAGTAGACTGCTATGAGTTCACTCCTATGAGTGCTTAAAAACCATTCATAAGTCATGATTACTCACACTGATAATCCCTCAATCATATTTTTTCCAGGTTCTGAAAAAATGTAAACTGCTTCTTGACAAAGGAGCTTTAAGCATATAAATACAAACATATAGAAAGTTCAAAGGAAGCCAAACATAATTTCTTAAATGCCTCATAATGTAAATAAAGGGTTTTTACAGTGTATTTATGTAAGAAAAGCCAAAGCACAATTATTTTACAAATAACTATTAACTTTCAGATCACCACCATCTCACTGCCTGCTATGGCAAAGGACAAGCAAGGCAGAGTAAGCACTACCAACTGGATTGCTAGAAAAAAGGGGAACAGAGTTAAAATATACTCAGTGTTTTTAATAAGACAGAAAGAAAAGAAGTCTTACATCAAATTACATCCATTCATATAAAAAGCTATTGCTTTAATCATTGCATTTTCCTTTTCATTCTTTCTATCTTGCACACTTCTTTTAAACACATTCAGTGTACCTCTTGTAGAAATTCGCAACAGACTTGCACATATTTTCTTAAAAAAAGGAGTCACACAAAAAAATTACTAAAACAAAGCATTGACACTCATGTATCTACCTTAAATATCTCCTCTTTTAAGTGTTTGCTTGAAGGCAAGTATGGGAAAATAAGCCACAAAGGTAGGAAGCTCCTGGCCTTTGCTTTTTTGTATTGATTCTCAAAATACACGTACAACTCCTTTTAAGTTTTGTCCTTTATATTTTTCTCCCTCAATAAAACCACTCAATTAGAACACAAGCCTTAATAAGCTTTCTGGAAGTTTCCATGCACACTGAAATTGAAAACTCCAAAGGGGTAACTCCCCATATATTTTTAAGCATACAGGTACATTAGCTATTACAAAGACTGAAAGTCAGTAAGAGTCTTGGCCTTCTCAATTCCCCTCCCTCATAGAAACATTTTTATAGTATTCACATATTAAAAAGGTTTCTCTACAGAAAACAAAGTATCATCTTCAAGAGAATTACGCTGAACCAGGCCAAACCAAAAGACACAAGGCAAAATGAATTGAAAAGGGCAAATCCTGTTTATTGTGATTTTGAATAACCACATAAAAGATGTTATACTCAGCATGGTTCAGAGCATATTAGGTCTAAAGCTCTATTCCTATTCCCAACATCTCCCCAGACCTTATATAAAGAAAATCCTGAGATAGTCTTGCTTTTTGAGAAAAAGTCTATCCTGTCTTCACCAAGAATTCCTGAGTGTTTCAAAGCTGTGCGAAGTGTGATTCAAGTTCTTCATTCCAATGCCACAAAATAATACACACTTGGAAAGGTTTTAAGAGTCAGTAGCACACAGGAGTAATTCCTAAAACATGTCTCAGCTCTAGGATCTATCTTTGTATCTTATATAAGAAGGCAATCTATCAAAGTCAAGAACTGCAATACAAAGACACTCGGTACTGAACAATGGATATGTGTTTAATGGCAGCATTCCTTACTTGGAGAGAAAAACCTGTGCCCTGGTCAATTTTTAGCTTTAATGAACTTCACTAGTTTATGGCCATGAGAAACTGCCTATAAAACAAATTCCAAGATTCACTGACATTTTAGAATTACTGCATCAAAAGTCAGCCAGCCAACATCTATGTTAAGCATTCCAACTTTGTATTTCACGCTTGAGGCTGCGGTTAGCTAGACCTAGCTGGATATTCTTAGCAACCAATTTTTCCTTATCATTTTGGTATGCTGAGCCCAAGAGAGTCTTTTGATAGACAGTTCCTGGATTCTGATAATTTACAAGCTTTGCACCTCACTGTTCAACAATACTGTCACATGTGCCCAAGCTAATAAACACCATAAAGAGGCACCCAAACTACTGTGACAAATTCTGTCTGAATTAAAGCCACTGTCTTTGCATTGCATCATATATAGGCCCAGTGAGAATCAAAAATCCCAGTATGACACAACTACACTACCAGATGAACAAAATGCATTTCACTTAAACAAGTAAAACAATTTACAAAACCTTTTAACATGGAAATTATTTTAAGTGTATATTTTGAATCCTTAACCTTCTTCTCTGCCACCTAGCCAGGAGCAAAAAAGAAGCTGCTACCAGAAACTGGTACATCAACTATTTTCTTACCTTCTCTTCTAAAATTCTCACTTTTTTTTTTAAGAAGGAGTTCTCCTTCTCTGTCTCCTTCAGTCGTTTCTTGATATCTTCATAAGCAGTGACAAGTGCAAAGTGTGAGGCAACAGACTCATCTCCACTATACGATGGAACAGGAATATCACTGTCTCTCTTGTGAGCATTGTCTGCTTTTTCATGGTTCAAAATACAGATGTCATCCTCCACCAACTCCTCCATGACAGCTGTTAAAAAGCCAGATATAAGTGCTAAGTTTTCACAAAGACAAATTCATCAAGAGCCTGAAAACCTTCCAAAATAATACTGCAGGGTGTTTCTGTCTAAGTATGACAAGACAAGATTGAAAAATCAGGAAGTATCTTAATATTGCAGAAAAATCTTGAAATCCATTTTACATTGAAAACACACTGTTTAGAAAAGACACATTTCACTGTTACTTGATAAAAATATTTTGAGTACCTATCAGATTTATGAACCCTCAAATTCATTTTTATTAAGCCTTAACACCAACGTAGACTTTGATTGGTACTAACTATCTGAACTACAACGGAATATTGTATCAGAGTTTTTGCAAGCCAGTACTGAGCAGCAAAAGAGAGTAATAGTTCCAGCAAATCAACTACTGTGGTTCCTGAGCACAAGTGCCAACTTTCCTTCATTTCCAAATGCAAATACTTACATTTTTCCCAAACTTTAAAATGGAATCTTGAAGTACACTTGCATTTGTCTTTAAAGAGATGGCATGAGTAGCTATTCTTTCCTTGGTCACAGAAGAAAACCTCCTTCTGAACAACAGTTACAGTAATTTTTGACTGAAAATACGATGAGAATGAAAACATGCTCAGTAACATGACCTGCCTCAATATGCATGGAGAAAACTGACAATAATCTGACCATTAGTAAAGTGTCACTCTATATCAGGCAGATCCACCTGAATGACAAATGCAAAGTAAATGTTACACTGAGTTTTTGTTACAATCTATATCATTTAGGCACAGCAAAACATTCAATAAGAAAATACCATCTTAAAGAAGTTTTATATCTTTTCTTGAGCACCAGGTCTCAAGGGAAAACCGCCAAAAGCATTTTCCTTCGAGTTACTAGTTTCCAGGAACAAGTTTTGCGGTTTTATTTAAAAACAAGACAACCCCCAAAACTCAAAACCAACCAACCAAAAAAAGACACATCTCATTTAGTTACGAACATCAAGATTCCTTGCATTTTTATGCAATACTAAGGAATGCTACACAGTACCTGGTAATACCACCCTGCTTTAAACAAACCACTGATGTGACTTCTACGAAAAGCAGACTTTTATTTTTTCCCCTTCAACAAATCCTTAGGTTCCTGATGATTAGCTAATGAACCAACAGAAATGCTGGAATGAAAGAACTGAGCATAATGAAGACAGGTTTTTGTACTGCAGGAAAAACTTACTTCAGCAGAAAACCAACTTGATCGGCAGAACTTTGCAGGAAAGGCAGGCATTAGTGCAGAAAAAACCCATGGCCACAATTGCTGCTGCTACTGTGTATTTGCTATTTAAATTCAAACTAGACTTCCATTTATAGATTATAAGAAGTAAAGGCCTGGAACTTGTCTATATGGTCAAATTTCTCTCACCATGCTGGAAAGCTTACAGAGTGCAGCACTATGAAGAGCTGCAGTACAGCTACTGCTGAACAATGGTGCTGTTATCACATTTGTCTCAATTTGCTCCAGGCCAGCTAGACAACATGATAAAAAACTGTGACAGCTCATTTATACTAAATAAGACAGCAGTGGAGTTTCAACCGTGAAAAAAAAAGACAAGAACACTACAAACCAAAGCTGAACTCCTTTTAATGGTTATGTTCAGGAGGTAAGTAAAATGCCTTGTACATTGTTTGATGCATTCTGACAAAAAAAAGTAGCCTAAGCTTCCCCTGCTTGTTCTGCCTTGAATATTCTGTGATTTCTGTGATATTTAAGTAGAAAGAGCCCTGCAACAAAGGTTTGCTTCCTTTTCATTGTAAGAATAGTATCACTCCATGCACAAGGTGACCTTGACCAAAAGCACCACATCATTCAAACTGCATTAACTGACTGAAGGAATTGCTCATTTTGTCTTCCAAGATGAGCATAACATACCAGCTTATCCTCCCCCATTTCACCAAAGGCCCTGCAAGTCTTGTCACCCATCTCATCAAATTCCCAAGAGCTTGCCCTCTCAAGGCAACACATCTCCTTTTCTCTGAACACTTGACTCAAATGTTGTTAAAGAAGTGTCACAGCTTATCATTATCTCTCAAAGAAAGCAGCAGATTTGTGACCTTGCACATAAAATGGATCTTTGTCCCCATGCTTTCCTATAGCTCCTAAACTGAGCATCATACACTCCCTATTTCTTGCACACATCACTTCTACCAGGAGATGGCAATATGGGAAAACAGGAGACATCATAAGACCACATTTATTCTGCATTTTGTTAACTAAAACTGCCTTTATGAGCTTCCAAGAGAGAAAACACCTTCCAAATAAGACTCAGCGTATACAAATACTATTTTATAAATTCAAGTACACACCTAACCTGCATCTGCTAAGAAGACCAATCACTCTAACATTTTTTTACTTGAAAGATCTCACTTAGTTTATAGTATTATTCAACTCAGGTTTTCTGATGCTGCTCTCTAAGGCAGATCTGGAGATTATTTAGAAGACAAGCATATAACTCCACATAATTCAAAGGGACTTTGCATGCTTTTCTAAATCTCTACACCCAAAATAACAGTTCAGAAAAATCCAATATGCACATTTTTGACTAACTGTATTGCATACTAAGTGATGACAAGCTGCCATTGAACAGTTCAAGATCAGCAGTACTATAAAGGCCATGGTGAAATGCACAGCTCACACAGCTTTTTTTGCTGTCAGGATAGACAGAAACCCTCAGTAAAGAAAAAGGGGCTATGTCTGTAAGAAATCCCCAACTACAACTGTAGTCTTTGATTCCTGTCCTTGAGTGAAATTAAAGTTTAGATTCTCCAGTATTACATTACCTCATTTAAAAAATATGAACTGACAGCAACAATTAAAGAAGTGTTTTGATTATTACACAAGTTATAACTCCTCAAATCTGGCAGAAGGATGCCAGAAGGGCTTGCAGGATGGTTCACTAAGTCCAGCCACAGAGTTCTGCCCTGTTTTAATCTGTTTGACTTCTCCTAATTCAAAGCCACACTTGTATGCACTGCTGCAAATGCCCCAGAGCTGTCACTCTGAAGCACCTGAGTGAATTTTGACCTCTCTGGAGCTGCAATTCATAAGATAATCTGTCCTACAGTAACCAGTTCAAGTGAAAGATTTCTCACTAAAATATCTGCAGTAATATACTGACAAGTTAATGTCTATGAATACAATTTATGTCCATCTTGGCCTCCTTAAGGCAAGTCTTACAATCCCATTTACCACACACCCCATCCCAAGAAAGCTCTCCCTAATACTTTTTACTCCCTTTACTTCAGCACAGTAGTTAAACACTTTGCCTGTGATAAATGTATTACATTTATACTTTAGAATGATCTGCACACAAAACAGCCTGCTTAAAAGGACTTTAATCTTCATGTCCAAAAATAAATGCATTAAATGAGTACCAGTACTACTGTTCATACAAAATAACTAATGTTTAAAAGCAAACAAACAAAAAACCCAACCTGAATACACTGCTGACAGGACTCAGTATTAAGTTCTAGCAGGACTAATTATGTTCCCTGTTTATAAGCAGATAAGTTTGAAGAGGTTGCGCCACTATAGTTTTCTTCCACATAATGTGAAGAAAAGAACCACTTTTTACAGGAACCACTTCTGTTGCTCAACATAGGTTATAGAACAGCTTTGATTTAATACAATAAATATCTTGAGAAAAAGAATGTTTTCCCATATCTTACTAATGCTTGGCAGAAACACAGCTTTTCTCTTTATAGAGCTTTATGAATACTAGTCATTAACACCATGGGAGGCAGTTAAATATAAAACACATTCATACAAGGAACATGGGATGCAGAGGCTCTAATAGCAAACAGACCACTGCACAGATCTCTGTAGTTTGAAATGCTAATCTTGTTCTCAAATCAGAAGGAGAGATAGTAAAAGCAGGATTACATTAAATTTTTCCCAGTATGAAGCAGATTCCCATTTTGGCCTAACTGTTGATTTGAAATGGAATAAAGCGGTTTTCAAAATATTTCCAAATGTCAAATGCAAATAATTTCAAGATGGTTGTTTTCCTGTCTACCTTCCAGACTCAAGGGGTTTGACTTCATAATGGTAGTATGAATAGTTTCCAGCTGTTAATAACAACAGCATAATTTCTGTACTGATTTATCTTGCCTTACACAGAGAGGTATACATATATGCACGCAGACATAAAAAAACCCCTTTAAATTCAAGAAATGCCTTTGAACTACAGGAATCCTGAGTGAGCATGTTGCAGCCCTCACCTTAATTTCAGAAAAGCTGTACTGGACTTTTTTTTCTTTTTTTAAAAGACACTTCAGCACAGCAAGGAATAGTACAGAATTCCTGCAGCCAGCATCAAAAACTCCACAAAGTACTTGGAGCATATGACACAAGATGTCAAAACAAGCAAGACTTCCAGTCTCTTTAAGCATCCATCACTTTGCATCTCTCCTTCAGAAATCTCAGGCTCTCTTTGATTCCAGTTGTGAACAGACTGTTCTACAGAGAAAGGCATCACTTTTTACACATACTTGCTCCATTTTTAAGGAAAATTCACACACACACACATACATGTAGATACAAAAAAGCTCTCAGCAGAGAGATATTCTGAGCTGTCTCAGTACTTTGTTAAAAAACCCTGTCTTCCCAGCATTTCCGTGAGATTTCTCTCCTTCTCTCTTTTCCCATGCAAAACTATTAGAAACAATTCTAAGAGTTTTTGTAAAATAATTAGTATCGTGCAGCTGTGTACTTTGTTTTGGATTTTTTATGGAGATATTTTAGGATGAATGTTTTGAGGAATTGACCAATGAGTTTGGTAGGTGGCTGAGCTTGAAGTCCAATGACATCCTGCTGCCTTCTGTAAACATCAAGCAAGCTAAATTCATAAAAACCGTTCTGTATGTTAATAACCAGTTCACTTGCTTTGCCTTATTCACCCTGGGCTCCATGTCCTTGTTAATGGGACACTGCAACACATACACATCTCAGTAGCTGCTGCTTTGGCTGCTGCTCATCCGTCCGTATGGACTAAGTCCACAGGCCCAGCACACTCCCAGAGAGTCCCTGCACACAGGGGCACACCCTGGCCACCTCAGCGTACTCGGTGCTCTTTCAGAAAGTCTTTCAGAAACACATCAGCATGTGAGCTACATCTGACCTCCAGAGCACTTTCGTTTTGTTGCTTCAGGAAATTGAAACTCACTGTCTCCAAGCTCACACACCAGATCACTGTAGTTCATCTATCCTGAACATGTGGGTAAGCTAGAAAAGCCAAGCAAAATCTCCTTAGGTACAACAGGCAATTTTTTTCAATCTCAAGGTTTTTACAATAAATATTCTACTCTCACAAGAACTAGAAAAGCAATAAAAAGCCCATTTTATGACAACAGTGCTTGATAAATTTTACTTTCTCTGAACAGTGTCAGACTCCAGTACCTCCACTGCTAATTTGCAAACCTTATGCATCCTCAATGTACCGTATTGAATCTGCCTTTCTGTGGATGCTGTCACAATAATCACTTTCCCTGACAACTACCTGAAAACGGGAAAAATAAAAACCCAGAAGTAAGAGTCAATAAAATATTATCCCTTCAGCATCGTATTATCCTGCTCATTAAACTATTACATTTAATGTTGAAACTAATTAGAAGCAGTACTGTCAGAGAAACATAAGTAGGAGCGAGATGGCTTTTGGCTGTTAAACATTTCTAGCACCAAATGTAACTATCTTAAAAGGTTACTGAAAAACCCTTATTTTGGTGTTCATTCGTTCCCACTTCAAAAGGTTTATAAAGAATAACTATTTCCAAAAGTTTAGAGGATTTGTTTTGGATTTCATTTTTCGTATCTTCTTTTGTAAACCAAACAGCAGGTCCTACCTCCCAGTCATAACTGCCCTTCTATTCAATTAAACTGCCAGATTAATGAACATTCAATAAGCTCACAAGTTCAGTGAAAAGCCTTATGTAATTGCATTAACTTTTAATTCAACTGGAAATGTGCCTCACCTGTTACTGCTAGTGGAAGGAAGGTGAGTCTCACTGATGGCCCTTGCTCATCTTGCAACTCACCAACACAACATCTGTAGGTTTCCAAGACACAACTGGACAGGGTGCCGGCAAATCTCATCCGGGCCCCCTTTTACACAAAAGGTTGGACCAGATGGTCTTCCCAGGTCCTTTTCAACTTGGGCTGTCTTCTAAAATTCTATATTCAGATTTATACTGCAATATTTCAGACAAATCTGGTTATTTGAACATAAGTTCCACTTAGCAGCTTCTAAGTGGATGACTTTGAATGTTCAAGCCACTCATGCTTCACTTACCCTCTCAAATTTTATTTCTTCTCCCCAATGTGCTGTCAAATTTTAGTTGCATCTACAATTTCCTACACTAAGAACTCCACATAAAAACATTGTATAATCACGTAAATTAGTTAATTAATGCAATTATAGCATAAACATTTAGCAAAAACATAAGACTGATTCCAAAGTGAACAATACACTCAAGTATGGAGTCTCCTTCCGCAGAACTCCCCGCTGACTCCTACCAAGCAGGTTCCTATCCTGACCCTTGTGTTAATCCTGTCATCACCACTTTAGCAAACTGGATCTCATTATCAGTGTTTCATTCAATATGGACTGTCAGACTTCTTCTGTCTAGAAAATCCCTGTGAAAGAATGAAAACATACCAAAAGGTAAATCCACACTGCATTTTATCCTGTTTCCTTCCACATGTTCTGTTTGTTTCTTCAAATTCTGTTCTAAACAAGCTAGATAGGGATAGCATGTGCAGTGACAGGGGAGTTTCCACTTTCCTAAGTGGGCAACCCACATTTAATATTTTATAGTCATAGTGCACAATCTCCAGTTCAATGCATCTATTGAAATAATACAAACAAATGTGACTGGATTTGCGACTCTATGCAAACTCTATGATTTTCCAGTGCTGTGAGATGAAATTATTCTATTTCTCTGCCCCGAGTACACTAAGTACAGTTTGTTCCTGGATTTGACTGATAATTTTCACACTTTCCTCACCTTTTGAGTGTCACATAGAAAAGAGAGATATACTGAAAACCAAAGTAGAATACTTGCTGAAATTCAGGTAATCTTAAAACTATCTCTAATTTATTACCTATTTTTGCTGCACAAAGATTCTTCACCCTCTTTGCTCTTTTGAAAAACTGTTTACTATTTAATTTTCATTGTAAAACATAACCTAGCTAGTACTCGGGCAATGGTCACCTCACACTTTTCTAAACTGCAAACACAGCAAACAAGGTTCTGAAAAACTACCAATTTTAGCAAAAAAATATGGTTTTGGGGGGTGAGGAGGTGGCTAAACCTCTCATATAATCTGATCCAGAGTTCAGTCAACCAGTGTTTTCTGCCTTCTGACTTCACTGACAGTTTAGATGAAAAAATTGTGCTTAAAACTTGAGGCAATAGTCATCTATTTAAGTTACTGGGCAATTATCTGAAACACTTCTAACAAAAGTCCTGTTAATAAGCAGCAATTATTCAAAGAACAAAAAGTAGTCGTAATCTTAGATTTTTTTTGGTTTCTAGAGTAATTCTAGTAGAATTGCTAAAATTCTAAAATAGATGTGAGAACAGATAACTTGGATTATTAGCAGCAGTAGAATCTGATCATATACCACTACCCAGGAAATTACATGTTCTCCATAGTCCATAACAATATTTCCCAAAATCTGTGGAGCCCAGAGCAGACTTAACTGTCCTGGCACTAATTCTTCCCAACCTCCTCTTTTTCCAGAGTCTGCTTCCAGCACACTAAGTTTACTGCATACATACAGTGTAAGACAGTGGGAAAATTAAAAGATTCCTTAAGAAACAAAAAGCCTCTAAAAGCACCCACTGGAACAGCTGACACACACTCTCACTTCTAAGTTGCTAGGGGACCAATTTATTTAAGGAGATATAGGTATTTTCCCTACCAGGTGAAACACCAGGATTTAAAAGTGTAGTTTCTTGAAAGTTGAAAGAACCACTAGCATACAAGACTACATCAATGCTCATCTGCACTCCCTTCTTCCAAACGAACACAGCCTGCAGCACCTGTATTCCTGTCTGCTCCAATATGCCATCATGCTTCTCTTTTCATACCCACCCAAAGGCCTCCTTTATTCATTTCCTTTGCCAGATTCTCCCTGTACCAAGGCACAAAGTGCAGCTCCAAGAACTCACGTAGTTTTTCAGCTTGAGTAGGGGCAGCTTTGTAACTAGTATGTAACTGCTTGCCCGAGGCCCAAGCCCAGCTTGGCAGCGGTACCTGTAAGCCCTGCTCACCGTCCCTCCACGGGATGACCCCCTTATTCCTTATTCAAGTGTGACTGGGTAAGACAGGCAGGGACACGGCACAAGACCGACAGCCTGCTCCTTCTGAAACTCAGGAAGTTCCACTCCAACATGAGGAAGAACTTTATATGAGGGAGGCAGAGCATTGGAACAGGCTGACCAGGGAGGGCGTGGAGTCTCCCTCTCTGGAGTAATTGAAAACCCACCTGCACGCGTTCCTGTGTCACCTGTAACCTGCTCGAGGTGACCCTGTCTTGGTAGGGGGACTGGATAATCTCCCTTCCAACCCTAACAATTCTGCGATTCTACGAGGGGATGACTCTATGTTAAGAAGAGAAACTAAAGACCAGGCTCTTTTCCCAGGGGGAGCTGCTCCTCTTCCACGGGGCAGGAAGCTCCCCAGCACCCCGGGGGAGCCTCGGCCGGGGCCGCCCCGCGTTCCCCCCCGCGCCAGGACCAACCTGTCCGGGCCCCGCTCGGCCGGGCGGGTCAGCGGCGGGCGCTCAGCTCGGCGAGGAGGCAGCGCCGTCCCTCGCGGTCTCCGCTCGGGCCCCCTCGAGCGCCCATTGCCCCCACCCCGCCGGCCCGGCCGCGGTTTCGGCCTCCGCCACCGCGGAGAATCCCCGGGGCTCGGCGCCGCCCCCGCCGCCTCCGAGGAAGTCAACAAACGCCGCTCCCGGTCCCCGCCAACGGGCGCGCCCCGCTCCCGGAAGGAGAGAGGCGGCCCCGCCGCCTGACCGGGAGGGGAGGAGGGAAAGCGGACTGCAACTCCCGGCGTGCAAGCGGGCCGCCGCCGTCCAGCCGAGCACCACGGGAAGCGCGGCCGAGGGCTGGCTCCGCCCGGCCGTGGGCGGTGCTGCTGCCGCCCCCGAGCGGCCTGGAAGCTGCTGCAGAGCGGCGTTCCCGCTGTAACGATTTCACGGAATGACAGGATTGTTAGCGATGAAAGGGACCTGTAGAGATCATCCAGGCCAAGCACCCTGCCAAGGCCGGGTCACCTCAAACAGGTGCTGCATTAACGTGTCCAGGTGGGCTTGGAATTCCTTCGGAGAGGGAGACTCCACGACCTCCCTGATCAGCCTGTTCCAGTGCTCTGCCCCCTCAGTGGAAAGAAGTTCTTTCCCATGTTGAGGTGGAACTTACTGTATTTTAGTTTATGGCCATTGCTCTCTGACCTGTCTCTGGGAACCACCACAAAGACTCTGCCACCATCCTCTTAGCACCCACATTTAAGATATTTATATGCACTTATGAGATACCCTCTCAGTTGTCTCTTCTCTAGAATGAACAGGCTCAGCTCCCAGAGTCTCTGCTTATGAGATGTTCCAGACCCCTGATCATCTTTGTGGCCTCCACTGACCCTCACCAGCAGCTCCTTGTCTGTCTTGTACTGAGGAACCCAGAACCGGGCACAGCACTCCACTCTCCTCTGACAAGGGTACAGATGTGCTCCCTGTCAGCGCCCACTCTTCCAGCACCACTGGACATCGCCACAAAGGAGGCAGCAACTAAAAACACACCTTTCTCCCTTTTCTGAGGCTCACTGCACTCCCTGCCATCATTCAAAATAAGACTGTAGCAAAGCAATAAAGATCAGGGACTTTTAGTGGGAGCTGCCCCCAGCTTGCTGCAAGTACTCCTCAGCAAAGGAGCCCATCCAATTCACATCCTTCAAACTCTTTCCAGCTTCTTGAGAAGTTGCACCTGCACACAGCTGAAGAGATAGTGATACATGGTGTAACATTTCACATAATTTTACGTTCATACTCTTTTTAAAAAGTTTTTTTCCCCCACAAGCCAGAGACAGAGGTGAAAGGCAGTGGATACTCTTGCTACAGTGGGGTGAAAGATCATCGCATGTAACCTCATCTGCCAAAAACACAGCTTTTGTTCCTCAGCCAAGGTCGAAATGAAGCAAGAATAAATCTAAATTGCAGATCAGTACCTCTGTTACAGGGAATAAAAGCAAGCTGATTCAACAAGTCTAATGTAGATCTACAGGGGAGAGCAGCTGTGCTGTTCAAGACTAATTTAAAACTAACAGGAGTTTCCTTTCCGGCTAAAAAAACAAGCAGTTTGCTTTTATGTTGTGAGAGTTCTTCAGCCAAGTCCCAAAGGGCTTTTGGCAACTGTGCCACAAAGTCAGCTGGAGCAAGGGAAGTGTACTAATGTGCCAAATTGATCTATATATGGAAAAATATTGCAATATTGTGTACTCCTTAAATACTTAAAAGACCAAATGGAAACAGGACCCCTGCTGTGGGTAGTGAATTGTTATTTGGACAAGAATCTAATTTAAAAACCAAAACCACAAGTTCTCCATTAATCATGCACACAGACCTCAAAACAACTTTTTAAAAAGTTTGTAGCATACTACCATTACTAAGATTTTCACCAGAAGTTTACGTTACATGTAAACTGCTTTTTATTTTATGAGCCAAAGTAGTACAATGCTGTTTTCCACTGTATTTCTTAGCAAGAACAGTGCCCTTCAGTTGAAGGGTGAAAAATACTATTTCCAAGTTAACACCTCATTGTAACGATTTATATAACATGGATGCAAACATTTTACAGAACAGAGGTCTTACTACATAAATTAACATTGATTTGAAATAGTGCCATTATGAAATCCAGAAGGGAAGCACATAAGGATTTGGGCTATCAAATATGCCCACTGTTTTTGTGGATAGTATTCACAGACTAATTATCACAGTTATTTTTAATCATATTTAATTTGTAATCTTCTTCCCATTAAAATACACAGTTGGCATCCTATCTACAGAACAGTTAAACAAAAAATAGCCCCAAACAACGGCCAGTATTGTAAAACCTGGTGCTCCACATTTAAAACCAGCTTAAAGACAGTCATATTAAAATTAATGTCAGAATTTTCCCATAGCAGAGGATTTGGTTTTGTTTGTCTTTTTCTTTGAAATGTTGAATATTTACGTGGACAACAGTTCTTCATGTCAGTTATCTTTTCTGAAAGAAACAGACACTTTGATTTCTGAAGAGATAAAAATGAATTTATTATCACCTCATTTGTACAGAAAGTACTAGAACAGACTATGGATTAAAAAACTAATTAGAAAATGTAAAAGCATACACAGTTTGGCTGCATATGGGCATGCATTGTTCTACTGAACAACTATGGAATAAAAAAAAAAAAGATAATGAAACATACCATTAGATTGACAGATTTTTCCTGCAACCATCATGTTGCTACACGGCTGTTTATAAGTTGTCCAGCCTAGATCTTGGAAGCTACCAAGAATTATCATCTAATTAGCAAGACATCTCCCTGTACTTCAGTTGGACATCCTAATCCCAGTACACGTTAAGCACGTACAAAGGAAATACATTGCCAGGCACAAGCATAAGGCCTGCAGAACCAGAATACTGGATTTTTAAAACAGAACAAGAAAACCCCACCAAAACCAAATCCCAGCACTTTTCAGACTTTTGCAAGTAATTCACCACCACAGACGACCACAAGGGTGTGTGCCAGAACATCAGGTGTCAAAAGGTGTGTGTTTAACTGAGACTAGTAACTTTTCAGTAGTAAATACATTCCAGTTTCATGGCCCATCAGAAAGGTGTGTTAACTAACTCCATTGTTTGTTTTTCAGATTTATGAGGAGACTATGTTTTACTACCAAAGAGAAAAGTTAAAAATTAAAGTAAAAAAAGCCCACTGATCAGCAGTTAAATACCGTTGTTTAGTATAAGTAGTATTAAATGTCACCACATCAGATTTTCATCTAGAAAATTGTAAATAGAAGATAAAATATTCATGAATGTTAAGGCCCCAGATGACAGTGAGAACCCTGGCAGTGTTCAAAGACACGTTGGATAAAGCCTTGAGCAATCCAGTCTAGTGGGAGGTGTCCCTGCACATGGCATGGGGGGGTTCGGACTAGAGGATCTTTAAGGTCCATTCCAACCCCCTAACATCCTATGATGATTCTATGACAGTTAAATAACTCTGATGCATTAGAAGTATGTGCCTAGAACAGCTTACTCCCTGTACTCTGTTGAATTCTCTTGACTACTTCTATTATGTGTGATTTAAATAAGTATAATTAGAATGATACAAAATTCTTACTGCATATAATTAGAACAGAATGAACTTGATATAAAAATCAGCATTCTATGAACCACATTACATTAGATTTCACTCTGGCAGATTCAAAGGCTGTGTTAAACATATCTATTTATGCAGTGCAAGTCCTTGCAAATACAAAACCAAGTCATAGTTGCTTTCTTCAGGTCCCTTTCTGTGCTTGACATTGTACAGAAGCAACACAAAGATCACAAAACCTGTCCTGCTCAAAGATAATGCCTTAGCAGTCTTTTGCAATCCTGCACCAGTCAAGGTAGGACACCAAGCTGCATTACAGTAAAAATTTGGAGTACCAAATGATAATACATGCAACTAAAATCCTTGCTGTGTATTTCTCTAGATTGCTGATAAAGCGTAAGTAACATTTAAAATAACTGCCCCAGCACAAACCAGCACAGTCTGTTCAAGGTCGGTAGCTAGCAGTAGAGGTAGGAAAAAAGTGAAAAAAACCACAAGCAAACCAAGCCCAAAAAACTTTACAGTGTGATTTCTGAAGAGTATTGTTTATGGATTTATAGCAAATCAAGCCCTTTATTAGATATGAAAAGAAAAAAATTCCATGCAGTATCATGTGCTATGCAAGATCATGGGAACAATACATGCCTTGCCAAAATTACTAAACTTTGTGAGATGACTAGACTGGTATTTTTTAATCTGTCTATCTTGACAGATGCAGGCCATACTGGAAGGTAAATCTCCATGTTTTTGGTGACTCTGGCAGGCAGCTGGAACTTGTTTTGTCCTGGCTATTGTTACAGGGCCTCTTTAGGAAGTCTGTGAAAGCAAGGATTTTGTCAGGAAAATTCACAAATGCCAGACAGAGGAATCCTGCAACTTTATTCGAATAAAAGGAGAAAGTCCACTGCGGCACATGCCCACGGCGTTTTCTCCCTCTCGAGGTTTCTGAGGGTGCAGCCTCCTTTTATCCTAAACTCCAGGCCACGTGTTGCCCTCTTCCTTTCCCCACTGGCTGAGGTACAGGGAAGGTGCAGCCTTCCCAAACTGCCTACCACATACCCCTCCTTGAACCTACTGTTTTACCCCAAAGTTCAGAAGTTCTGGCTTCTGCAGACCTACTTGTCTGTTTCAGAAGCCAAGCTGTCTGCGCTCTGCAACAAACCTGCTGCCCAGAGTTAGTAGAGACATCAAGACCCGTTTCAAAGACGTTAAGACCCATGCCTTCACCCATCAAATTGTTTGTAAAGATGTTAGCTTTCCTCTCAATTTGATAACACAAAAGGAAACAAAAAGATAGGTCTCTCTTGGAGAAATTATTTAGGATGTGTTTATACTTCCTTACTTTATTAGGATTTTTGTTAATAATTAAAATGCAGAAGCATAACTGGGTAACTTTATGACTGGCAAAGAGCAAGTGAAGACTAAGAACAAAAGGAAAGCAAAGCCCACCTTTATTTTCTTAACAAAAGTGATACATTTTCCTTAATTAATTCTGGGGTATTTTCAGTCCCATAATAAAACTATGACTAAAAACCCCCACACAGGCTCAGTCCTGTATGAGGGACAGGTGTGGGTGACACTTCCAGTGAACCAAATGCTTTATGAACACTACAGTGGAAGAACATCTTTCTTTTGAACCTTACAGCACATAAATTATCCCTATTGCAGTAGCAAATGACCTTGCAGAATAATTTCTAAAGGTTTAGTTAAAAAGGATGTGAGAAAAAGCTGTAAAGCTGGTTTCCACCAGGCGGGGCTTGCTGACTTGGGCGCCAGTGGGTCCTGTGCTGGAAAAGGTTATGAAGACATGTTTCTGACTAAGAACCGTCTTACCCAGCTGCCAGCAAAGAAGATGAAGCTCCAAATTAAAAAGCTGACCAGCTCCGAGACTGCTGCTCGGATCGACAGCCGGGTCCGGTCCCCTCACACCCGGCGGTCCCGCAGCGTTTTCCCTCACATCCCTGCGTGCTCCGGCCGCCGGACGGGCGCTGCCTGACGGGCTCAGCGAGCCTGTGAACAGCTGAGGAGAGGCCCGCAGGGTGCGGGGCAGCGGCTGAGGCCCCGGGCCGGGGACGCAGGCGCGGGGGGCACAGCGGCGCTGCCCAGCCCCGCTGTCCCGGCCGCGGCTGCTGGCGGGAAGCGCCGTCGGGCGGGCGGGGGACGCCGCTGCTGTTCCCCTTCCCCTCAGCGCGGGCTGCGCCCAGCGGCGGCCGGCCCGGCTCGTCCTCAGGCTCCCTGTCCGGCGGCGCGGGGAGCAGGGCCGGTGATGCAGCTCAGTGATGCCCGGTTCGCCCCTCAGCAGGGCGGCCCGAGGGCTCCGGCCGCGGACAGGGCGGGCGGCGACGCCGCGGTTCCCCCTCCTCCCCTCGCTTCAGGTGCCCGCGAATGCTCGGGTGTGGCTTTCCGTGCGGTGATGGGCTCTGCAGGAATACCGCAGGTACCGCGCCCGCTCCGGTTCTCTCTGAGAGCAGCAGCTCTGAAAGCAAAGCAGCCCCGGCCGGGCGGGCAGAAAGGGGCCGGCTCTGACCGTCAGCCGCTCCCGGGCCGCCCCGGGCGCCCTCCCCGCGCTGAGGGCTCGTCGCGCAAACCTCCCTTCATTCCCCTCATCCAGAACCGTAACAGGTTGAAGGAAGAAGTGGTTGAACGTAGGAGCTTAGTGCCTGGGGCTGGGTTTTTTTTGGCTATTTTTCTTTTTTTAAATTTTTATTTGACTAACCGTTAGCAGGCTCCTCAGTAGATCTGAAGAATATTTTTTAATCACAGCAGATCTGTGTATGTCCCTTGAGCCTAATGCTAAGTTGGGTTCCAACTGCCTTGGAACCCAAGTTAACTGAAATGGTGAACCCTTGCAAAGAACAGATGCCTTGGCAGATGAAAAAAATTAAGTTCCTAATAAGGAAGAAAGTGCTTTGAAGAGGCTAAAAACATAAAATTTTGAAGATTCAGCTTTCATCATCGTCTATAGCTTAAGGAGTAGGGGTGGTTTTTGATTGACAAAATCAGTGTCAAATGTTTTACTGAATTCAGCTGAGCTAAATTTCCCTTGCTGACCCCTTAATGCTGTTCCCAAAATCCCCTAGGTTTTGAAATGCTAAATTGTTTTGTGCATTACAGTTGAACACCTCTGTCTCTTTCATTAACATCTCTTGTTTGTGCTTAAGCAAATATTATTTTTAGTTATTTCTACTTTATCCCTTCTCTACTTTGAAGTTTGAAACAAAGTATTAGGTCCTTATTGCATTCGGTAAACTTGACTAACTTTTCTTTCTTTGCAGCTAAGACACATCTATCGTGTTTGTTCTGTGTATCAAATGAAAGAATTGTCTAATTGAAGCTTTGTGCAATTTTACAAATGTCTGGAAAACTCTTCGAAGTTCTTTTTTGACTTTTGTGTGATGTTGCCAGAAGGTGTATATGTGTGTGAATGAGAAGAGAAAGGAAACAGAAAGGTCTGTCCAGAACTAATTTGGTGGTAAACACCATGCTTTGGAGTGGTCACTCTTTTTTATAAAGGAAACTCTGTTCTGAAAGAAAATGTTATCAACAAAATGCATAAACGCTGAGGCACTACAGCATTGCCATTCCAAATATGGCATTTTATTTCCATAAACTTTTATCACAGCTTTTACAGAAATAGGTTTTGGGTTGGAAGGGAATCAGGGATGAAGGGACGAAGCCTAGAGTATGACCAGTCTTTTGCTACTGGCTTAGTATGGTATCAAGCTGATTAAGCATTTCTTTTTTTAGTTGACATTTAGTTATTTTTACTTTTTCTTACCTGTTTCATGTGTGCATTTAGTTTTATTCTGCAGTGCAACTAGGATGTGGCATAAATGGGCCAGATGAAACACAGTCAGATAATTTTAGTGTGATAAAGAAAACATAAAACTATTACTAGTATACAATTCATCAGATGAATAAATAATAATTTTATTATCAAGCTAGTTGTTAGCTATGGGTTAATTTGTCTGTTCAATGTCTCCTAAATTAAAGCTGTGTCTGTCTACCGTTTCTTTCAAGGATTACAGCAGAAGAAGGTGGTTAGAGCTAACAATACCCCCAGAACATTCTAGTGTGCTCTGACAGCTTCCTGTAGCAAATGGTTGTTTATCTGATTCCACAGTCAGAATTCTAATGAATGTTTTCTTTCCTTGTGCAGAAATGCTTTTACTGTTTTGTATAACTCTTGGTTTTAATTACTGTTTAGGTTGATGACTTACGGTTAAGTTGTGTAGCGTCTTCTGTCATCTTATTCGTAATCCTTCTTACAGTAAGCCTTTACATTGTATGAGTGTTGTTGTCATTTCCAGTAACAGACTGTTAAAATGTCAAAATACAAGGTAGAGAAATGTTCAGGACTCGCAGCTCTCTGAAGACATTAAATTACCTGAGTTCAAAAACTACCGTGTCCCGCCCCATAAGCACTGCCTTGCCTTGTGGAAGGCGCTGAAGTAGCTGGTACCTAATGTTTTGTTACTGTCTGGCAGTTATAAGCAGGGTACCTGAGCCAGCGAGATCTATTGACTGTCAGGGCAGTCTGTTCTGGTAGCATTTCACCTGAGCAAAGGGAACTGGTCTTGAGCACACTGCACTTGTTCTTGTTAGTTGCAACAAGTTTGAACTTCCATATGCCAGTATGATAAAACCAATTAAAATTCTATTACCCTTTCCTGACTAAGCTTTTGAATTTTGTTTCAGTGTTAATCCCAAACTGCTCATCGCTCAGTTATGAGTATTTAGAATTGGAAATTTAGCTACTTTTTTTAGCTAAATGTCTTCAGAACTTGCTCAAATGCAGGCTTCCCTGCTGTTTGGCTGTTTCTTTATTGATTTTTTGTACAAATCTTAGTGAAACACAGTAAGTAAGCAAAGGGAAAAGAGAAGAATTTGTAGGGTTTATTTTGTGGTTTTGTTTATTTGATTTTCTTTTTTTTTTGCTTTTTTTTTTTTTTTTGGGAGAGGAGGAGGAGCTGTTTTGTGGGGAAGTAGGCTATAGGAAGGAAATGTTTGTATTCCTTATTCCTGGAAGTTATTAAGGGGTACTGTGATAAATAGATGATTTGGTACTATAAAAAGAACTAGTGAGTAATTTTCTGCTGAGATAGCTGCATTAATTAGAGACTGGCTTAATAAGCCTCCAGTTCAGTGATACACACTGTAAACGCTTTGTATTCTCTAGTCTTCCCTAACCAATGAAACTCTTTTTCAACATCTTCAATATTTTAAGTATCTTAGTTGAGTTCAAGAAAATTGTCACTTTTCAGCTCAGGACAACTGAGTCACTCTTTTGGGGCGTTCGGATGATAACAAAAACATTGTCCTACTGCAAAGGTATAGGTCTCTTTCATGAACATGAAGGTCCTTTGGCATAATTTTCCATCTCTGTTTTCTACCAGTTAAATACTGGTGAGCCAGTCCAATTCTAAGGCTGCAGTTTCAAAGCCATACGTTGGTAAGTGTGATATGAAAAGAAGTGTGGAGGGATGTTCCAGTCCAGTCTGGTCCTTGATGGGTCTGCAGAATGTTCTAGAAGGCCAAGGAAGATAATTAATTTTGTTAATTTTGGAGTAATAATCACAATTCAGGATAGACTAATGTACTTCCCAGAAAAGCATTTTCCTGGGGGATTTTCCATCTTTTTTGATGAGAAGAAAGAGAGTTGTAGATAGGCATACTGTACTGAAGGTAGACTCCATGGTCTTGGGCCTTTCTATCTTCTTGCTCTATTTTTTTCTACTGGGCCCTTATTTGAGAATGCATTTATGGATTTCTTTCCTGATCATCTGGAGTGTATATGACAGAAAAAGAAAATACTCTGGACCAGGCATGTCATCCAGATATCAAAGTAAATTCTTGATTTTTAAATTATTTTTTATTTCTTTTTCCTGCATACATGCACCAACAATGTCATACTCTGCAGTTAAACCACTTAAACCAGTCCTGGGTTCAAGTTGTGCCTACCGTGCTCCATGATCACTGCACTGACCTTGTGATGTAGCCAAGAGTTGTTGCTGTCATACTTGATCTCATTATCAAATCAATTAATTTTTTAAGAAGACTCCCTTCCTCCCTTTGTGCAATATTCTGATTTGACAAAATGAAAATTAAAAAATGTTTGAAGGTATAGTCATGCTTCTGTGATAAAAAGAAAACAGACCTGGTTTTGTAAACTAAAACATGAGTGAAAATAGGAGGCTATGTAATGATTTTGTTGTTGAAATGTCATTGATGTTCATATAATTATTTGTGCATTTTGAATATCTGATATTCGTGTGGATGTAAGAACTATGGAGAAATGGAGATCTCAAGGGACTGTATTGACATATATATTTTACATAATCCTACATTTTCTCCACATTTTCTTGCCTTTCTTTTTTTCTTCTACCTTCTTCATAAGGTGATAGAGAAGTCAGTATCTGGAGTAATCTGTTGCATATGCACTGACAGTTTCCTGGTATCCTTGTGATGTGTAAAGATAAAATGCTTTTGTTACAAGATGTTACTTTTAGATCATAAAAAGAACTAAAAATAACTTTACTGGTAAGTAAATCTTCCTTGAAAAAAAACTGTTGCATTAGTTGTTGTAACTCAGGGATTTTTAAAAAAATGAGAATACAGTTTGACACTTTGTAATGAAGGATTTGCAAAGACTTTACTTTCCTATGGCTAAAAAAAATGAAAAATTTATCTATATAAAGTGTGGGTTCATAATGAAAATGGAAAGTGCTTAAAGCAGGGACTGATGATGCAAGTTTGTACAACTCAGCCATGGTATTGCAATAGGGATACTCATCCATATTTTGAGTGATGGATTTCTGTCACATATCTTCCTGAAGAGAATGAGCTCCATAAGAGTGGAAGTAATTATATCATGAAGCAGTTCTGGGAAAAATATGCAGATAGCCAAGGTAAGATTACAGGGGCTATAATCCTAATTTTTTGGTCACCTTTTTTGTCAAGACATGCACATACTTACTTTGTATTATATGCAGAAATATTTTAGATATGCTCTTTTTTTCTGGGGGCAGGATGATTTATGTCAAATTTTCAGCACCAGTGTATTTTTTAGTTAGATTGTTCTTCGTGTTGTCTCTCTTGATACCTATTTAACTTTACTGAATAATGTTTTTAAGAAGTCTTTGTTGTGATTTCCAGCTTCTAATACCAGTTGCCTTTGAGCAAAGATGACTTTTCTGATGATCTAAGGCTTGGGTTAAGGTGTACAGAAACAAGAGAACATGCAAGCCCTGATCTCATCTTTTCAACAGAGCAAAATCTGACCTGGCCTCCCCACCCCACCCCTGCATTTTCCAAAGCTTTTTATTCCTCAGGGCTTTCTGTTAGTTTTACTCTCTTGGAAACCATACCATAATCTTGCCCACAAATGAATGTGCTGAACTCTTGCAAACCTCTGTCTGATGCTCTCTAGCAGACAACCCTTCTCTGTCCATCTCTCTGGAGAACCACACTCCCCTCTCTCACACAGTGCCCACAGCACAGCTTTTTATAGAGCTCACAGACACTCCTATGCCCTGGCCTGTGGTTCCCAAGCCTGTTGGCACTGATTCCAAACAGCTGTGGCACTTCTGGAGCAAAGGTTGCCAGCTGCAGCATTGACAGAAATGCCTGGCCCTTTGCTGTGGAGCAGGAAAGCTTTCTAATTCCTTCTGTGAATTCTGCTTTTATAACAAAGTTAAGAACATAGAAAATACAAGATAGGCATCTTGCGTGCTACTCCAGTGGAAGTTTTTTCAATTGAAATCTTAAAATAATTTTTTAATTTGGGGCAGGATGATCCCCAGTTGAGAAAAATTGCACAACTGTGATGTTTGTATCATAGTACTTTTGGATTTTAGCATCAACAGGTCCTTCAAATTCATTAAAAGGATTTCTAAATGTCTATAAAGACAATCACAATTGGAAAATTGATCAATGAAGGATCTTTGAACCTTTATATCTGTACTTTCTGTGCTTTTAAATTATAATAAGCAAATCCGTAAAGTGAAAAAATGAACAGCTAGTGTGTCCTGCTACAGCGGGAATAGCAATGAAATGGAAAAACTAAATTTGTTAAATGTATCAGATTGGATTTGCTCTCTGTTGGTACAGAGGTTTATCACGAAATTCAGATGAAGTCAATGTGGATTATAATTGTTCACCTGTGAGAGCTTTCAAAGTAAGATAAGGACTTTATTTCTTCCTCCTAATGCATTCCATGCAGTAGTTGATGGCAGGAGAGATACGGATACATCTCCCAAATAGACTTCCTGTGAAGGCGTTTTATTCTTTGAGTTACTTTTTAGGGTGCTCTGACAAACTTTGTTCAAATCCAGTTAACAGACAGTGCATGGTGTACAATTTAGATGTCTTTGTTAAAGGTAGCATGCTGAATTCCTGGTTACTCTTTGTTGCAGAGCTTGGGTTGCACCAAAACACATTAACAGTTATTCCAAACTCCTTTAAGGTTGGGAAAATATCACATTATGCACACATGACTGATAGAATGTTTTCAGGTATGAGTTACTGTATATAGTTATATAGCTTAAAGGTAATTGGAAACTGATTTTTCATATTATATAGGTATTAACAGACATAAGGATAATACACTAATTATTCTGGGAATTTTGAGATATTTTTGACTGTCAGAAGTTGAAAAGTAAAACCATATTTTAGAAGTGGCTTAAAAGATTCCATTCAAAAGTAAAATTTAAGTACAGAGGAGATTTAAAAATCAAAGTTACACTCACAGTTTCTCTGAAAGTACACATGTATACAGTAGTGTAACCAAAGCTGTAGGTTCAATTTGGCAAAAAAGAAGGTACAGAAATAGGACTGAAGTTCCTGTGATCACGAAGGCAGTGGATAAAAGAAATGTGGAACTGTTGCTTGCCAAATATCACAGTACTAAAACTAGACAGCATTCAATTAAGGTAGTAGGAGGTGAATTTAAAACAGACAAGTAAAGTGCTGCTTTATGCAGTAGGCATTGAACTCTTGGAATTTTCTGGAGATTGTTCAGTCAGGTAGCACAAGTAGGTTCAAAAAGGAATTGTTGTCATAAATAAAATAATTACTTAATAGGAACAGCAGTAGGCAAGTGTGTGTTTTCTAGCATTCCTAACCCAACACATGTAGGTGCTGTGGGAGTGTGCTGGGAGAAACTGGCTGGATGTGTGTTCTCCCTACACAGCCCTTCCTTTTGCTGCTCGAAGAACTGTGCTAGGTGGATCTTTTGTCTGACTTAGCAGTACTTATATATAAAACCTTCAGTTTTTCTCACCAAAATATTTTTTTTACTCATGCTTGCTGGCAGTCTCATAGGAGCTTAAAACTGATATGAAATATAAAGTAATTCCTAAATTACTTGTGATTTTTTCAGAGTGTGTGTTAATTTTTGCTTTTTATAGGCATTTGGAACATCAGTATGCATTTCTTGCCAGTGTATACTGATGAAAATGTCAGATATTTACCATAAAATAAAACTATCTCATGACTATTGCTTTGACTGCTTTTGAGTGCTTGCCAGAGATTAGAGTGTGGATATAATTTTGTTTTAATAACTTCATGTTGGGTAGCCCTGCACTCTAGTTTACCCAGATTTGTGCCAGAACAAATCAAATATGAAATCTCTGTCTTATTTATTTTGGAATTCTGAATGTAAAATAGCTTATGGATATTTTAAGAGAGTATGTTCTATGTGCTGTCATCAACTATAATCTATTCTTCCTTCTGTTCAGTGTATCAGCACTTGTTCCTCGGTGACAAGCAGCGTTTTTCTGGAAGATGTTACTCCTTACATCTCACTTACAGAAATACAAAACAGAGAGCTCAAAAGTGCAATCTTTTTTTGTTTAGTATTATTTGAACCATATTTCAGATGACCTTAATTTTCAATAAATCAATAATGCCTTGCAAGATAGTTGCTATGTTACCCACAGCCAATGCTTGCTTGGTTTATACTGATAGAAACAGCAGAATGCCAATATATTCATACAGGAGTCTGTAAGTCTCAATATTCACTTATTTGGGCCAGAAACTGTTGAAGTGCTATCATTTTTGAATGTTCAGGCACAGCACAGCTTTCTATCAGTGGATATATACCTGTGCATACATGCATACTAATAAATTCGAATTTTGAATGTTGAAACTAAAATGAAATTGGTTTTAAATAAATAAAAATAGTCCTGAGAGATGTAGTATTTTGTGCAGAAGGGAGTCCCGGTTCATTTTTTAAAAACATTCTGCAATATTACCGTGAACTTTTCTTATTTATGTATAACTTTACTAGCCCAAGTATGAATGTCCTTTTTTATTGTTTTTAGACTACCATTATAAGAGGAAAAATCTGAAAAGAGACATTGAGGTTGTGTGTCAAGGTCTTGGTAGTGGGGAGGCTACAGGGCTGGCTTCTGTGAGAAGCTGCTGGAAGCTTCCCTCATTTCCAACAGAGCCAGTGCCAGCTTGACTCCAGGATGGACCTGCCACTGTCCAAGGCTGAGCCCATCAGTGATGGTGGTAGTGCCTCTAGGATGACAGATTAAAGAGGGGGAAAAAAGGGATAACAGATTTAAGAAGAGGAAAAAGTGCTGTGGAAATGCAGGAGGGAGTAGTGAGAATATGTGAGAGAAGCCACCACAGACACCAAGGTCAGTGGAGAAGGAGGGGGAGGAGGTGTTTCAGGCACCATCACAGATTCCCCTGCAGCCCGTGGTGCAGCCCATGGTGAGGCACTGTGCCCCTGCAGCCCAGGGAGGTTAATGCTGGAGCAGAGATCCACCTGCAGCCCGTGGAGGACCCGATGCCAGAGCAGGTGGATACCCGAAGGAAGCTGTGACCCTGTGGAAGCCTGTATTGGGGCAGGCTCCTGGTGGGACCTATGGACCCAGGTAGAGAAGAGTCCATGCTGGAGCAAGTTTGTTGGCAGGACTTGTTACCCAAGGGGGGACCCATGCTGGAGCAGCTTGTGCCTGAAGGATTGCACCCCGTGGAAGGGACTCATGATGGAGCAGTTTGCGAAGAACTGCAGCCTGTGGGAAGGACTCAGGTTGGAAAGGTTTGTGGAGGACTGTCTCTTATGGGATGGACCCCATGCTGGAGCTGGGAAAGAGTGAGGAGTCCTCTCCCTGAGAAGGAACGAGTGGCAGAAATTATGTGTGATGAATTGACCGTAACCCCCACTCCCTGTCCCCCTACTCCACTAGGAGGAGATAAGGAAAAACAGTAGTAAAGTTAAGCCTAGAGAGAAAAGAGGAGTTGGGGGAAGATGTTTTAAGGTTTGGTTTTATTTCCCATTACTTTGATCTGATTGGTAGTGAATTAAACTAATTTCCCTGAGTCAACTCTATTTTGCCTGTGGCGGTAATTGCTGAGTGACCTCCCTGTCCTTATCTTGACCCACAAGCCTTTTGTCATGTTTTTCTCCCCCTGTCCAGCTGAGGAGGGGAGTGACAGAGCAGCTTGATGGGCACTTGGAAGCCAGCCAGGGTCAACCCACCACAAAAGGCCATCTGTCTTTTTATGTCTCCGATAAACATTGGTGTGGTTTCTTTAGGAAAGATAGCATGTTGTCGCTGATCTTTAGAGCCTCCAACAGATTATTAAATGCACAGGTGTAGAGTGTAGACAGATAGGCCCCCAAGCAGAGTTGACAATTTAAATAGTTTCCAGTTTGTCTTAGATTGGCTGAAATTAGTTTTTTTATGTGCTTGGGGACAGACTGAACATTTGGCCTTTATGATGGACCAGAAGTATTTGTCAGGTGCCTGATATGACTTATGCTTAATTCACCCAACTCATCCATGTATTTCTTGATATACTAATTTCTGGTTTTTTCAGACATTTCAATTCTTTTTCTCAATAAAGATATTTCCATTCTTGTAGAGAAGAAAAGAATTCTTAAAGGAATTACTGCGTTCTTGCCTTCGGTTGAAGCATATCTCACAGTTAAGATTGTGAAGAAGCCTGCCATGCTACTCACTAGACAAGCAAGATTATGCCTGAGATTAGAAGTCTTCTTGATTTCTTTCATAGAATTTTTGCTAATATCTGTCTGAGAAGGTGATTACCTACAGCACTGATTGGCAGCAAAATTAACTCCAAATGGGTACTATACATGAGGTCTGTGGAGCATTCCTCCAAAAGTCCTCAGAACTATCTGCTTGTGAGAACTCCAAGATAACATGCTTCAGGACTTTATTTCAATTTTCATATCCATCTGTTCTGATCATTAGACACATCTGATCTCTCTGTTGGAGAGGCTGTCCCTGACCAAGAGGGGCGGGGAACGAGATGCAGCTTTATGTAAGCGTTCCAGAACTCTGACCCCTCTCCTTCTGTCCTCCCCTCAAAACTGAGCAAGAGGTGCGTCTTTCAGCAGCAGGCACAAATAAGAGAGCTGTACTTTAATGAACATAAAGGAGTATATATATTTTATATATTCTGGTAGCACTTTGGGCCTGATGTTTACCTTCTCAAGTACATCTGATGCCAGCTTTGCCAAAGGCATGTGAAATCCTGCCAGCAGGTCTCAACTGCAAGTTTCAAGATTTCGCAAGTGCTGCTTAGACTGTGGTGTTACACTAAGATTGCTGTTCAGGAGGTGCCTTGATGTACCTGTAGACAAAATATAACCTAATGGATAGGAAGTATTTGCAGTTTCTGCTGTCAGATATAAGTGGATGGAAACTTGGTCATGAATAGTTTTGTGTTGAATTTATTTTTGTGAGTTTCTGTCAGCTGCAGTGTTAATCAGACAGATACACAGTGAACCACAATGTATCACAATGGCTTCTTCTATACAGATCAGACATGTAGAGGTATTGCCATTTTCCCACCTCTCTTAGCAATATCTCCTTTCCACATGGAGAAAAGGCTGCCTGATCCTTATCTTTACATCATGGCTTAGTTCATACAAGACTGAGTAAAACTGACTTTGTAAGTCAAGATGCTCTCTGAAGATGTATGTGTTGTACAGCTTTCTGTGTGGGAGTAAACACTTCTTCATAGCAGAGCAATGTAGTCCCCCTCCTTCTGTATGTATCCAGTCATATTATGTTTGTGTGCATATCTTTCATTTCTCTGACCTCTTTTTTGGGTACTTCTGTCTTCCCCCTGAAGTTATGTCTTGACTAAGTTTTATGAAGGGTCATAGTACTTCAATATTTTTCACAGAAAACTGTTACATGACTTCATCCTGTTGCTGAGAATTAGATTTTTCCTTCTGAAATGTTCAGAATGCTCTTTGTTTATGTTGCTGAAGACTGCATTTTTATTACTTAAAACAAATAGACAGAAATGAGAAACTTTAATCCTCACTTTGTTGTATTCCACATGAATGTATTTCATTCTCATCTAGGAAAAACATACCTGCAACTTAATAACAAGGGAGCATTACTTATGCTCATTTTATTTTGTTTATATTATATTCTTGCCAAGATTGTAATTTGCTTAAAAAGTTGATGAACATGATTTGCAACAGTACTGAGTTCTTGTCATATATAAACTTCTTTTATGCTGTTAAACCAAATACTAATTGAGATTTCAGGAGAAGAAAAAAACCCGTAAAGAAGGTTGTGTAAGACTTTCTAAAGAAGTGAACTCTTTTGTGGTTATTGTAAGTGGATAAAATAGGAGAAATTCAACAAATCTAAATGATTGTAAGTAGATAAAATAGCGTGGATTTTTAAAAACACCTTCTGTTACTTTGTTCACATTTTATTCTGAAATACTGTTTTTCTGATTTAAAATTTCTGATGAGTGGAGTTGGACTTAATGATCCTTGTGGGTCCCTTCCAACTCAGCACATTCTGTGATTCTGTGATTATGGTTTGCCTTTAAAATTAAATATTTAATCTCTTCACACCCTAAAAGTAGTTAAGTGAAAGTATCTGTAAGACTTAAAATCTTGTACTACAGGTGTGAGAAATTCTACATATCTCTTTCTTGTAAGGATCTCAAAATAAAATTTCAGTATTGCTTTAGCCATGATGATCTGAATTGCTCTTAGAAGCTGCATAGAGCCAAAAAAAGGAGGAAGTTGCCTTCTAGTAGGGTTTTCAAATATTAAAACATATTTTTTGTTTCTGAGGCATGGGTCTTTAAGATTCTGTGTCCTTCTGTCTCCTAGAACCATATCGTTTGCATGTCACAAAACCCAAATCCAATTCCATTCACAGCTGAGGGAGCATTACTGGGGTGGTCTGTGATTTTTTAGATGCAGATTAAGCTTAAAACTTAATCTGTTTTCCTCAATAATTGAAGTCACATTTAACAGT
The DNA here is from genome assembly GCA_013400235.1 of Oriolus oriolus. Classification (NCBI taxonomy): domain Eukaryota; kingdom Metazoa; phylum Chordata; class Aves; order Passeriformes; family Corvidae; genus Oriolus; species Oriolus oriolus. Next base: position 586,649 of record VXBT01008199.1, on the reverse strand, counting down.
ATTAATGAAAGCTTGTCTGTTTTAATGGTGGTACAGCATTTGAGCCAACTTTTTCTTTCATATACCACCAATAACCTCACTTCTTAAATTTTAGAAAAATACCCATATCTATGTCGAGAGCCTATAAGAAGTGGGCACTTCTGATTTTATTCCACCTGCTCCCCATCACTGATCACGTCTTCAGGGTCTCTGCTTCTAATATCGAAAGCAAAACAAACGGTGCTCTGCAGCGCTGTATTCTGGGCTGCACTTACACCGTGTGACCACGAGATGTCACAGCCCAGCTGTGGGTGCGGAACTCGGCTTCACATCACCGCGATCCATCATCGCACACCATCCCCTCCCAATACTGTCTTCGGAAAAGTATTTCTTTCCTAATGGCAAATATTTCTGTCTTCAGCTGCCTTTACCATTTGCTCTCCATTTTCTAACTCTGTAGGCAAAATACTTTGTTTGTTCTGTAACAAACATTCATTTGGACTTTCTTCACAGCTTTCCTATTTTGCTTTCCCCCTTTAAGCAACAGCTTCCCCTATTGTTGTAAATCTGTATTTTTGTGAGAACATAACAAAATAGGAAATAATAAAGAAACCTCTTCACTTTCTCTATGCCAGTCGAGACTGAGTATGTCTCAATTTTACGACCTTGTCAGCCATCCCTTTTCTAAGGTAAAGGATTCTACCTTACTTCGCAGTACTTGAAAGGTATTCTCTACCTTGATTCCTTGTTACCTCTCTCTTTTTTGTTCTGTCTTGTTCTTGTGGAACATAAAAGCATGCAGCCTGTAAGATTTGGGAACTCTGTGAAATCATGCCAGTGGCATGGTGATGTGTTCCCCTCTTCCATCTTAGTAATTCCAAATACTTGATTTCCTTTTTTGATTGCTCCTGAACATTGAACTAATGTTTTCATAGAGTTCTCATAACTTCAAGGTCATGTTTAAGTGTCAATTTTCAGTTTAGAGCTTGTCATATTTATAAAGGTAATTTTTTTTCACACATTCATCACTTTTAAGTTTTCATTTACCCTGTATTTCATCTGCCATTTTATTGCCCAGTCAAGACTAGAAAGTTATGTGAGGTTTTTTGCTATTTTTAGGTTGGTTTGTTGGTGGTTTTTTTCAGTTCCTTATCCCCGTGCCTCTCCTCCTTCTGGAACAAGTTAGTATCAATATTGGAGCATACTTAGAGATCCCCGTTGGTGTTTACTCACTTTTCCCGATAATTTATGCACATATTGCTCAAAAAAAGGCCAAGCAGAGACCGGTTTTTGATTCCATTAGTGAAATGCCATCACTGAGAAAACAGACCAAATATGCTTTTACCCATTTTTCTTTTTTTTTTTGTCATTGGCTTAGTCATCTGAGGATCCATAAACCATGACATACCTACTTGTCTTTGGAGTCTATATTGAGGAACCAAGTACATTTCAGAAATTCAAGGTTGTATTAACCTGATTTTTCTGTCAAGATATTTGCAGACTTCTTCAGGGAGTTTGAGTGGAAGTAATAATCTTTACATCTATATTCATTCTCTGTGATAAGATGTGATTCAGTATTCCCATCATCTGAAGGATCTTTGAAAAGCAGTGTTTTTTTCAAAGCAGTGATTCAGCAGCATTGCATAGATCCATTTTCTCCATACTGGTACCAGCATTCCAGCACTGTATCCTAAAACTCATCTGGTACAGCCTTTACACTCTCATTATGGATGTTTCCTCAGCCATGGCATTGTCTATCCCAGTTACACAACTTCGATGTTCAGAAAAAGCATTGGAATAAGAAAATTATTTTTTGATGCAAGTTACTTTGGAAGGAAAAATGGCAGTACTTTTCTGTGTGCTTTATAGTCTGGTTGGTTTGTTGGTTTGGTTTTTCTTTGGAACCGTGTTTGATTCCTGTGCTCTGAAAGTGGTTTTTTTCTGGGTTTTGGGTGAATAGTTCAACTTCTGAAATCCTGAAGGTTCATTTAGCATCAGCCTGTGTGTATGTTTCATTTTCCCAATGCTTTAAAAATATCGAACTTCAAAAAACAAAATTCATTACTACCGACATTATTCTGTCTGAATGGGGTGCTTATAGAATTAAAGTGTCAGTTTGACTTTCCTTAAGGGGACATGTTGGGCTCTCATAGAGCATCATTCTAGCCTATTTTCCTGAAAAACTTGGTGAGTTTTCCAAATATTAGCTACATACCTAGCTAGGGTATCTTCACTGGTAAGTCTGATTGAAGTTCCTGTTCTGGAGTTGAATTATTCTACATACTATTGCCTTAACTGCAGAAGCACAAGTGAAAATATGTAGAAAAGCTATGGGAGATTTAATGCCTCTTCTTCAGTAGCCAGCACCTTCATCAGAAATTCTGCTTAAATATTATGCTTTGTCTTTTTTTTTAATACATTTTTCCTGTGTTTAACTGGAGAACAACTTATACCTCCTTATATTCTGTGCAGGGTTTCTGCCCGTTGCCATAACATCTACTGAGGTCTTTGAAGGAATGTAGTTTCCTTGTTAATAATAGTGATTCTCTCAGAATTATCACCACAAATTTTCTGCCACTACATCTTCTGCATCAAAGTTTACTTTGCTCAAAGTAACATCACAGTCAAAGAGATTTAACTCAGTGTGTGGTCACTTCACTCTTAGACATTTCCACATCATTGTTTATGAATGCTTTCAAGAACAATGCCATTGGAGGAGGAATCCCTGTCCTTCCTTTTGACTCCTTGCTCTAAAATAAAAGGCAGATTGAAATTAAGCTGGCAAAAAGTGAATTTCCAGTTGATTCTGCCAGTTTGCAATATATTCGTATTTGGAAATAGTATTAAAGACAAATATTTAAGTTTCAAATGCTCATTTCAGTGACCCTGAGATTTGTTAAGGATTTTGTAAGCTTATAATCAGAGGATGCTAATTCCACAAACAAGAATGTACAGAAGTAACCCTTAATGGTAAATTTTCTTCCATGAGAGATGCTCAAGAATTTTATTCTCCCATTGACTGAGTCTCTCCAGTTTAAAAACTCTCTTACGGTGCTGATTTATTTCTCATAATTCACTGGCAAGCTGCAGTTCATGATGGAGAAGAAGACATAGATTTTGTTCGGTCTTGGACAACAGCAAGCCATCAAAGTTTATTCTGATAATGGTACTCTCAGATGGCTTTAATGGAACTTGCATTAGTGTCCACCAGCTGTGTGTCTGGTCTGGTGTGATTGAACCATGTCCCAGTCAAGGTGAACATCATGTTGAATAGGAACTGTCAAGTTATAATGCAGTCCAAAAAATACAAAATACAAGGGTCCATATTTTTGTAGTGGTCTTTGCACTTCATCTGAGCAGTTCTGGGTATCTTCAGATGCAAGTCCTGGTACCTGGGGATGGCAAAATCCAAGAGAGCTATGAATATGTTGAAGATGATCTCTGTTTTCAGATGTGAACATTTGCTTAAGTTTAGAAGTCAAAAACTTACAGGTATTCACTTTCTTTTCTTGTCAAAAAGTGAAAAGCATGATCCCAAAAAATATCTGATCCTTTATGGAACATTTTTCGATCAAGTTCCTAAGTTTCAGTTCAGTCCTCTTTTACCAATACAGAGAATTTCAGATAGGCTTCTTTAAAGCTGTGAAACAAGAAATCTCAAAAGAACATGAGATTTGAACAGAAGCCATAAAGCAGATTTTGAATCTAGAAGTCTTCTATTTTTGTATATCAGTTACAAGTATAGATTTTATTATTGTTTTATTAAAGTAATGTCTAATATTGAAGACTTTAGTCCTAATACATGTTAGTATCGTGTCAAATTTAGAAATAATTACTAAAATGGTTAATTTTAAATTATACTCTCTTTTATGCCTAAATTTTTTCAGATTCAGAATCACTAGTTTTCATAAGTAACATCTTATTATTTTAGAAACTGCAGGAAAATAATCCACACTTTAGCTTAGCTGATGTCATAGCACACAAGTCACTCTACCTGGTGAAACTTTATCATTAGTCAGAGGCCTGATGCTCCCTGAATGATACATTATGAGAGTTGAACAGTGTTCATAGTGGAAGAGAGAGATCTACACTGGATTCCTACTGATGTCCAGAGAGTTTTCATGTTTCAGTAAATATATAGAAAATTACTGCAGTGTTCAATTTGTTTTGATGTTGCTTTCAAGCAACAGCTCTAAACATGCTCAGTAGTTGTGAAAGTTCCATTTCTTGATTCATACTGTCAACTTCCACACAATATCAAACAACTGTCCTCTGTAGTTCGGTACTATAAATAGGCAACTGGGCTCAGTGATTGCTGCTAGACTAGAATCAATGCAGGAAGAAAGTTAAGGTGAGCCAAAGAAGCAGAAATTAGCAGTAGCACAGAGCATCTTAAAAAGAAAGAAAAAAGGCAAAAAAGCAAAAGCATACTCAGGAATAAGACTTGGAATCACAAAGCCACAGAATCAAAATATATACTAAGTAGAAGGCCAAGGTAAATGTTTCTTTCAAGAAGTAGGCAGAAAGACCAGTTGGGAGTAGGAAGCAGAATGAAGCAGGTATTAAGCAGGTCAGAGAAGGAAGCCACAGGAATCTCATTGCAACTGATCACAAATAACTGAGAGCTCACATGGATGGCATCTCAGAGTTTGATGGAGCCAACAGACACATAACCCAATCCCTAACTGTTCAAATTGTTCAGATTTATTAGGTCTTACTGGGAGAATTCCTCTCCCTGCAGTAGAAATCCAGATTAACAGGCACCACCAGCAACATGATCTCTTGGTTGCTGTTCTTTATGCTCCATCTGATCACATTGCTCCTACTTGCTTCAGTGGTAGCCACTCCAATAAGTCTGTCTTTAAAGAAGGGAAAAATCCCAAAACCAAACTGCTGCCCTCAATTGGTCAGATGGTCACCTCAGATATGGCACATGAGTTGTCCTGGGGGAAGACTGGGTGCTCCACAATGCAGAGGGGTTGACAGTGGTGCCCTCACTTACTTGTTTTCAATATATTGTCTAAATTCCTATTTCCATGTGCCTGCTTAACTGGATTTACAGATTGTATTACCTAGTTTTGATTACATTAACCCTCACAAAATGGACAAGTGGCTTAAAAAGATTCCTGTAAAGAAACTGTCATTGAGGGTAATACTGAGCACAAGCAAGGAACAAGAAAATGGTAGAGCTGACACTTCTGTTCCAAGTGTGAATTCTTTGTCAGACATATGACATCAAAACCAATGGTTATCTGATTGGATCTGACAGTAATTTGATCAAACACCTTAAAAATTATCAAGACTGCAATATCCTGAGAGGAAAGGCTGAGACAATTTGGTTTGTTCAGCCTGGAAAAGAGAAGGATTTGGGATGACCTAATTGTGGCTTTCCAGTACCTGAAGGGAAACTACAAGAAGAATGGAGAGGGACTTTTTACCCAAGCCTGTAGTGACAGGACGAAGGGGAATGGCTTAAAACTGAAAGAGGCTAAGTTTAGATTAGCTATTAGGAAGAATTTTGTCACTGTGAGAGTGGCAAGGCATTGGAACAGGTTGCCCAGAGAAGTTGTGGATACCTTATCCCTGGGAAGCGTTGAAGGCCAGGTTGGATGGAGCTCTGAGCAACCTGGTCTAGTAAAGCTGTCCTTGCCTATGGCAGGGGGGTTGGAACTATCATTATATGGTTCTATAACTCTATGATTCTATGAATTGACATCCACTGTTGTTCAAATGAAGTTCACCGAAGTATGTATTGTGTCTTGAGACATCAGCTAAAGGTGGTATGAAGCCACTATGGTTAGCAAGATGTCTAGAACACTATGCATTTAGAACATTAAGACAGACCTTCACAAAAGTTTTTTCAGTGATGTTTTGATTCATATTGCTCTATCCAGTACTTTGCAAAACTTAATGATAAAAATCTAGAAGTTTTGTAGGTAATAGCAAAAGACCACATGCCACTGGGGAAACAATTGTTATTCCCATGACGATAAAAATCATTGAAATAACACAGATAAAAAAATATAGCAGCAATCTAAAATGCACTCTTGTGTTAGTAAATACTGTTGAAAGATGCATTGAAGACACTGCTGAAGATTTGAAGAAACAAGTATTAGGACAATTACTGCTCTAAATGTACTGGAGAAGATCTATTCTCAACAGGAAATGGTTTCTTTAGTGAAACCAATGTTTAATGGAAAAACTGTGCAAATGTAGCCACTGATGGAGTAGCTGCTTTGACTGGAATAAAAAAGGGATTCCAGACCCAGGCTACAGAGAGAGCACTGCACGTGAAACTCCCTCACTGCACCACTCAGGGGTGAGCTACTGCAGCAAAGTGGCTGGAGTCAGGAGTGCACAAAATGCTACAGGATGATATCAATGTTATAACTTGACAAAAACAAGCCCTTCAAACAGTGGCATCTTTATCAGACTTTGCAATGAGTTGGGGAGGGGCCATGAAGATCCCTGGCACCACACAGAGGTTCTCTGGATAACTTGTGGCAAAGCGCTTTAAAGAGTTGTCGAATTTGATACCTTTTTCTTCTGCAAAAAGACAAAGGTTCCAAATTTGCCGACGTTTTCAATGATGACAAGCAGTAGTTTGCTACCTAGTAGGAATTTCCAAAAAATAAACACACTTGATGTGTCCCTTTGAGGGGAAGGTGATATTTTAACAATGAATGAGACGTACAAAAATATTTTTATTATATGTTATTTGTTAATGGTATGTTGTTTGCTATTCATTAAAAATAATAATGTCAGAGACCACGGATCTACATATCTAAAATGTAAGTCATTTGCAAAGTGTGCTGAAATTTTATTATACTGGTTTTTAGTGTGACATAATAAATCAATTACAACAGCTGTATTAATATTTCAAAGGTAAGGAGTACATATATCTTACGAATAACCAGTATGATATAATTTATTTTGTTTGTCAGATGTATTTGACTTCTGCCTGTATTGGTCTTGAAATGCTTTTTGGCAGTACTACAGGATCAAACAGGTGGTAATGATACTCAAGTGAAGAGTGAGATCTCTTATAAAATTTGGTGTAAAATATAAATCTCTAATGTTCTGATTAAAAGTGATCATAAGCAAGGTATTAGGTTCATAGTTTTTGCATCTTTTACATATGGTTTTTTTGCTGTCAATCAGTTTTAGACTTATAGCTCTTAAAGTACTTTGAAAAAATAACTGGAACCCCTCCATCACAACAATTCCAATGTTCTTTAGGACAGAATAAAATTTAATTTTATTTTAAAGCCTACCTAGAAGATTGTAATAATGTGTTTTAAGGTATAATGAAAGCAATTTTATTTGTAAATACTATTTTAATTTAGAATTTCTTTATATTGCTGGTTTTTGCATAGTTTTCAATTTTTTTCACAAGCTCTTTGTGTGTATTATTCTGCATTTTAAAAGTAGATATTTCAAGTGTACCAGTGTAGAAGTGTGAGGCACAAAGGGAGCATGTTTTGAGGGGGAAGAAAGCAGGATCAGGTGTAAAGTCTGAAAACTTGTTTGGGCTTTTTTGATGTGTTTAGACACAGTGTTTTAGACTTTTGTGGTCACATATGAATTTATTTAACAAGTCACATGCAAAATATTTTGTTTGTGTGATTATGCCGAACAGTATAATTCAGCTAACCCTTGAAATATGTCTCAATTTAATTAAATGTGTTAGAATTTCTTTAAAATGGTATCAAGGCATGTTGCTAGTATCTAATAGTCAGTCTCTCTCAAGTTGTTGGAAAACTAATTCCCAAAGTCAGTCTTTCAATGCAAAGAATGTGAAAAAAAACCAGCAAAGCAAAGCACATTCATTGCTCCCAGCACAGACTCCCGAAGGAGCTGCCACAGTACAACCGATTGGTATGAAAAGAACGAGTTACCATGTATGTTTAAATATAATCCAATCACAGCAGGTTGATGTGTTTCAGGACTCCAGAGTTTGTCAAGTTTCTCATGCAAAATCATGGGCTCTAACCATGTTCAAAACTGGCATCAAAGATTTTGGAAGGTGCTTCCTTTTTTTCCCCCTCTAACCTTAAACACCTTCTTAACATCCATGAAAACAGATAACGCCTTTTTGGTGATTTTAAAAAGAATTCTGTTTTAACGACTTATATTTTTTTTTGCATACTTTGCCTTTTTGCAGCCAAATAATGGCTTTAAACACACAAACAGGTGGACAAATTTCAAAAACCCGAAAATACTAAGAACCAAACTATGTTAAAAATCAAGTCACAAGTATTGTAATGGGTTTCAGGGTGTACAAGGCACATGTGAAAATCTCACACCACATATGGGAGGTAATTCTTTGAAAAAACCTGTTGGAATAATTTTGGAATTTTAAAGAAATTACACTCTGCCTGAAGTTTCTTTTACCTTTACTAGTAAATACTACTATTAGTAGCATTTCCAGATGTCACAGTTTGTCCAGATGTACAAGTGGTACTATTTTTTTATTTATTAATTTACTAATATCTGACCTCCTGGAAATTAATTTTAAAAAATAATACACTTCAACACAATAAAATGTATACTTATCATCAAAAATATGGAACAGTTGTTAAATATGGGATTGAAAAAGAACTTCTGTAAGAACTGGTTATGCCTTTGTCCCTGTAACTGAAACTACAACTGTACGTTTGTGACAGATAAAATTTCTGATTTCCAGTCTGAAGTGGTTTCTAATAGATGTATAACCATTTTCTCCAAGCTTGTGCTGTCCTTATGATTAAACATCTATGTTCCTTCTTGGTATTCCCTTTCAACGTGTCTTTATTAGCAAACAATAATCTGCTCTTGCATCATAAGCTGGCATTGTTACTCTTAGCTCAGCTTCAGGCCTTATTTTCTGTGTGCCAGCATAGATTTCCATACTCAGAAAAGAAACCCCATCAGGAAACTGATGATTGAAAGGTTTTTATTGATTATTAGTTCTTTTACCCAGTTCACTGCATAGATACAGGAACATTTGGGCTGGAAGAAAAGTGCAGGTGATGCAGAAGCAAGAAAAAACTATGGTGGAATTTGAGGTAAGGAAAGAAGGTAGTGTGCTATCACTTTCTTGAACTTTGTTCTTACAAAACAGGGAAACTTCCATTCTCTGATCATCCTAGTAACAGTTCTCCACGTGTCCCAGTCTGAATCCATTTTTCTTTAATGTAAGTTGCCAGAATTCTGCGTAGCTGTATACACAGGGGCTCATTAGTGCAATGTAAAGTAGCATAAAGGCTTCTCTTACTCTACTGAAATGATCATTTCTGATTTAAGGTCATGTTTGCCTTGTAGGGTTGCATCACATTGGTGGCTCAGTTGTCCTGAGATTGACTAATATGTTATGATCTTCATTTCCCTAATAGGTTTTCAGTGTATTAGTTTCTGAGGAACTGTCACAGAACTAGATTTAGGCATAAATAGTTGTGTATGATGACAGACTGATGTGTCTGCAGAATCATCATGGTACAGAATTGCTCCCATATTTCATCCTCTCTTAGCAGCTCAGGGTGCCAAGATCACACAAGCATTAATTTTGTGTGACTGCTGCTATGCTGGCTGTGTACTCATCCCCTCCTGCTCACACCTCTTCCCCAACATTGTCAACTTGGCTGCTAGAGGGGATAACAAAAGAGAAAGGAGTTCATTTCAACATGGGGGAGTGGAAGATGGATTTAAGAGCTTAAAGCTAGTCTGCTTCTAACAGGGCTGGGTGGTTTAGGGCTCATAGCCCTAAATATCCACTAAGTCCCATTATATTAATGGAACTGGGAAGCTTTACTCGGTTGTGGCCTTTGCCGCCTCCTCTTAATTTCTCCAGACTGGAGACAACATAGTGTTCTAGGAGGATTGGCCATCGAAAAGGTGAGCACAGAGGAAGCTGGGATCTTGGCTATCTGATGCTGGAACTGGAAGTTCTTTTCACCTGCGATGAGTACGTTTCACTTCTCTTCCTCTGCCGGTAGCTTTCCATTGTTCTCCTCAATGTGCATGGCCCCAGCCCCGAGACAGAGAGGGGGTTGTGCAGAAGGCAGTGGGACCATGGTTGTTTGTTATTGGTGGTAGGGATGTTGCTTAGCTTAGCAACACAAACTTCTCAGGGAAGATGTTCCTGTCCTGGTTCCTCTGTCATCACCACAAAATACAGTTTTGAAGCCTGTTCATGTTGAGAAAATAAGTAATTTTATCCTCTCCTTGAGGGCATCAAAATCCAATTTGGTATACACTGCTAAGAAGCCTTGAGCACTGAGCCTGTGCCCCAACCTCATACTTCGTATTATTAAATGTCATGACACTTCTACTACTCCAGTCCCCGAGTCACCCAGTTTTTCCTTTATCCTGGTTCAGTTCTCTGTATTGATACATGGTTAGGAGGCACTGACATCACTCCTACTTTTTATGCCAGGCAGTTTTAAAAATATTTAATAAGATTGTTCTCAAAGATGATCTTTGAAGAACTCCACTACTAATTTCACTCTAGGGCAGAGGTCTAGCACATAGGAGTTGACATCTCCTCCACAGCCAGTTCCTTACTTCTTACAATTGCAGCAATAACCTCAATTTTATATAAAACTTTATGCAGAATATTGCAGAGATCTAGACAAATACTACTCTGCTTTTTATTTGTCCATAAAAGTTGCTCTTCATTAAAGATATCCAGTCATTCTACCAGGATTGCTTTGCTAGTCATGTCATTTTATCTCCTTTTCCATTTACCCTCATATATTTAACGGTTTATTTTCTTCAGAAGCTGTTTTAGGTTTTTTGTACTCTGAGATCAGAGTAATGTGCTCAGGTGTGTAGATCACTTTTTTTTCCGTACTGTTTGCTGAAATAAAATAGGTATAGGAATAGAGAAGTAGGACAACATTAGCAAATGGCATCAGTTAGGCTATTCCTGTAATATTATTCTCAGTTATGGTTGTTATATTTCAAAAAAGAAAAATTATTGAAAAAAATATTCAGAAATAGTTGTAAGAATGTTTGTGGGCTTCTTGTAACGTGAGTTATAATGAGAGGCTTAGAAAGCTCAATCTGTTCAATATGTTTGAGTGAGGATTCAGATGTAATTTGATCAGAGTCCACAAATAGGCGCATGAAAATGAGATTTCTAGTATTTAATGGCCTTAAACAGTAAAGAATGTAATAAGGTCCAGAAGCTTGAAACTGAATGTAGACAAATCCAGACTAATAAATAAGGTGCATGTCTTTTAACAATGAGGGTAACTAACCTTAGGAACACATGATTTAGGTTGTCATTACTTGGAATCTTTACAAAGACATTTAGTTTGATGTAATAGCAGGAGATTCTTTGGCCTGCAGAGGAAGTGTGGTCGTGCTAATTTAGTTATAGTCCCTTTTCGCCTCGATATTTTTCTGTTTCTTTTTTAAAATACTGATACATAAAACAAGTCCCTCAAACATGCGAAAGAACGGAAATAACATTAACCTCTCTTCCCAGCTTGCCACGTACGATGCACTTATCTTCATTTTCTATACTTAGGAGGAAAAGACCTTACAAAATGAAATCTGCTTGCCTTCCTGCCTTGATAATCTGTAAATGATGGCATTTTATAGCCATAAAGTGTTGGAAATGCTATCTTATTTTTATAATACAGTAGAGTTTGTTATTTAGTCAAGATTATTTCAGCTTGAATTAACTCCTAGTCAGTCTGTTTTCAAACGAGCATTGCTTTCTTTGTTCTGTGAGAACTAAGAATAAAAAAACCCCATATGCTGAATATTGGTAGCCACTTAAAAAGGCAAAATGTTGCACTTCGGTTGTATGTGGCAAACCAGTTGTAGACTGGGAAGTATTGGGGTTTTTTTGAGCCAAGTTTTATGGAAACAGACAAAAATTCATTAAGAAAGATGGATAGACATAGAAAATAGCAATGGTGCTGATTTTATTAGTTATACAAAGTGTAGGAGTAGATGAGCCACTGCTTGAAGTGACATTGGCACAAAGATCTCTGGAGTTTTTTAACAAAAATTGTCTAAGTTCTATGCTTTACATTTACCATTCAATGTAAAAAGAAAAAAGGAAAATTATTTAACCTTCCATATCTCTCCAGACTTCATTAATTAGCAAATAATTAAGGAAGAGGTTTCTATTAAACTGATAGAGGAAATAGGAAAAAAAAAAGAGCTTAAAAATATTGCATCTTAAAATATTTCATTATATCACTTTCTTCTTTTTTCCCATGTCATTTCACTTCTTTCTGTGTTATTTGAACAATTTAAAAGTTAGCATGACTTGAGGAAAAAGAAGCATGAACGGAGAGATAAACATAGGTAGGATTTTTGTTTGTTTATTTTAGTTTAGGAACATTTTCACTTCACAAGCACAGAACTACTGATTATTGTGGTAACATTCCTTGACATTGTGCACAAAGTAAAATTCCGAAGACTGAATTAACTGTGACCTTTGAGAGAAATCTTAACCTAGATGATCAAAGTAAAAATGGATAAGCAGTCCTTGACAGATGGATTAATGGATTGTCATCTAGTACACTTTCAATATAAAATTTGTTTAATTAGTACACCCTTTTGAGAAAAATGTATTGGTAGTTTCCAGAAGAAAGTTGAAACTGATGAATTGTCATGAATCTTGAGGATCTAAGGACAGGAAATCAACTGGGTTTTACAGAATTGTATAAAGAGAATACAGTATTCTTAGGTGTTCAGTAACAATGATACTAATTTTTTGCTTGGCACCTGATTCAAGAACATTAAAATATATTATAGACTCTTACTGCAAAAGCCTGCCTTTGCCTTCTAAGTAATGAAAGTGTAAATGGGCATTATGGTACTTAATCCTTGCCTAGAATTCTGTAATTTTTTCATCTGGAGCATTTTGGTCCAGAATACTTATGATCATTTATTTGAACATACAAGGGGCTTAGAAAACATTTACTTGATGTTTGAAAAATGATGAGGTGAAACAGAATAGTATACCATTGCATAATTTCTTTTTGTAAGGGCAAATTTGAAGCGAAAGTACAAAGTTCATCTGGATTTGTCTGTTAGAGCAGATGTCCAGGATGAATACTGAATTACTTTAGTCTTTAAACAGAAGATTTAGAAAGCTTCATGTTTTGAGTTGAAGTGGAAATAGCTACAAAAAAAGAAAATTATTTCAATGCTGAAGATATGTGAGTTTTTCTGTATAATGTGCATTATATAACTTTAAAATTGTAGTACTGTTGCTGTTCCATTCACAGCAGCTTTTATGTGTCATGTTAAATCACGCCAGATTGGTGGGTTTTACAGTGATCTAGTAGAGGCTACACGAATACTACCTACTCCATTTTAAAATGTTGAACTTGCTAAATAGTAGCATATTGCTTCAGCAGATTTCAGTGCACCATTTTGCCCTATAGAAAAATGTTTAGGGGAAATCTACACCAGCCAGGACTAAAGTGTATTGGTTTATCTGAAGTATGTTCTCAATACAGATATTTTAAAAATAATTGACATATTGGTATCATCTTTCTTACATAACTTCCTGTTTAAAACTGAAGAATTTAATAGAACAAACCTCAAACCAAACCTGCAATTTACTGTAGCAGTTTCTCCTGCTCTTAATTAAACATGCTTGTTCTTCACACAGAATCGTTTGATAAAAACTGCTTATTAAATGAGTGCAGGACTTTACATACTACTGCACGGGATTCCTTGTTCACATGAACTTGCAAAGAGTTCAAATATATTGTGAAAAAAGACTGTTAAAAAGGCATAAAATTAGTATCACCTTCAAATAAATTAAACTTACATGTTGAAAATATTTAAATTGGTATTTCTTAAATTACATGTGACCACAAGAGCTGTGGTTGTTGAATACAGTATTACTGATAAGTAAACGGTTTGCAGATTGGCTGCATTCACAATAGAACTTAATAGAACAATATTGTAAGACTGAGAGAATCAGATAAGTTATAATGACATACAAAGCAGACTCTTCTAACTATGTAATTGTTCATACTGTAAGAAAGGAAAGTAATAATTATTGTTATAACCAGTAACATTGGAGTGACTGAAGACTTAGATTAAACAGACCTAGAGAACAGTAATGCATTTTCATTTGATAGAATTTCTAAGTATAAACTTCAGGACCTTGTCTTTCTAGGCATTTGAAAAACAAGTATGGGTGACTACTGAATTTCTCTTGTGAGTATCTGCAAATGCCCAAAGACGTTTCTGAGAGGGTGGATCATATCTGAAATTCATGAGATTTGGGGAATGAGAGAGAAAAGCTTGAGAAAGGAAAAGAAACCTGTCTGGTTTATGTATAAGACAAGGTATAAGACACAATTAAATTTTATTAAAACAGAGCCTTTCTGAGAACTGCATATATTTATGTAGGTACAGGTAGAAATGAGAGAACATAGGTTTTTCTTTGTTTGCAGGGCTTATTTTAAGGTTCTTAGGAACAGTTACAAGGAGAAATCTTAGCTGTGCAAAGAGGTTCAAGATTTGATGTGGGCAGTAACTCCTCAAGCTGACTTCAATGCACAGGCTGACAAATCAAGAAGTTGCTTTAGATTTTAAATTGTAAGCACATTTATTGTTAGGTTGATTTGTGCTTCTGGACTCATTGTGACTCATTAGTATTTTTTAAAGTTTACTTATCTACAGTTCAATGGAAGTATCACAATAAATTTACTTGGTTTTCCTTAGTGTGTACTAATCTAGAGAATCTTAATAGATAACAGTAAACTTTAAGTAATCTATTAAGTGCATCAAAAAGCCTGCTGCATGGGACACTGTAGAAATGCCCTAAAAGTTAACCCCTTGTATATAGCCCAAATACTTCAGAACACTGTTGAGAGGAAGAAGGTCACTGTGGTTGCAAGATCCCTATAACAAAGAATTTTGAAGAAGACACAGATAAGGTAATAGTTAAAAATTGCAAGGATCTTCAAAGAGTAAATTAAAAAATATTTTATTCAGGAGTTAGAAACACTCTTAAGTAAGAATTCTTCTTTTTTTCCCCCAAATCACACCTGCTGCTTGTTAAATGTCTTATCACTATTTCTAATTAGTTAGATTTTCATTGTGATTTTTACCAGGTTTTAATTTCTGATCCAAACTCTGTTAATGAAAACAACAGCAGATACAATTCTTATTGGGTAACAGAACAGGCCATTTATACCTTCAGTGTCTCACTTATCAGTGAAAGTAATTACTTAAGGGTCTACATAACTTAGAGTAGTTTGTGAGATATTTGGCCAACAGATTTCCCTAAAACAGAAAAGCTATTTTTCAGAGTGTGGAACTGTGGAATTATTTCCCTGTTAAAAAACATAAGTAGAACAAGCTACGTACTATAATTATTGCAAAATATTGAAATTATTATTTTGCCACAGTCAGTTTCCAGCCACCAAATCTTTCATGAAATGATATGTCTGGAAATCATATTTAATTTTTTGAAATGGTGAGTCTTCTGTGTATTTAATGATATTTCACAAAACAATACAATCTTTTTAAAGGAAAGGTGTGCTAAGATGCTCTGTTGAAACAGTTCTTGTGGAGAGGTAAGTGGAAGTCCTCATTTATGAGGGCTATCTCATCAGAAATTACTTATATACAAGACACATATAAAACATATGAAATGTTTAATACTTTCCCTGTGAGGAGAAAAGAGTTTGTTTCTCATATAGCAATGTTTTAGCAGTCAAGTGTCGGTTGTATACTTCAGGCCCAGCTTTTCTGGTAGTGCTTTTTTTCTCCCAGCTGTATTATTTTGCCTAAAAAAAGACTTTCTTCTTGCAGTATTTGATTTGTTTGGTTTTATTATTTTTTAATATGCTCAAATGATCACAATTGTAATGATACTACTATAGTTACAGTAAGTATATATAAATGGTATAAGAAAAAGACAATTTCCAAGATATTTGTTATTGCCATACCACATTTTACTTCTAATAATTTCAAGATAGTATAAATTACACAAGCAAGTAAACCCCTAATTTTCAGCAGCCACATCCTTAGTGTTTCAGTATAAGTAATAGTTTTCATTTTGGAATGAAACGGGAACACAGGATGGTTTGCTATCCTGCTGGCCTACCTTATTGTTTTATTAAGTATTGTGTAAGGAAAGATTACAACATTTACTTTGCCTCACATTGGTTAGTTGGGATAGTTCTGCTGGATTAGCTTCAGTTTAAAACCAGGTGAGCCAACATATAAATAAATGGCGTCATTTGGATCTTTCAAAATAGAAAGGTTCTGCTAGTTTCTGTGGTATTCTCATGCCACACACTGTTCTGTGCAGCATCTTAGATGATCAGTTAATTTAGTTCATTGTTTTATAAACTGTTCAGTGTGGAAAAACTCCACTCAGTAAGAGCTATGAAATTTAAGAATTTTAAATCTAGATCTGGTGGGGAAAATGAGGCTAAAAAAGCCATGCTATAGTTCCCAGCCAAATTCGTCTTCATATAAACTGCA
Source organism: Oriolus oriolus (assembly GCA_013400235.1). Classification (NCBI taxonomy): domain Eukaryota; kingdom Metazoa; phylum Chordata; class Aves; order Passeriformes; family Corvidae; genus Oriolus; species Oriolus oriolus. The sequence continues at coordinate 570,209 of VXBT01008199.1, read as the reverse complement.
GAGCATTTGGAAAGGATAGGATGGAAAAGGAGGAGCAGGGCTGAGAGAAGAGAAGCTGGACTTGCTTTACACTTACCTTGTCTAGGTATATAGTTCTCTATGTTCTGTATCTATGAGGCCAAATAAGTGAAACTTAGGAAACCTGAACCTTGTCTATACTGTTAATTATAAAAGCATTTTTGAAATAAACAAGAATCACAGAAGTAATTTCAGTATCAGTACAAGGCTTTCTTTTCCCCAATTTTACAAGACTAAGTATTCACAAGTTGTTTTGTCGTACTAATTCCAAGTGGAGTTTCAACTGTTCCTGTGCAAACCTTCTCAACCGCTTGTCTCATTTTTATTGGCCAGTTCTGGTTTTGGTGGATATCCCTGTGCTTTCCAGGGAAATAGCTGACAGGCAAACCCAGGAAATTAAAGCAGATATTTGACCAAATTTCATTCTCAACTGCACTAAAAATTCCTTAAAAACACTAGACTTCACAACCCGTTTTAGAGTATGTGGTTTTGATAGATAAACCTGTGAAGTGACTGCAAGTTGCAGCACATAAAAGTGTAAGAAAATAAGACTAAATGAAATAACCCTTCAGTGTAATATTAAAATTATACTAGAGGCTAAATGGCAACTATTTGTTTTATTTCCCTGTTTTCTTGTTTGGCATTCCCAACAGGCTAACTGTGTGTTGATTTGAAAAGTCCTTGAAAATACTGTATGGAATTTTGTATAAGCACATCTATAGTTGTTTTTTATGAAGACATGTACTGTCAATCAGACAAAACGAAAATGAAGTCAGGTGCCCCAAAAGAAAGCAAAACCAAACATCATAAAATAATTAAAATAGAATTCAAAAAATCTTCTACTTTTGCTTTTCAGATTTCTTGCTGAGCATTCATTGACATTGAAAGTGATTAATACTATTAACTTTTAGGATATAGAATTGTTGAGTACAACAGTGTTTCCTTAGCTACAGCTTTGAGGGACACATTTTCACAAATATTCTTAATACCCTGAAATAGTCTGGGTATAGACTACAATATGTAAAAAATCCACTGAACTTTCGACATTTCATGTATTCTTAAAGTATTTCTCCCTGTTTCTTGGTCTGTGAGTTTTCTTCTAAACGAGGAATTTTTATCAATAAGGAAGAAATAAATCATGCATAAAATAACCATTTGGTATTCTGGTAGCTGATTTTCACATAAACAGCAAGAAGCTGCTGTAAATTAAATGTTTCCTGCTGATCCACTTCCTTTTAAAACACAGTAGGAGGGGCATTAGTTAACATTAAGGCAAACACAATTATCTGCTGACTACATTGTATTAAAAATAGCTACCAGCAATAATTCTTTGGCTTCTTCCATCTTTACAGGTATGTTATAAAAAGTAAAATACTTCGTAATGATTTCCTGTATGGCACTCTGAGCCTTGGCTAGAGAAATAAATTGCAGTTGTGAAGAAACATATTAACCATGTATAGTATGACCAGTTTCCAATTATCTTATTTTCAGTAGGAACAATGGAAAAGTATTTGTGGTAAACATGAAATAAACCAGTTTTTTAACATATATACCGATATATAAATAATTTATTTCCCCCTTGTATTTGCCTTATACCCATGTATGGAAATATGGAAGATGGCTGTGTATGGTCCTTTGTCCCACAATCCTGTTTTCTCCAAGTAGAACTCCCAAGCTGTCCTAATACTGTATCTGAGAGGAAGATGAGCAAAAACCAACCAAACAAAAAAATCCATAGCCCTTTCCAGAGAGTTCAGCTTCAGGAATTTTATTTTTTCTTGTGGTTTTGTAACAATTTTTCCAGAGTGTTCTGCCCAAAAAGGTGAAGATGTCCATTTTGGTTTCTGTGTATAAATAATATGTTTTTCTTAAGTATTCACTTTTAATAATGCTTCTACTATTGTCAGTTATAGTACTGACCCAATAATTTAATATTCAGATGTTATTATTTGAATATTATTAACTTATTTCACATAAGTAAAAACTCTAGGATAAATCATGTCCTAGCCTAAAACAGAGTTAACCTGTGCTCACATTAGTATCAATGAGAGCTGATCTTTTTGTCTGCTGGTTTTAGTTCCATATGCTTTGCTAATGTGAAACCCTTTTTTTAATGGTTAAAATAATATTTTTTCTTACAAATGGTGCCCTTCTGAACTACTATTTTAAATGGTCAAATAATAGAAATAATATTGCATAAAAGATGTGGCACTAATTCTCAGTCATGTTGCTTTAAAAACAGCTTGTGAGTCATGTAGAAAGAAAAGGGAGAGATACAAGGGAAAAGGTATAAATTATACTTATTTTTGCTGATAACTCATGACCAGAGTAATTCTTGCATTTTGCAAGTATATTTATAATTATAAAATGAAAATTTTAATTTCCTTTTCAGTTAATAAAAATTATTTCTAAAAGCAAACAATGTTGTTGAGAACTCCAAGCATTTTACATACGGTGAGTAATTTCTCCTATGAGGAACTCCATAACTTGAACACTAAAATTTGAATCCCTCCGTACTGGTCTACAGAAATTCTGGATCTGTTAAGGGGTGCAGTAATACTCATTCTGAAGTAACTTGCTTGACCCATCTGTAGAAAGAAAGAGCACTCTTAGCCCATTTGTGTCTTTTAATATGTACTATATTAGTCAGAACTGCTACTCTGTCCACATATCTAGTTAAGGAGTTTTATTTAATTGTAATTCAGTTGATCAGTGAGAATTGATTGATTTGATCACTCTGACGTGGATCAAGTTCAGAGTGTTGCAATTCAAAGGGCTGCATCCTATCATCTTGTCTGCATTCTTTTCTAAGGAAGAATTCTTACTTTTTCATTTTGCATCCAGTTTATCACAAAGAGTCAGATATGGAAACTCATTTTAACATTGTACTGACATTTCTGCTGCCTTTCTCAGACAAGTTAGGATGCACAGGTTGGAATGCTGGTGTGTTTGTTTTCTGTAAGGTTTCAAGTGGGCCATCATAGTCTTCATAAAGGTCTTGAGTGTACTTCTAAGGTCAGACCTTTAGGAAAAAAATCAGAGCTATTCCCTTCTGCCTCATTGTGTGCTCAAATATTACACCTGAGATCTGCCTTTCTAAGTCTCATGGGGATTCAACACAAGTTCTGTCTTGTAAATAGGAAATTAATTTATAGAACTGCAGAGAATAATGATAACTGGTATAGACTTACTATATCTGGTGGTTTGTGGAAATGATGAAGTGTAAGAATCTAGTGAGAATGACAGTCTCACAGCAAACCTTTTTGATGACACAGAGCTGGTGTTTCAATGGTAGTTACAAACAACGAGTAGCAAACGCTAGAATTTAAACACAAATACAACATTTGAGTTGGAAAAAATATTGCCATAATAGATCCCCACCTCAACCCTTTCACTGCCATCAAAATGTATTATTCAATGTTGGAAATTTGTAGGGATGTATAATCGGCTGCCTTTTTTGATGCAATTTTATTTCTAATTGATTTTGAAGAAAGAAATTTCCATACCTCATAAAGATGTCTCAGCATATTGCAGCCTATTTTAAAGGACAGCATTATAACTCAGCATTTGTTGTTATTTGTTATTCCATGCACTTTCTTTTATTTGAAAAATAAATATTTTGGATAATTTTCAAACGACAAATTTTTTATTTTCAGAAAAATGAGGCTTGTCACTTGGGACAACTTTTTAGACTCTGTTACACTCTGTTCCTTTCACAGCCCTTGAAACATTAGCGGTCTGCATTGTCTTTGGACATGAGAATATGCTTCTTTTGCCGTTCCCTCCTGGGAGCATTTTCCCAGGAAAGTCTAGGGTTTGTTCTCTTATGCCAGGCTGTTTGGTTCCCATTATACTATTTATTACAGGAAAGCCCTTTAAGAGTAATGCTTTTGACATACTTGAGCTCTCTCAGCACTCTTCTGTTTCTTGTCTTTATTTTCTCATCATGACCCTTTAGGTCAGACACAGTTAGGCTATGTTTATATAATCTACATGTTATTAACATTGAAATGCACCCTCATGCACACTGCTTGTAGAGCCTCTTGGGCATGGTTTGGAAGTTATTTGTTTCACGTGTGTTGTAGGGCCTCATTTTGAGTCAAAATTGCTGTGAGAAGGATAGGAACTTACCTCCCTGTTGCCCCATCTGCCAGAATGGGGTCATGAATTCATGTGCTTTTTTTTTCTACAGTAAGAGAATCTACATCTACTTCAAAAAGCGACTGGGAAGGGGTATACAGTATTTAAGTATTCTGCATGATCTGAAAGTTTTCTTGATTCTTTTCACGGGGTAGTTTTGTGTTTACATGCAGAGGAAGGTCAGATTGAAATTGGTATTATTTATAAGGCAATGGGTCAAAACATTTGCTTTAAGAGAAACGTTAGACTTGTGCATTGTCTCCTAGTGCTGTGTGCTTTGAGGACAGCCATATCGGCCTAAGGCATTTCTTCTACTGAAATGTATTATAAATCGTTTCCAAAATGTGCAAAGCCAAAAGTTCTCCTTTGAGATATCAAATGGCATGTTTGACTAAGTTGAACACATGAAGTGTATTTTCATATAGTTGAAGTCACTGGTTCTGAAGGCATTTTATCAAAGACATCATCCAAAGGGATGGAACTCAGAAATTAAAGTCTAGAAGTGATCGTCTTTGAGGCTCTGCCTACTCAGATGTTGGGACAGAGGTCATCTTAAAATTCTGAGTTTTTGACAGAGGAAAATTGTAACAGTGATTGACTTCTAATAAACTAAATTGATCATAACAGCACATCTTACATTGGTAAGAAAGAAATTTTCTTGTTCCTTCATTATTTCTCAGTATAAGTAAACCACTTCCAAATGTTAAAAGCAAAATTGGATAAAATACAAACAGTTATTTACTACTTACAGGAGCTCCTGTAAAAAACGTTGGTATCTTCCAGCATTTCCAAAAGCCTTCTAGCAATTAGAAAGTTTTCATCAAATTACCTTTGTCTTTTGAATGACTTTGCTGTGGTGTTACATTCTTTAGAACATTATCTCCTGATTATTTACTCTCTGTTTTTGAAAATTATTCTGGCAAGATTATTTGTACTGTAATTTGTTATTGAAAGATCCATATATCAGACTTCGATCATATTTATTAAAAGCGACCACGTATGTGAAAAAAAATTAGGGATAAATTATCTAGAATTTGTTTAGAAAATTGGTCTCTTCCCACAAAATCTTTTAAAGAAAATAGGAGGAGCAGCAGTACCAGAAGGGACTGTACTCCTGGTACCCACTGGAAAATGAAAAATGTAATGATTCAGTGTAGTTTAGTGACTGCATTCACAGGGTCTTACCTTTCATATTTCTATGCAGTAGGAATAGTATTTTTCAATCTCCCATTTATTAATATTTTATTTGAACATACTCTTGCTGCACTTCTGCTGCATCAGATCTACAAATGCTTTGAAATGCTGGAAAATCTGGACAAAAAACCCTGTGCTTTTGTACAACTGCATTGTTTTGCCTTTCCTGGTGCAAAATTACTCCATCATGAAAGGATTATCACGGAATCACTGAATGGTGGATGTTGTGATGACCTCCCGAGGTTGTCTGGTCCAACCTCCCTGTTCTAGCTGGGACATCCAGAGTTGTCTGCTCAGGACCACGCTCAGGTGGTTTTTAAATATCTTCAAGGACGGAGACTCCATAGCATTCCTGGGCAGCCTGTGACAGTTCTCAGCCACCACCATGGTGACAAAGTTTTTCCTGATTTTAAGGGGGAATGTCCAGTATTTCAGTCTGTATTTCAGAGCCCATTGGCCCTGGTCCTGTTGCTGGTCACCACTGGGAAGAGTTTTTATCCTATTTGCACTCTCCCTTCAGTTTTTTATATACATTGGTAAGACCCCCCTGAGCTTTCTCTTCTCCAGGCTGAGCAGTCCCAGCTCTGCACGTCATTCCTCATAGGAGAGATGCTCCAGTCCCTTCATCAGCATTGTGGCTCTTCTTTGTACTCCTCCCAGTATGTTCCTCCGGTACTGCAGAGCCCAAAACTGGACACAGTCCTCCAGGTGACCTCACCAGTTCCCTCAGCCTGGCAGCACTTTGCCTAGTGCAGCCCAGGATCCCACTAGCCTACCTTGCAGGCTCATTGTCACTGAGAGAGCGTTCTGAAGGCAGATGTGCACTGAATACTGTTTCCTACCACAGTTCTCCTCAGAAGCACACGCTATCTAAGCAGCCACTTTTTTCACTCTGTTTTCTCGGTACCATCTTCAGAACCATGCTAAGTCACCTTTGAAGACGGATTTGGAATCTGGTACCGGGAAAAATGCTGTAGAGCCACCCAGTCATACATGATAGAGCCAGGGCTTGAAAATGCAGTAAGAATATTCACAGTCCAGAATAATATTGTAGCTCGTCATGAGACACTTTTCACAGCATTCCTGGTAAATGCTGGGGGGGGCGGTTTGCATATAATTTAAGCTTAGATGGTACGGAAATAATGACAGCATCTAAGGAATGTTCCTTTATTAAGTTTATTTTTTCAGAGAACCATAGAATGCTTTGGGTTGAAAGGAAACTTTAAATATCACCTAGTCCAAGTCCCCAGTCATGGGCAGAAACATCTTTCCCTAGATCAGGGTGCTCAAACCCAGATCCTTTGCATTTACCTTATAACATACCTTGGGATTCAGCCATGGAGAATCACTGAGTGACTTGTGTCACCACACTCTCACTACTGCCCTGCTGAACTGTACTCACATATTGCCCACTTTCTCACAAACTCACTGGTTCTTCATGAAGTAGAATAGTTAGAACTATTAAAAGGAACAATTATTTTAATTGATCATTACAAGACATGATACAATTTCTAAAAAGCTTGCTATATTTTCTAGTTTAAGGTTGAAAACTGAAATAGTATTTTTTTCCCACAGAGAAATATTCCTATTTAGATTTTTAAAAATTGCAGATAACTGAAATATGACTGTTTAGATAACTGATAAAATAAACCCAATCAAGTTTCTCTGATTCTAAATCAATTTTCAATGCATTCTAGGAAACTGCTGGATCTTTATATGTTTGGAACTGATTTGCACATAGCTTTCAGCAGTTAGAAACTGCATTTCAACTGTATAGTCTTGACACACTCTTTTTTTTTCAATATTAAACAATAATGGGGTTTAATTGTCCTTTGATCCTCATATATAACCCCTTTTGGTTAACATTAAGTTCAGTACCAGAAAATTTAACTCTAAGTTGTCCCTAGGAATTTTTTCTCTTCAAAAACAGTATGCTTGTCCAGAGCATTATGATCTGCTACACAGCTTTTAGATATGTTAGAGAATATCCAAGGCATGCTTATTTCACTGTCCTACAACTAAAATTATACTTAAAAAAGAGAAGTCTACAAAATATAATAAAGATCAAAGCAAATCTCTTTCCTCCCACCCCAAGGAGTAGGGAAGGAAAAGAGAAGGAGAACAAAGTGAATAAAAATGGAATTAGGAAAGAGGCAGAAAGAGACAGATAAAATATTAATTTAAAATATGAGGGCCTTCACTTCGCTATTCAACGGGATAAATGGTCATCACCATCACATTAATTTTTCAATGAAAAGCCCTTTAAAATTATTTTGTGCAATTTTTGCAAGTATTTAATTCCTTTTGAGACTTCTTATAATGAAAATATTACTGAAATTATTTTCAAAACAATGCTATTTCTGACAACTCTTGTTACTGAGGTTTCTTACAGTTTCACATAATTACATATTAATGTTAAGAAATATTTTAAGTAATAAATCACCTCATTTAGGCCAGTCATCTTTTATTATTTTTATGGCCTCAAGCAAACATAAATTATCTTTGAAAATACTTCTTTGCTGCATGTTGCTTGTGACTAAAAGACAAAAGGACTCAGAGCAAAAGAGAAACATAAAATGTGAAAGTGAAGTTCTCAAATCTATACCTCACTTAAAGCAAAAAAGGCAAAGCTTGAAAAGTGTCTAGCATTGTTCCCATCTTTTAAAAGGATTCAAGAATGACTCCACTTATCACAGGGTAGCAAACTTCTCTTCAGTATTATAAAAAACGATGCAGTATAATTAAGGACAAAGTAATGAAACGCTTGGATAAATACATGCTGATATGATCAAACCAGCCTGGCTGCCACAAGGGTAAATCACACATTCTTGACCAGCTAAATTCTTTGAGTCAACAGTACAGTGTATAAAGGGCATCTTGAGGAAGTAATTTACTTTGATTTTTCAAAAGGATTTCTGACAAAGTCTCTCAGAAGAAACTAGGAAGAAAAATAAAGCCACCAAGAGGTAAGGCCAAAATTCTGAGAAGGTTTAAAAGTAAGTAAGCAAGCCAAAATAAGCAAAGTTTTAATAAATAGTTTCTTCACAGACTAGGGAGGAATTCTTATCAAGCAATATGAAACACTTAAGGAAAAAGAAGATTTTATGCTTTTACCAATTAGCTAATAATTTACCTTGTTTTAGTAATTATGCTGCCTAGGTTGGTGATTTCCAGGAAATCTCTCATGACTGCCTTTTCATCACAGTTCACTAGGACCACTGATGTATTTTAGGTACCATTTGATTTTAATCACACTTTTCTAGTATCATAGCTTCAAAGCATCAAATTGACATTGCTGCAGTCCAGTCCTTCTGACTTTGGTGCTTTGTTTTTCTGTGTCCCTTGATGCAGTGAAGTATTTGTCTGTATTAAGTATTTAGTAAATTACATCAGAAAAGCAACATGGATCAAAATTATCACATATCCCCTCTAGCAAGGAGTTAGAGATTGGCCAGGTTACTTTGTTTATCCAGTTCACTGTGCAGTCACATAAGTACATCTGGTGATGTAAGAGAAGGAGTAGAGCAAGGGCAGGAATAGTGGCTGCAGCAGATTCCTTCTTTTGATGACAATATCTGTTTATTCTTGCTTCACATTATATTTGAAACTGTATCTAACAGCTTCAGGTAGTGAAACAGGTAGCTTCAGGTTGTAGAACAGGCGGTGAAGTAAATTATATTCAGTTCAACCTCAAACTCTAGTAGTCCCTAGCTCAGACAGAAATGCAAATGGCAAGACATTTCTGATAAATGCAATGATGAGAGATACCCTAAAAGGTCTTTAATAAAATATGATACATCTTTGAGCTATATATTGATTTTCACCAGACAGCTATGTTGGGATCCATTTCACTTTACTGAAGTTTAACCAACAGTCAAACTGGTAATCATGAAGAAAAAATATTAAAATTATTTTGAGCTAGAAGAGTCTTGTCTGCATTGTTATGAGAAATACTTAAAAATGTAACTGAACTTCACAGGGTGCTTGAAGGTTTACAAAACAAAATATAAGCACGCATGATGTTCTGTATTAAATATGCTTACTAATATAGCATTTCACATATATTAAACAAATTGATCTTTTGTGGTTTTTTCAGATGTTTAGCAGGAATAGAGTCAGAAAAAGCTGATTAATTAGGTTAAATGCTAGTCTAAGAGTTTCCTGCCATACAGAAGTCTTTAAAAAGCAGTAAAATTTCACCATTTAACAAATAACTGAATAAATAGCTTTATGTTTTACCAAAATTAATGTAGAGGTGAGAAAGATATAACAGAAAATTCCCATGTTCCTTGGTATCTTGATTACACCTGAACATTTTGACCAAAGATTGTTGGTAATGGATACTGGAAAGGAGTTATCTCTGAGTTTTTCACTGTTTGAGTACTTGTAGCAGGTGATTGACAGCCAAAATATTATGAGCAGTATGGGCACAGTACCATTTCTGGCTACCTTGCAGGAAGATAAACAGCACATCATCTTGTTTCAGCTGGCTGTACTTGGACAAGAATGGCATGCAGAGCAGGATTTTAGTATGCATGGAAGGAGCTGAAGTTAGAGTTAATAGATTGATGTGGCTGGTTAGGACAGTTTCTTCAGAGCGGTAGATTAATAAAAAAGTCTCTAGCCACATCTACAATCTGTGAATATTCTACTTAAATTTAGTAAAACTTGAGTCTGTGAACTCTGAGGGTAAGGTGGGAGCGGTTTTTGTTGAAACACCAGAGAGGTGCCAGTTCCTCAGAACACAATATGCTCCCTAACCAGCCTGTCCTACCATTTATTCACGTTGATCTTTAGGGAAACAGATTTCTTCAGGTTTCATGCTGCAAAGAGTCATTGAGAATGCAAAAAAGGAAGCAGCACAATCTCTTAAACATGTCTTATTTAACAGTATTATTAATAATCTGAAAGGGAGCGGTGTTAAAAAGAAGATAGCAAGTTTCATAGATGATGCTAAATTAGAAGGTGTTGCAAATATTAGTGAAAACAGAGATAAAACAGAAGAGCAGAAGGAGGTTGCAAATACAGGAAGAAAATAAGTAAACCAAGGAAAGTTTGCTTAGAAAATTCAAAGTTAATTATATGGAGAAAAATAATATGAAAAAAGTTCAGCATTAGAAATATGGGAAGTAGGAAAAATAAAGAAGCTACAAGGACAACAATTGGACAGCAAATAGTATATGAATGTGAATTGGAACATGGAATAAAAACCAAGCAATTTTATTTGGGAGGCAAACTCCCTTCTTGAGCTCTCTGATCTGCAGAGCATGTAAATAAATTGCATAATCTTTCAGAATAGTGCATCTTGTTTTCTCAAGTTTATCTCACCAATTTTGTGAGCTGGTTGCAAGAGAGGATGTATCACCACAACGAAGCATTTTTATCATGCAGAAAGTTAATGCAGGATGTGAGCTACATTGCTATAAGCAGAGCTATAATCCCTCACTATCTTTGAGGCCAGAGGTAGGTGCAGTGCAGCTGTTCATGGCAGAGGGAAAGGCTGTGTCCCATTTCCATCGTTTCAGGTCGTTCTCTGCAGGCTGGGTCATGCGGTGGGGCATTCTGCCAACCGAAGAGCTGCAAAGCATATTTTTTGCACTCACATTTTCAGGTCCTGAACAGCACTGCAGTTTCTCTCCATCACTGGAGGAGCTGGGAAGAAACTGCAGTGCTTCACTCAAGTCAAGACTGAACAAGTGAGTTGCTGGTGCAACAGTGGGGAACGAGAGAGCAGGTGGGACACTGTAATATTAATACTGACAGTAATTATTATAATTATTTGCTCTGTGTATCTCAGACCTTTCTTTTCTCTGCAAGGAAGAGCTGAAATCGGAACACTTTTTGGTACTGGAAAGGTTGGCTTGTGGAAAAGGGTTAAAGAACTAGACATTTTCATGAATATGATTACGTCTGCATGACACCTTAGGGGCTGGACCATGGAGCTCACTAAGGCTGCTGTGCCCCTTGATGTGTCTCAGTGCTTTTCACGGTCAAATACAGGACACTTGTAGCATTCCCCACAGGCTTAGAAAGGCTTCTGGAGCTCAAACAGCCTAAAAATCCATGTGCCTTTGTATTTTACAATATTGGGACCCTCCTATGAAGAGTCACATGGCTGACCTGTCATGGGCCATGTTACGGCACTGCAAGGCAGCTGATGGTTGGCCATGTGTGATTCGGACAGAAGCATGCTCCAACTTGCTAGGACATGATCTAAGTTTTCAGTCTTCAGCACACCCCAAATCTATTTCACTTCTAGTTTTTGAGTACACACTAAACACACCATTCATACCCAAACAGTGTGGGCCTGGGACAACTATGGACCTTAAGAAATGAGCTTTAAACACACACTCCACAAAAACAGAGATGAAGCCCATATAACATGCCTAACAGCTAACTGAAGAGAACTGACTGAGCATTCCCTAACAAAACAGATCCTGTACAATAAAATGGACACTGGCAGGTGTACAGTACTATGCAGTTTAACATGAGCAATAGTAAATGAGAAGACAATGTTAGGATGTTACTAAGTGCTAACTCTTCGGAGACCTTGGATACGTACCCTGCATTCCAAAGCATGCTGAATATACTGGAAATCTCCATTGCTATTGTCACTAGAATATTCTGCAGTTGCTTGTCACTTTGTTGAGCCAATCATGGAAAGTTTGCACAGCTATTATCTTCCAAGGGTGCTGCCAGGTTTGAATAGCTTTATTTTATTCCATGATCACATTCATCCTTTCTGGCTGCAAGTATCTCAAGAAATGGTGGCTCAGTCTGTCTCCTTAGGCACTGGGTGTCCTTCATACCTTCTTTCAGAACTGCACTTGACATTTCAATATCCCAAACTTAGTATATGTGATATGCCGTGTTGATTTCCACACTTGAGTTAGGCATCAGGAAGAGTTCAATGTTCCTGCCTCAAAGAGAGAAAACATTTCATAGGATTGAGGCTTAAAAAAAAATTGTTGAAAACAGGAGACATGAGACAAAAGAAATAATTAAAAAAACAGTGCAATATGAATATTTTTGTAAAAGATACACATATGCAGTGCATTATGATAAGCTTGGCAGAAAGACCACAGTCCTATGATTAAAAAAAAAAACAGTTCTAAAAGAGCAGAAGAATGTCAACAGTTGGGCAGCTGTTAGGGAAAAATCCTAGTTCTAAAGAATAACCTGCAAAGAAGCAAGGATTCTAATGTATCTGCAGCTGGGATGCTGAGTATGAGCATGAAATAAGTGGCAGTGAAATGTTTTCTGAGGGCAGGGCCTTGTTTTATCTCTGAGCCCTAACCTGAAGCAGTGTCAGTACAAATACAGCAAGTGGATGTATCTATTTTTGTCAGTCTTTCTCCAGATAGGCTAAGTTAAACCTAAGACTAATTCAGTTTCTCTTAGATTAAATCTGGCAGAAGTGGAAAGTACAGTCCTACTCGTCTCAGACTATTTCCATTGGCACTTCCGTTGACGCGTCTTACCTAGTTTAAAAGTCTTAAATTATATAGCATGCTCTCTAATGTCAGAATTCATCCTCCTTTACAGTATTAATACCTACTAATACTTATACTAATACCTAAGTGCCTATTAAAATCTACCAGCATTATTACATCCCTGCTCAGTCTTCTTTTTTATTCTTGTTCTTTGGAGTAGGAGTCATCTTTGTTCTCTCCCTTTTTTTTTTGGTACAGCTCCTAGCACAATGGGACCCTGATCTGAAACTGATTTTCTTAAAGTTCTAGAGGAGATGTATTGGAAGTAAAAGTGTCAAAATAGATCTGTGCCATCTGAACTTCTGTGCTTCACTGCATGACACCCATTTTAAAGACAGGGTCAGATTCAGGAGTAAAATAGTTGGAAAGATAAAGTGAGGGGCTCTGTGAGACTTTTGCCAAAAATAAGATCCTCCATCCATAGTCCTGCAGCCTCTGAGACTGACCTGTAATATTGTGAAATTATGTACCTCGTGGCAGCCTTCATTTGTGTATGGAGCAAACACAAGGACAGAAGGTTACAACTGCTTCCAAAAGAAAAAAAAATACTAAAAATATGGAAGCATCATGTGAAGCTCTGATAATTGTCTTAATAATTATTTGATTGACTAAGATTCTGTATCTTGTACTCAATAACATTTCAATCAAAACCAGTAAATTCCAAAATATGTGAATCTTGTATTATTTGGTCAGATAATATAAACTGAAAGAGTGACTGTGTGAGACTGAGAAATAATTAACAAGAAATAGAATTTACCATTATTAGCATAGTTCTTAAATTTCATTCTTCTTGACTGTAGGGGGAATTTTAAAGAAACCTCTACTACAGAACAGGGAAGTATTATGGAGCCACATAAAGAGTACTCGCTGATAAGCAATCCTTTGAATCCTCAAAAATCTCTTCTCTTTAATAATTATACCGACTGCCACTTCCAACCACAAAGCAAAGCTTAACTGGCACAGTGACTTGAGAAATGCAGCAGTTGTCTAGGGAGGCTAAACAATGTACTACTCTGCATTTATTTTAACAGATATTTACACGCATACACAAGTTGAAAATGCACATACTTTCATAAATATAAGCAAAAATAGCAAAATGACCTCAGCAAACAATACTGTTGATGATTTATGATTCCATAATCCCCTTTATAGCCCCCTAACAGGCATTACATGTAGCAAAAACAAAAAAGGAAATTTTCTGTTTTAACCAGGCCTCTTAATCCTGAGAAGTATTTAATCTTTTGGAAATGTCTCAGTGGCACATTGCTGATGGCATGCAATAAAGGTAGTTGACCTGTCCCCCGCAGAGCAAACCCAAGGCAATCTGCCTAATCTCATCCTGGGAAACACATCCAGTATCACTGCATCTGGTGAAATCACATGGGTATTTTTTCAGATGCCTTGCAAATGCATACACAGAAATTATTAAAACAAGCTTTGTTCAGTTCACAATTTAGCCTTTTTGAAGCATCTCCCATGCCCTTGAAGAACAAAGCAGACAGCTGTAGTTAAATTCTGTTTTTAAGATTGTCTGCAAAATGACTGTCATCCCCTTGAGAGGAAATAACCCAATCCCCACAATGCTGGGTACAGTTAAAATCTAAAATAAACACATAAGAAATCCCTTTATTTAAGACACTGTCTTTTCCCATTATTAAGTGTCTTCAGATATAATACAATTTTGCTAAATTTTAAATACTCAACTTGAAGATTTCCATGGCAAGTGTCTGCCTCAGGCTGAAATGAATGTAGTACTTTACTTGTTTTGGAAAGCTTAAGCAAGCGGATCCATGCCTCACAATAGATTTCATAGGAAAATATTTTTGCTCCTATGAGAAATGTTTACAATTACTAAGGAAACTGTATTATCTTTATGTTCTGGAGCAGTGGCCTAAAGCTTGGCATGAGCTACCCTGTGAAAATCTGCCTACATTTGGCTTATGTTTATAACCTCCTGGGAAAAAAAAAAAAAAAAAAAGAAAAAGCCTCCATGTTTTCAGCCACTAGGTTTTGGCAGTTACCTTCTCCAAAGCTTCGTCTTCAATGGATCTGCTCCTTGCCTGGACTGAAGGGGCCAAGTGGGGCTTTGTGCAATTCCTCCTCTCTTTGACAAGTATTGTGGTTTGGAGAACAGAGCTTGTAGCAGGAGATTATCTCTCTTTTAGTGTCAAAGAACCCCTGCTGATCCCACAGCAATAAAAGGAAAACTGCCTAAATGGAGCATTAGGAGCTGGACCTGAGTGTTACAAGGATGGGGACAACGAAGGAGCACAGGGCAAGAGAGAGTGACTGAAATTATTAGGGAAAAGGAATGAAGGCGGAGAAAAGTGGAGTTAAAATGCAACGTTAGTAGAAAGGAGTGGGAACAGTCTGGATCTCAGAAAGAAATTATTTGACTGGGAAGGCCACTGAGGAATCTATGACTGTAATATGGATGTACACGAACTAGCACCCGTGGAGGATTTATGTTTAGAAAATGATGGATAGGTATTACCTTTGTCTGCCTCGAGAACTAGTGTTTTGCTCCTGCAGGCCAGATGATGTGCACGTCCCACCTGCCTCTTGTGGCTGATTCACAGAAGAGGGACAGCTTTTCACAACTCAAGTCCTTCTCTAGATTACATGTCAGAGCTCTGTGCTGCACCCACCAACATGAACCAGTTGAGAGTGTGTACGTCTGATGTAACATCTGTTTGGAAATTTTGCTTTTAAAAGCTAGGCAGTTGCACCGACTTTCCAAACACAGTCCTGTCGTTCTTTTGGCTTTTATGCATAATACATATTTATTTCCTCAAAAATTCATAATGGCAAGTTTTTTCTGAAGCTTGATATGAATCAGTCATTCTTAGAATACCCTTAAGAGTCTACATTGTACTTTGTGTGTCTGTCATCACATGCCTCTGAGGAGGAAAAGTCTAAATCAGAATATCCAGGAAATGAAAATATCTGAGACATATTTAAGCTTATAAAGTTTAAAAGACAGGGGTAAATGTATAAGCTTAAAATGAAGCTGCCTGGAAAAGTTCAGTGATGAGAAATTTGCAAGGCTGAAGGACAGAAATCCAGTACATTACTTTCTGGTCATTTCAGCTATGTTACCCAATTTACTGGAGCTCTGGAGACAGGAACTGACCCTTTCCCACAAACTGTGTGGTGCTCTGTATTTAAAAACTGATTGTGTTAATAAGCATTTAGGAGGTTCCTTTGCCTTTGTACAGTAGAACTAACTGGGCTATTATACAACCTTAATACTTCTCTTCTTCTTACTATTTACCATTTCTTCCCTGCTGTCATTTTAAATAGCACTGATATTTACTTCTACTTCAAATTACAAATGAAGTTTTGTAATGAAACAGAAAAGAGTATTTTGACTGTAGTTCTGCTAAGTATGCAGTGCTTTGTCATGGTAAATGCTCCCCACAGATATCATGTCTTACAATCACTGTTGCTTAGAGTTAAGAATAAAACCAAAATACCCAAATGAGAAAGTGTATTGCAAGATTGGTGGAACATACTGAAACTCCATTCTAGCTAGGAAAATTGAGTCATTGCCACGATTAAGAGAAATGAGATGACTTACTCACAAATCCCTAGCAATCATCATCTCTCAAATACCACAGCTAATAAATAACCATTTGTTTACAAATAGGCTGTATCATCCTCTGGTGGCTGAGGCCCATGAAGCTGGATCATATTTACCTTTTTCTGAAGCCTTCCATTAAAGTTTCTAAAAGGATTCCCTTTGACGATCTTATGTCTATAAAAACTGAATCCACCTTAATCTCTCTGGAGATTGTATTAAATACAGCTTTTCTCAGCCTGTGCAAAACTCTTGAAATATGACTGTGAGAATTTTTTAAACATAGTGTAATTGTAAGTCATTTAAATTGATATAATGTAGCTGCATTTCCTTTAGCCTTGAATTGTACTCAGCAGGTTATCTTTTGCAGTTACAATGAATATTTTTTCCTAAAACTTAAGCCTATCAGGCACCTGAAAAGTTTTCAAGATAATAAAGGATGTTGAGTGCATCCTAGTTATTACAAATGTTAAACAATGAGAAGGAAAACCAAAATTTGATTACCACTGAGCACCTGAACATTATGACAAAGCTTGTTTATCCGAATTAAGTATTTCATGAGAATTTTTAAAAACTTCACTCACCTTTGAACTGTCTTGTTTTGAAATCCCTATTTTTCAGCGCAGAGAAAAAGTTTATTGATGTAAAATTCCTTCTGAAGAAGAACAGGGATTTCACTCATCAAACCGTCACCATCAGTCATAAAGGCTGTTCATACATCAGATTCCTTTCAGTTGCCTCCTGAAAACAAAACATATTTAGCCAAGTATTACCGAGATAACAAGGAGCTGTATTTTTACCAGTACAGATTACTTGGTTGCTATGCCAAAAAGTCAAGTTTTCATTTTTGAAAAAGAAATTACTCCAGAGAATTTTTTTCCCCACAACTCTTAAAATATACACCAGCACTAAATAAGCAATCATGGATTCACTTGAAGACTTGAGCTGTGAAATTGCATCTGAAGCAATTAAGAATTCTTTGTACTATGACAAGTAATACATACTAAACTTGTTACCCAGAACGAGCCAAATGAGATCTTCCAATATAATAGTAACTTTTTATCTTTTTAGTGAAATCAATGCCTGTAATTTTAACTTTCCAGATTTTCTGAATTTCCACTTGAGAGCATGTACAGCCAATATGGTCCTACATCCTTTCAATTTATATCTCTTCTTTCTGCTACTCTTGTATCATAAGCTTGTGCAGCCAGTCTTCTGCCTCCATTTAATTTAAACTTAGTCTTAGCTCTCTCAATCAGGCTGGTATTAACACTTGTCCATAATCAGCTACACCAATTAGCTAATTTCCGTTCAGATTAATTTCTTTTTCCAACATTTTAGAATTGTTTCAGCAATCAAGATTTTATTCTGCCTTGTTTTGGGTTTTGTTTTCCTCCCCTAGAGACTGCTTTCAATTGGCCTTCGTGTATGAAGGGAACTTTTCAATTTCCATTGGTAAACATTTTTTTTTTTAGAATATGATTTTTTCCGCAAAACCTTAATGTTTCTTGTTTGTAAATGCTTTTCTAGTTAATCCTGAAATATGGCAAGTGAGAAGCAGGGATGTTTTTGTTTACCATCTACCTGTTATCCCATTTTGTGTGGTGGGGGTAGGTGCATCCATATGATATGGAAATACACGCTTTATATATGTTTGTGCTTTATATAAAGATACATATCCATATGTTTAAATGCACAAATACACAAGATAGTTTGAGTGGATGTTTTAATGAAATGTAGAGATTATTTTTAATATTTCCTTGTCCTCTTTGTTTTTGTGTACACTGCAGTTATACTTGAACTATATTAAGTGTTTCCTAAACAGAGAATAAGAAAGTTCTCACTCAACATGGCATTTGTGGAGTTAGTTTCTTCAAAACTGAAAAAGAAAAAAAATGGCCCAAAGGCAATATTATCTGCTTGTAGCTATTTAACCCTGCCATCCCTCTGAAACTTGTCCCAGAATACAGATTTTTTTTAGTAGGAGGCAAATCTTAAATAAGAACTCCTTAAATAGATTGTTATGTTGTTGTGACAGGTAGAAAAAAGTAAATGAGCTATTAGATGTCACAGAACTGTAGAATCACCAGATTGTTTAGAGCTTCAATCTGACTGATAGCACTGCACTGCAAGATGCAGCTGGAGAAATAAAAATGCACATCTGAACAACGCTGAGTCATTACTCATGTTTGAGAATGTAATGTCTACTGATTTGCATTTGCTTTGCTGTACCTTATTTTGGAAATTTAAAATGGCTTTTAAATTCTTTGAGTATGAGACCTTTATATGGGCAAAGAGAAAAAAACAGTTACAGGAGTTACAGCAAAAAATATTTTTACACTGTAGATAAAATTTGTTATTTTTGGCATAAATTAACAACAGTGTGGTGGTAATTAAGAGGAAAGTCTAGTACCAACTCATTATTGCATATTTATTTGATACTTTTGCCTACTTCTTTTCCTTTGAAGTGTATTTGACACTGGGCACTGTCAGGGTACTGGAGCAGGAGGCCTATTGGTCTTAGGTAAGATATCAACTCCTAGATTACATCTAATTTTCTTTAGAAAAGACAGAAGTGCCTAATACAGTAAACACAATTATTCCAGAGCACTTAATGGAGGGCTAGCAAAATAGATAACTTGACAAGCTTATAAAAGCTGTATAAATATAGCAAAGTGTGTAAACTGCAACGTTTTTCATTAGAAAGTAATAGAAATGCAAATTGATTTCATAGAAGGCACTCAAAATAGGGGGTTTTTTTTCCGCAAAATTATTTTCTTATTGTGAGGCATCAGTGTGATAATGCCCCAAGAAACAACAGGCATCTTGCCATTGGCTTAGTTCTAAGAAAATAGGGATTTTCCCAGGACCAGACCAGCACAGGTTATTATACAGCTCTATTGTATCTAGTAATAGCTGTTTAGTACTTTGACTATCTTCCAGATAGATTTCCAGCATTAAACCAGAAAACATTCTATAGATCTATTTCACATAGGCCCTGTCTTCATGGACACACCCTCTGGCTCTCAAACTTGAATTCCATTTTTAAGTAGACTGCATTCTGCTACGGTGGGATACCATTTATCTTACGGTCAGCTGTGACCCGACTGTCATGAGAATACGAGGTAATTTCAGAGCTATTGATGCCCAGGGCTTGAATCCTGACCACTTTTCCATGTATATAGAATGATGTGAAGACCCAAGTTTTACATGCTGGGACAGTGATTCTAGAGTGCTAGAGCTTAAACTCTGGAAGAAGAGTTTCAATTGAGGTAGATACAGGTAGATCCAAGGAAAGTACCTTTTGGAAGTCGAAAATTGATTAAGCGGCTGATGAAGAAGTAAAAATATAATCTCTTGGATTGCTGTTGGATTCTGACTTCAACTATTTTCTGCAGCTCTGAGTTCTTCTGGTGCTCCCATGAAATGAGATGAACAGCTGTATAGATAAACTCCCAGACTAGGAGTGACTGTGATTTATTGTTTGAGGGCTAACATTGTCTCTTAGAGGCAAATGCAAGCTCTAAATGCAAACTGGACAGTGAACAGCTTTATAGTCCCACTCTTCTCCTTGGTACTTGAGCCTCGTGTTTCAGAATCTAAGCACTTACTCTACATAAATTTTATCTAGATCTCACTACAATACCCTGTCAAACACAAATAAATATAAAAATAATAGATATTAATGGCAAACAGACAAAGCCCAATGGATCCCTGTGTGCTGGGATCCATTATGTAGGGATAGCTTGGACTGTGCAGATACAGAACTTGGTGAAGTGCCCAGCTCAATGCTGCAGATGGCATAGAGAGAGGTTAGTTGACTAATTCAGCCTCACACCTCTCCTGATCCAGGAATTTTGGTTGTTTACATGTCTGACACCACTGTAAAGAACAGACATGCCATGAGTCTTCATGGCAGGATCAAACAAGCGTACTGAGAGTCACGAATTTTGTCTACTTGTAGCAAAGCATTAGAACCTTCTCTGAGGTAAACTGACCCCTAATGACTCTCCAAATTATGAACTACTTCATTGTCAATTTAAAGGCACAAGAAAGGAAACAGACAAACACAATCTAACATCTGCATGATGTCTGGCATCTTGTTTGTTTGACTGTAAACTGTGTTATCTTATTTTGGTGTCATTGCTGGAAATAGATTAGATTCTATCTGAAGCATTGTATTGGGGTTTTTTACTTTTTCTGAGCGCTACTCAGAACCAGATTTTCAAAATTTGACATCTATTTTTCAGGTACAATTTGAGCATTGCTTTTTCTGCAAGCAAATGATAAAATATACAGATATGCATACAAACCTCAGCTGCATGTGCTAACTGAATACAAACTAAGCACAAACGGGCTTTTACAGATGTAAATTCTATCATTTGCTTGTACAAGTGACAGTGATAAACAACCACACACACCAGTGATTTGCATGCATAGAGCTGAAGTTTAGCTCTGAGTGCTTTTTGAGACTTTAAGTGTCATACCCTGTTGACAGCATATTTGACCTGAGAAATTCAGCTTTTAAAGAAAAACATTTCCTTGCAACTTCAGTTTATTTTCTTTATATCCACTACCATGTCTATTTATTTTTAATCTGTCATCAAAACATCTATCTTTGAGTGGTTAGGCTGACTGGTGTCTTTTGCTGAGCTATTGCTAATGTGCTGGGAGGCATTGCTGTTTAAGTACATTTGCTTAATTTTGGATCTAATTCTATTCATTTTGCAATGACTGGACATTTTTCCATTGGCTCTTTTAATTGTACATTCCTTGGGGCAGGGATGTGTCTTCCATTGTTTTTTTGTGAGTGCACTACCAGTGATGGTGTCCAAGAAATACAAGTAGACAATAACCTATTCTTTCAAGGAACAAAAAGATGTTCTTTTTGATGCATTCATCTTTCATCTCTCTTGAGTTTGCCATTCAGAATCAGAAAACTGTTTGCAGGGCTTTCAATTTTTATCAGTTTCCTAGGTTTTTGCATCTTCTAGTGTTCTCGTTTCCTTGTTAATTTGCTTCATACTCACATGTTCACATGTCTGTTTTAAACTCTACAATTCTGAGTAGAAAAATTAAAAATAATTTTTTCATGTTGCTTTTTGAAGATATATGATATCCCACTCAGCAAGGATTTCTTTCAAATTTCTACTTGGTGGGGGTTCTTTTCTCTATAGCACCCAACAAAAGCAGAAATAATGAAAACATGGCTTTTACAATTGAGGAGACATTGCTAGCTCCGAAGTACAGATATACTGAAACTATTAATGGAATTTAAAATTATTTTGGAAAGGGAAAATTCTGGATTTTGTGTTTCCCCTTCAGAACCATGTCCTTTATTTCACCTTGTAGTTGTAGTATTGGCATCGAAACAGGTTTATCGTAGGCAGAGACTGCGAAGTCAGACTCTTTTCTAAATATAAATTAAAGTGCTGACGACTATACTGTTTAAATATGTACTCTCTGTCTCATCGGATTCAACCAGTTGCAGGTTAAGATCTGAATATAGTGGACAAAACTGTAAAACCCTGCACTCAAGTCCCAGCAGTTGAATAGAAGAGTAATTGATAATGTACATGCTTGTTATCAATTTTTAGCCTTAAGAAGATGCGATGAATTGTGTTCAGTCTTACTTATGCTTAACACTTCGGGTTTTTTTACTCTAGGAAATTTGACGAGTTTAAATGTATTTCCAATCTGCAGAAGGAACAAGGAGAGAATGGGGCATATCTCAGCAAGACCAGAGAGCCAGCAGAAGTTGAAAAAAGTAGTCAAATTGAGCAGTATGCATTAATTTAAGAATTAAAAGCAGAAATGTTTTAAGAAAGTGGGTTTGTGTATATTGTTTACACAGATACTACCAAATGGATTACTCATCTATTTTCATCAAGAAAATTCTCCAGACTTCAGTTTTGACAGTTTTAAACAAAACCCATCATCCCAGCTCAAAACTGTATTTGCATATATATATATGCAGTCTGCTATGAAAAGAATAAGATGCTATTAGCACATTGAGTCCTTATGCTTCACCCTACTACAAGAGACAGAAGCAATGAAAAGAGATTGGGAAAGGAGAAAAAAAACCCAAGAAAAAAAGGAGTTGCTGGAGCTAAACACATAATTGTTTTGGGCTTCCTCCTTACCCCATGGCATGTTCCTGCTCTGATGATGTTTCCCTATGATTCCACTGGGCGTATCAGAAATAAAGGCACATAGGAACACTCCATAGCATGGAAAATCAGACAGGACTTGGTGCTCCTAAGACCTGCACTAGTTCCTCCACAAATCTCCTCTGCACTTCACGCAGCAGGGCTGTGTGTGGCTTTCAGATCAGCTGGTGAAACAGAAATGCTGAAGGGCTTAGCCCACACATCATCTTGTCCCCATCTCTCCTTGTTAGTGTGACTCCAAATTTCAGTCCTTTCACACTAACTCTTGGCTGCCACTGGAGATGTTGTATCTCTTGTAGAACATTCTCATGCCTTTGCTTCTGAAAGTTTCATCTCTAGTAATGAAGATATAGCATCCATTAAGAAATTATACAGACAAATTCTTTTTCTGTTGTTTTAAAGCATCTCCTTTTTTTTCTGTTTCTAAAAATTATATTAGCGAAAAATTACTTTTTTTCCCATTTTCTAACTTAAGTGAACTCAGTGGAGATCTTCCTTTCCCAAGTACTGAAAACAACGTCAAATTTTTCAATTCAACACAGATCCAGGCTTACCACAGGAACTGAGAAGACTGCAGCATCACCCAGTGAAATACAGATGTTTTCAGACTGTGTGGAACAAATGTGGCTGTGCTGCCCACCCATTTCCCTCAGAGCTGCATTTCTTCCCTTTGCGTCTCCCACCCAGGGGTGTCTTGGATGAGTCCAGGCCGACTCTCAGAAAAGTCAGCAGAAATAGCTGCTTCTTTTTCAACTTCATACAGCAGTTTTGAGAGAATAAAGCCTTCCATACACCCTAAAGAACTGTTACTTGTGTGCTCAAATCATGATGCTGCTATGGAAAGTGAGTGCATGGCCATTGCTCTCATTGCAGTGTGTTGGGCAAGGAAGAACGAAGCTCTGGCTATGGCCAGAGAATAGTTTTGTTTGTCAGTCATGTAGAACTTAAACTACAAGGAGCTATGTTCATGTTTAAAAATCATCAAGCCTATCAATTCTACTTTGATGGCTTTCTGGAAAAGGAGATGTAGGAGCTCAGTGGATCTCCCAAGGGTTACAGGATTCTTTATTCCAAAAAAGGAACAGAGATAAGTCTTTAAAGGTTTCAAAAAAATATCATTCAAGGCTTGAGTTGCACAGCCTTGAATGTGGTTTTGGTACCTGTGAGCAAAAATGTTAGAATGCAGGGGAGAACTGAATCAAAATTGTGGGTGGAAAGCTAGAAGACAAGATGCTTTTGAAAACATAGCTTGTAATGAATCAATTTTTATGCTGGACTGTGTAGGCATTGTCAAAATTCAAATAGTATATTCAGCTTTTACTCTCTATGAGCATCCATAGCATGTCTTTATATCCCAGTGCAATGTAATTGTTTTAGGATAGCATTTATTAAGCATATTAAATTACAGACTTTCTGAGAGAAAATACCTGCATAGATAGATCTCAAAAATTACAGAAGTCCCCAGGTCACCGAATGTTTGCATACCTGCTATAAAGTGCCTAAGAGTGCAGAAGCAGAGATCGATGAGCAGGAAAATGGCTCATTGGATATTTGTATTAGCCACTTTGAAAGGTATAGTATGGAGAGAATTATCAATAAAGTCAGAGTCTTCATGAGAAAACAACTCTGTTTGCAACTCTTAAGCCAGAAATTAAATAGCCTAGAATGCAAGTTGACAGATAAGAGTGTTGAGTGAGGCCCCAAGGAGCTTGTGTTGACAACAGGAAGCCTTTTATTTGAATTGTCTAAGAGTGGTAAAAGGTCAAAATTATTCAAATGCTGAATGCAGTGGATAGATGAATCCTGAACCAACATATTTGTGAGGCAGAAGAAAGCCAAATGCTCCCATAGTTGCATTTTTATAAAGGTTGCATAAATCTCGCTAACTTGTAATAGCCACTTTTGTACATTTTACATGCAACATCTTCAGTTTATCCACATTAATGTAAATGTAAATGTGCTTGAGAAAGACCTGAAAATATTTTTGAACATTAATTCTTATATAAGTAAATATCAACAAATGTTTTAGTTAGTTTCTGAGCAGTTATCCTAACTACTCATAAGAAGTGACAAATTGTTAAGTGAAACAAATGACCAAAAGAAGAGATTGTGCAAAGGGCATAAATGTTCTTTTTAATCTGCTGAACTACTTTATGATCTTAGGCAACTCATTTAATCTGTGCATGTCTTCCCACCATTTCTAGCCTTATTAATTTGGACTACGTAGAATCTCTCTGCCATGTTGGTTGCACAGTATGTTTTACTATCATCTGGTCATAACCAAGAATAACAAGATAAAAAATACACTGGATTCTGGAAGAAGTCTTTGACCCTTTCCATCAAATTGTTCCAATTCTTGGCCTGTAATTAAATTCATACTGTCATCACTCCCTGAGTTTAATTTTTTGAACTAATAAGAATGTACTTTGTCATGAAAGGTTTTCCTTCTTCAGTTTAGGACATCAGTGTCTCTGGGATCTATTTAGTCACCTACACCCATGTACACAGTACAACACACAACTGCAAAATATGCAAGAGCATGGAGTGTGTGTTAATGAGTCATAGTATTGATTTCACCAGCAACATTTTAATGCTGTTTCTCTTGAAAAATGAACAATAGATCTGGGCTCAGAAATTCTAAATATACATTGTATGCGGTAATAGATAGTCCATATTCAGTAATGCACTTTATTATTCTATATAGAAGCTAAATTATATGCTGTTTTACCACAGTGCACGTAAGTGAAAGATCCATGCTAATTTTTTTCAATCTGTCAGCACATCTGAAAAGCATTCACCACAATGTTGCTTTCTTAGGAACTCAGCCTTTTTGGTGTGGATTGGCTTGCCCTCTAGTGAGCTTCCCTGCTTTCTGCTTCTCAATGCATCCTCTTTCAATATAGTTGCCATATAGTAAAGTATTCTGGTTCACCATTCTTCCACCTCAGCTCCAAATACAATTCTGTGTTTTCAGTTCAATGAATGTACCAAAAAAGTTGAAGGTTCCAAAACCTTTTCATTAGGCAATACCAATGAACAGCTCGGCTTTGTGGCTTATCGCATTATCATGGTCTGTGGTCCCACCCTTCAGAAGGACCACTGAAGAAACTGAAAGGAGGTCATGCTTCATATCTCCCCAGGCTGCTAGTTACTATTATATTTTTCTGTCCAATTTGTTAGTGTTTCTAGATATGTAAGTACTGTTTGTATCTCAAAGTTTGCTTGACCTGGATATCATTATTTCTCCCACTGAAATTTGCAATGATTATTCAGAACTTTACCTTAACCTAAAATAATATATTCTGCTTAGACTTCTCTTGAAATACTTTGAATAACAGCAATCTGATTTGTGCAGAGAACAACTGAGAGCACACTGTTATGATGAATTGTTTTTAATAATTTTATTTTTGCAACAAAGTTGTAAATCTCTTGCAGTACAAAAAGGAAAGATGGGGGAAAAAGAGAGAACAGAAGGAAAGGGAAGTTTGAAATTCAGCAGCCAAATATAAAACTTTTTACTGATTTGCACGTAGTCTAGAGCCTGCCCTTTTCTTCTTATGTATGATCATGTTCACTTAAACTATCTCAGAAGTTTCTTTTGGTTTTGGAGGTTAAACTCTCTAGGATTAGGAGCAGAGCTTTCTGAATCCAGGGCCCCCACCTTTGGAATTAGCTTTCCTTGGTTCCCTGCCAATGTCCAGCTCCAGGAATCTTCAGAGCACACGGCAAAATATTTGTATTTGGGTAAGTTTTTCTGTATTTTTAGATTGTTTGGTTTTGCTTTGAATTTTACTTTACAGTCCTTGAGACGGTAGATCGGGAATCATTATTTTCTAACAGGATGATTTAGTATTACCCACCATGGGAAGTTTTCTACGTAATTTATCAGCTGTTTTTTGTAAATGTGCAGTGTAGTGCCTGAATGAACAGTATTTTTATTTTCACTTTTATTTGGCATTTTCCAACCTGTGATACTGGAAGTACTTTGACTGAAAGAGGAAAAGCTCTTGAGGACAGAAGTTTGTTCCTTGCCTGTCTTCTCCTCTGTGGAAGGGGTGACTGTGCAGGTGGACAGACAGTGGGATGGCTTATCAGCTGTGTGGGCTCATTGCTTCGTTCTGGGCAATTCTGCAGTCATGTCCACCTCAGTACAGGTTCTGCAGCCATCGTGGCTGTTCAAACATCCCCCCAAAGCGCCTGTATACAGTAAGTGCTACTTTTTGCTTATGAAACCAAAACTGCAAGAGCATCCAGAAGGTTTAAGGCTTTCTACCCCAAAAATGTAGCCTTTCAATAAACTCTATTGCAATGATTACAAATGGATGATTGTAAGTAGTCTAAAGTAATTGATTACAAATGTTAATATATATAGCTTGATTGTCTAATTATTTACCGCAATTTTAAACATTTATGCTAGTAATTTCAATAGAAAGGCTCTTCATTTGCACCAATCTGAGAACATAGAAGGGCCTGCAAATACTTGACATGCTTTGAGAATAATACGAAAGGATCTTCAGAGATGTATATTTTAAAATTACAGCTTTGGTGTATGACAAAGACTTTTTTTTCTCCATTGTGAGATTAGCTCTTGCCCTTTGTCTAAATATATTGCAGCAATAAGAAGTGTTCAGGTTCCCACAGTAACAATACTGTTGGGGGATAACAGAACCCAAGGCCAGGAATAAAAGGTTGTCATAAAGTACCTGATAGTCACCCGCTTCCCCAAATATCCTGGGAGAGGTTCTCTCTTGGTGTAAAACAGGCCAGCTCCTGAGGATGTGGCCAGGTATCTCTGCAGAGTGGGTAGTCGCTTTTGGAGAGGTCAGTACATGCATCAGCCAGATGATGTTCAGATCAGATCTTAGCACTGCAGGCTCTTAGGAGATGTTTCCAGTTAACTTTCAGAGCAGCTGCTCCTCAGGACAATGTGGTGTTATATTTAGAAGTGTACACTGGTCACCTGATGGTGTCCTGATTTAAGAACGATCAGGTCTGTGCTCACCATTCATCTCTTTGAAATGAAAAGCGGAATAGGTGAAGAGTTGGCTTGGCTCTGGCACCACCAAGAAAATTCTTGTTTTGGCATAATTAATGAGATTGCATTTTCCTCTACCAGGTCTAACTTCAGTCTGAGAACGAAGATAACACAAAGAATAAAACTGTTGAGAGTGCACTGCGGTCACAACTGATTTAGCAGCTTACACGCAATTTTTTTTTTCTTTTCTTCTATCTGTGTTGATAAAATCGGAGAGCCGGTGGCTAGTACTGATTTAGATTTCCAGCCTGGATTTGTTCTTGTTTTTCTCCTTACTCCAGTTCTCCTTGTGCAGTGCTGCGTGGCGCTGGCAGCCTGAGAGAGAGGGAGCTCCAGTCACACGCATAGACTCAGACCGCGGAGAAGAGATTAACATCAAGGAGCCCACATTTGCAATAGCGGGTGGTGCTGGGGGGAGAGGCGAGGGGAAAATAAAATAAAAGCAACAATCGGGTAAATGCTCGTCTCTTCTCGCCACCAGCACCTTGCACAGGTCTGAAATCGCTTGTTCTGCTTTGCTGTATTGCGCTTGCCTGGGCTGTGGAGAGGGGAGGGGGAGGGGAAGAAGGGGGAGGTTTAACTTTTACTTGACATTACCGGGTTATTGTCACTTCCCCCGTGTTAAACCCCGGTGGTTTCCCCTCGCCCCCACCCCCTCCCCGGGCTCGGCTCCCTCCAGTTAACTTTGTTCAAAGGGCTGCAGCCAGGAGGGCTTGTCCGGGCCTGGGACACAGATAGCGTAAAGTAAATAACCACCACAATTAGGCTGGGGCCGGGAGTTGATCTTCGTGGCGAGAGATCTGCTTAGTTAGCGTTTGCTGTTTCGGGGCGATTGAAGGCCGCCGTGCCAAGGACACACATACACACACACNACACACACACACACACACACACACAGTCACTCTTACACACGCACGCTGGATACAAAAGTCTGGAGGATCTAGGGGAGAATTGCAGCCGCCGGATCGGTGCAGCAGCCGCGGCCAGAGCCATGCGTGTCACGGCCTCCTGAGGGGGGAAAAGGAAGGAAGGGAGGAAGGAGGGGGGAAAAAAAGAGAAAGAAAGAAGGAAAANAGAAAAGAGGGAGAAAGGAAAGCAGAAGAAAGACGCGGGGTGGTGGAAAGTGTTTGCCTGCTTTTGTCTCGCAATACAGTGAACTGGAAGATGGAGATGGATGTTAAGGGAGTTTCTCCGTGCCCGGAGCCCATCCCCCCGGCGGCGGGGTCTGGCGGCTGCCCGCACCAGCGCCCGCACC
>VXBT01008199.1:518207-540998 GCA_013400235.1 Oriolus oriolus | reverse complement strand
TTCGAGGGGCCGCGGCCGGCGGGTCCGCCGCTCCCCTTCCCTCCCCGCGCCTCGCCTCGACTTCCACCCGGCGGCGAGGGGCGAGTCACTTGGGGGAAGGAGCTCGGGTGCTGTGTCCCTCCAGCCCTGCTGTGTCATTGCGGACCGGGGGACGGCTGCTCGCTGCCGAGTGAGAACCTGCGGGTGACGGAGTTGAGCGAGAAATGGGTCAGATCGCACCCTTTGGTGCGGATGTATCTGCTGCTGGGAGAATGGGAAAGTAGGGAGGATGAGATGGAAAAAAGGTTGCCATTAAGATAATGTCAGCGGAGTGCATTGATCAGTGCTTTTGTCTGTGGGCACTGTCTTCATTTCCATTCTTTTTTCTCGGCATGGGTTTGTAAACTGAAGCCGATGAATTCTGCCGTGTCTGTAGGTCTGTGACAGGCTGAGCCTGATAAATGTGTAAGTTTCATCGTAATTCGGTGATGGTTGCAAGGTGTGATCCGTGTGTGCTAGACTGTAAAACACATCCGTTTATATTTTATTGAAATCCGAGTAATTCTCTGAATGCACAGGTACCCCCAAACAGATTATAATTCTAGAGTAATGTAAAAAAGAAATGTTGGGATGTACTGGATTTGAGCCGTGTTTCTTCAACTAGTTTTACTATAGTTTGGTTTTGTTACAAATGTGTAAGAGAGCAGTAACACAATGAAGGAATGTAAACGAGCAATGCAATAAATCAATGCAACAACTATGTCACACCACATATTTGCATGACTAGAGCTCCAATTATCATAAGAAAGACAAGGTATTTTTTAAAAATTGTGTTTTTAACTGTAGACCCCGAGTTTTCAGCATTTGCCTCCTACACTTATAGGTTTGTTACTGTTCAGTAAAATCTGTGCTATTGTTTTAATTAAAAGAGAGTATCGATGCTGGATCATTTAAACAGGGCCTGTACAGTTTAAGAGGGTGGATACAAGGGCTTTATTTTTAAAATGGTAACTGGTGGTTTACATATTGTGATAGATGAACACAGAATTTCATCTCCTCTGAGTTTATGAATATTTAATTCTGTCGTGACTGCATGTTACTGTACATAGCTGAATGATTTTTGTGTGTGTGATTGTTTCTAGGATCCCTTCCCTTGCATTGTGCTACTTACTAAACTTAAAATTATTTTATTGCAAAAGATTAAGGTGTAGAACCGAGGTTGCCATTTACACATGACTTTGTTGTGCCACTGCCTCGAGCATTTTAAAACCCTGCCATCAGCAGAAATCCATGCTCAATAATTACTTTCTGATGTGCCACACAGTCTGTCTAATGTTTTACCAATCATGGACATGAGGAAGGCAAAGAAGGTGTGACTCAAGGTGAATGAACACCAAAGAAGGCCCGACTCTCTGTGGTGTGGCTAATTAACGTGTTTAGATGACTCAGGATTGCACTGTTTTATTCTGTATCTGCCAGCATTTTCTGGACATGGAAACAAAAGTACTACCTTTTTTTTGTTGGTTTTTTTTTTTTTCCTATCTATAGCCATGCTAAAGTACTGTGATATATTCCTCTTTTTAAGATCCACTATTAGCTTTTCCAAGCTTGCCATTGCCAAGGTTGTTGCAATGACTAGCTTGTATTTTTGGGATGTGCTGTGATATTTCAAACCTCCCTAAATGTATGTATCTTTTCTGGATGCTGTCCCAGGACAACCAGTACTTCTTATTAGTGCAGAACTATTTCAGATATCTGGTAAAGTACTGGCTCTAGAAATATGATGAGAAGGGAAAAAAACCCATTAAAGCAATAGTAAAATCCAAGACTGTTGTGAAAAAAACCCAAGTCAACTACACAACTAAACTCAAGCATTTTTGGAAACATCATCTAAGAACTTTCTAAATTGATTGAAATAACTGTACCATTGATTGAAATAACTGTACCATTGTTTATTTGGCCCTTATGCAAACGTCACTGATAACGTCCTAGAAGTGTAAGTGCTCTACGTGGAAGTTGTGAAGGACTTTAGAACCTAGATTCTTGAAATGTGTATAATTAAGACTAACTAAATATTAAGATCTTGCAATGTGTCATGGTTTCACTATCAGATTTGCTTTTTGGGATCATGCTTCAATTATAAGAATACCTTATATTTAATCATTGAGCTCCATTTCCAGGGGAGATAAAAAGAGTTTTACTTCCATCTAAATGGAGCTGGGTCAAATTTATGTTCTAATAAAGGTATTTTTTCTCGCTGCCTCCAAAAGAAACATTGCTGAATTAACCAAAGCAAGTATTTTCCTAAGTCTATGGAATTTCAGTAGAAGATGCTACCATAGCCTCACCTGTATGGATATTGAAGGGGTTTTTTCCTACTGTATATTAGGGTTTTTTTTAATTTGCTGTTGAACTTCAATAAAATTTTGAAACGTGTGTAACTTGAAATATATCCCGCTGTCTTCAGCTGGGATACTAACATGCCGAAGTGTGTGCTTAAGTGCTTTGCTGGAGGAAGACCTAGGTTACTTCTCATATATCTTTCTGTTGAAACCATCTCTGACTGATATATGAGAATAGGAATTATGAAGATTGACTTCATAATTTATTAAGTATACAGTACTTGGTGCTTTAAAGCATAGTTGCCATTTGGGTGGGAGAAAATGAAGCACAAATAGTGGAGTGCAAGACTTAGAAAACTAATAGGCTGACTCTATATGGATACTATTTTTTTCTCTTAAAGCAAAACACATCAGAAAATATTTTTCAACACTCCTACAATGTTTTCTGTTATTTTAGTTAGAAGCATATAGGTCTAACCCTATATACAGAAGCATGTTGACATTCTCCAGTATGGCAAAGTGACTGACTGGGGGAGAGAACAACCTGCAGTTCTGGCTGTTCGTTCCTGGCTGGAGGTGCAGCTGATGCCTGTGACGGGTTGTGTGGGTGGATTGTCACACCATCTTGCCACTCCATGACTCGGTGCCAAGGGATACAGGCCCCTAAATTGTACCGAGGATTCTTTCCAGCATATCTTGGAATGGTTGCATCTTTGCAAGGATCAATGTACGGAGCACTTTGGGAGTAGAAGGTAGCTTTGCAATTCTTCTGCAGGCTCGTGACTACAAGTGAGGTTTATCACAGCTCACAGTTCAGGATGGGCAGAGTTTTCCCAGAGGTGGTACCCCGAGCCCTGAGCTAGGACTTTCAAGCCCTCAGCTACAGCCAGTCTATTACAGTGTTTCCATTTTTTGAAGCCTCCCAAGTTCTCCAAAAGTTGGTCTGAGGTATGGATTTGGTAATGTTATGTTTCATACTGAGGAGGACTTCTGTATCTCTGTGGTATGCACAAATCATTTAGCACAAATGATCTACAAGCACACCCAGAGCTTTCACTTTATACCTACATTCCAGATATAAAACCATCTGTGAAATAGCTTCAAAGTGAAGAACTTTCTGTGTATTTACATGGAAAGGAGCACACTGAGGTTATAGCAAAAGCAAGCAAAAGCAAGCTGGGTACATTGTATTCTGGTTCACAAGCAATTTGCCAGTGTTTGATGCAAGAGTTCTGAGGTGTTTTGTGGCCTTATTTGTTATTTCCCAGGATGCTCACCTGTGATAGTGCTGTGTGAGAATGGCACCCAAGTGTGAGCTTCTAGAGGGGAAAAGCTGAGTGCTTTGGGGAAAGGCGCTTGGTGTTAACTTGGGAATTCTGTTCTGCTGTACACGTGATCTGATCATCAGTCTCTGAAAGCCTTCTGCCAGTGTATTTACAAGACTACTGCTATCAACAATATAGTGCTTGTTCACTCATCCTTCACAAGCAGTAGGTCAGGAATAGTGGAAGACACTGCAGGGGAATTCTGTTTTAATAGTTTCTCTTATGTATTTAGTTTTGTTTGATTTGGAAAGCCAAATGTTACTATGCGTTTACATTTAAAGAGAGAAGAAGAAATGCAGTTTATGCTTAAAGCAGATGGTGGGGGTTCTTTCAAGGGCTAGATCATTACAGTCTCAGATCAGATGTTCTTATCTTACCTTAGGCAGTTCCATTGTGAACAGAAGAGGAGTTGTCAACCATTCTCTTGTTTCCTGGAGATTTGACTGAGTTTTCTTTTGCCAGATAATCTGGACCCATCCCACTAAGCAATCAGAAATTAAGAACCAAAAGCTAAAACTGAAATCAGTAATGAGTATGAGGAACCAGTATGGGGTATGTGGGATGAAGAAAGCAGAAACAGGCAACACTACTGGTTGCTGATGGTAGCAGCTTCTCCTGATAATAGTGTAAAATGCACTATCTTGTATTAGCTGGAGCTTCCAAGCCCTGAAGGCTTTTTGCCAGGTGTATCATGGGCTATGGTTCTGCCAAGATGTAATGCAGGCATGAATAGTCTAGGTCAGGCCATTGTCTGCATAGATGGACAAATTGTTCACCACACAGACATGGCAGAAGGTTATACTTGTGGCTGTTGCTATTCTGAGAGTTTGATGTCAGACAGAAATACCAGTGTATGCGTAAAGTGAGGGCAGAGCTGGAGAATAATGTGTCTTTGTCTAAGTCATTGCTAAGAAAATTTCGGAAATCATTCCTCAGCCCAGCTACATCAACTATCTTTTTCAGGTCCACTCTAAAGAACCTGTTCTTCATTCTTAAGCTGTTACTAACTGGGCTGTGGGCTGTTGTGACATTGGTATTGATCTGCACAGTTCAGTTTCGGCCTGATGAAGTGGTCTGAAAAAAAGTCAGCACCCTGTTCTTCCAGGGTTCCCAGAGCCTGGTCGCTGCCTGGGTGGTGAGCCTGGCCCAAAGCCACAGACCCAAGGCATTCAGATATTTGTCCTGCACGTTCCCAGATCACAGCTCTGGGGCAGGCTAATTCATAGCAGTGTGGGGAGACTCTTGGACACGTGTTCCTGGAATGGTTGCCCAAAGCCACAGTGCCTGGCAGGTGCCTCTGGAAGGGAGGTTTTAGTCTTTTGTGTTACTGATGTGGGCAGCAAAGCTATTAACTGTGCCATTAACCTGTTTCGATGAGCAAGACCCAAGAGCCATCTGCTTTGAGGAGACTAAATAAAAAATTCAGATTAAAAAAAAAATCAAAAAAGGGAAATTCACTATGAACTGAAAGCCTTGCTTTGCAGGCAGGTCTACTTCTGCATTTCAATGCATTTCATGTACTCTGCCTCACTCTTCTCTTGCTTTCTAGTGAGAGAATGAGTCCTTAGATGAACCTAGGATTGTGCTTCTATTACAAAATTAAGCAGATGCGAAGAATAGAGAGAAAGAGAAAAGCTGTTAGTGTCTGATGGCGAGAATAACAAACTCATGTTTTATTAGACATCAGAGACTACAAAAGGAGAAAAGATATTGGGAACCAGACCTCATCATTTTCATATCTCAAAAATTACTTTTTGTCTCATATTCTGGGAATTCCTTTTACTGTGTGACCAGGAGGTCAAGGGAGGTGATTCCCCGCTCTGCTCCACTCTTGTGCACCCCACCTGGAGCACTGCATCCAGCTCTGGGACTCCAACATAACGAGGATATGGAGCTGCTGGAGTGAGTCCAGAGGAGGCCACGAAGATGATCAGAGGGCTGGAGCACCTCTCTGATGGAGACAGGCTGAGAGAGCTGGCTTTGTTCAGCCTGGAGATGAGAAAGCTCTGGAGACCTTACAGCAGCCTTCCAGTATGGGAACGGAGCTTACAAGAGAACTGGAGAGGGACTTTTTACAAGGGCATGGAATGATAGGACAAGGGGAAAGGCTTACAACTGGAAGAGATAATTCTTAATTACGTATTAGGAATAAATTCTTTACTGTATGGGTGGTGAGGCACCTGGAACAGGTTGCCCAGAGAAGTTGTGGATGCCCCATGCCTGGTTGGATGGGGTTTTAAGTAACTCAGTATAGTGGAAAGCGTCCCTAACCATGGCAAGGAGTTTGAAACTAGATGATTTTTAAGGTCCCTTCCAACACAAACCATTTTAAGATTCTATGATTCTGTGATACGGGAAAAAATCTTACCTTAAGTAGAGGTCAACAGTAGGACAACATTATTCTTATACTAAATCCAAAACACAGCTCTGTAGAAGCTGCTGAGAAGAAAATTAACTGTATCCCAGAATCTGGAATGTGGAGAATGCGGGTTTTATGTTAAAGCATAAAGTTGGAGAGTGAGGAACTGACTTCTGTGCTTTGCCTGTGTCTGTGCTAAAACAGCATACATGATACTGCATGTGAATGATTCTTTAAAATTTTACCCAATACTGAGATTTCTGCAAGAAGAATACACTATTTAAAATAGTTATCCCCTCAAATAAATTGTATGAGAAATGTTTTGGTGACGTCTAACAGTCTTACAGCTGTTTAAATTTTTCATCCAACTGATCAATAAGTGGATGAAGCTTGAAAAGGTGATCACACTTTGACTGGTTCCTGGGGTAAACGTAGAGATATTAATTGTAATAGAGAGATTTTGTGAAACGCAAGTACTGCTTAGTGTTAATACAGAGTGAAATTAAGTGCATATGTAGTTGATTAGGTAGCAAATCCAGGGACATAAACAATGAACATCATGGGTGGGAGCTGAACAACGCTCTTGAGTCATCGGCAACACAACCGCAAGTTTTGTATGCAGAAGACACAGAACTGACTCTCTGGCTAAAGGCAATTTTGTCTTGGCTGCAGAAGGGTTGTGAGGATTCCTTCTTGGAGGAAGACGCGGCACTGAAAAGGGCTTTGTTATCTCCTCTTGAGCAGTTGGGGCATTGCCTTGACTCAGATGTAGTGGTATGTGTTCATGCCTATGTGCCGAGACTGGAAAGCAGTCCTATTCAGGACTGCATATGACAGCTCGGAGCTTGGCCAGTGCATGGCATATCCTTCCCACTTAAGCAGAGCTTGCTCTCAAAAGCCCAGTATTCACAGGAATTCCTGGCCAAGGGTTGAGTGCCAGCTTGTAACAAATCTGAGGCTTCAAACAATGGATAATCAATGAAGCTAGAGATGAACAATACCCATGTTGTTGCATGCTATTCCCAGTGTTTTCCTAGATGCTCACAGTGTTTTTAGACCATCTCTATCTGTGGTAAAAACTTACTGTGTTGTGCTGAATCCTTACGGCACAATAATTTTTACTAGACTGAGGTTTCAGTTTACTTAATTGCCTAAGCTAAGAGAGACGTATAGTTACTGATGTGTGAAGTGGTTCAGTTTTTGCTTGGTTCCATATTTGGTTGTTCTCTGCCTGGCTGTAGCCATGCTGCTCATATAGTGACTGGGATTACTTCCCAGCGCCCTGTGCTAGGTGGATTTTTGTACTGAGTGGCTGCCAGTAAATGGTCTTGTAAGGGTATAAAAAGTT
The DNA here is from genome assembly GCA_013400235.1 of Oriolus oriolus. NCBI lineage: Eukaryota > Metazoa > Chordata > Aves > Passeriformes > Corvidae > Oriolus > Oriolus oriolus. Next base: position 533,645 of record VXBT01008199.1, on the reverse strand, counting down.
GCAGAGTCTCAGTGGAGTTACTGTTTTTTAACATCTTGTCTCTGAAAATACCCAACTAGTAGAGAAAATGGGACTACAGCTGTAAATGGGAAAAGTGACAACAGGACCACTGATAGTAATTTCATAAAAGTAGGGATCAGATCAGGTTTTAGTGTGATGTTTAAATGTGTAGAAGAAAAAAACCCAGATCTGAAACGCAATACAGATGTTAATATTCTACAGTAGTTTATTTCCTCCCTCAGTGTCATCCTTTCTGCGTGGCTCTGAAATTCTCCTCTGCCCGTAACAAAAATTTGTTTTATTTCAATTCCCCACATTGCATTCTGAGATACAGGGGCAATATTAATTGTTCCAGGAGCTGTAGTAACCAGTGCAGATTAACTGGAATAAAACAAGACACAATTTGGCTCATAGTATGGACAAGGACAGTCATGTATAAAATTTGTTAGACAGCCATGATTTACTCGAAAAAGAGTAATTCTTCCATGCCTAATGGCTTCTGCCATGTGTTTAAATACAGCTGTTATTTTCATTATACATTATATGAAGTGAAGACCAATCTTGTTACAGAAGCAGAAAAGGAATAGTTTCCTTGACTGAAAAGCAAGTGTTTGGTGAATAAAAATTACAGACTCAAGCCACAAAGCTTGGTTAATACACTTACTATTCCTGGGCTTCGGAGTTCATTCCATTGAGCACCTTGTCCTATGGTTACAGAGTTTATTCTCCCCAAAACGCTATTCTACACAAGTTGTTCAAAGTGATAATGTGATCAGCAAGTGCAGGGAAAATAAAGGTAATATTTCTCCTTTAGTTCTAGACCATCTGCAAAGGATTCTTATAATTGATTGGAGGATGAAAATAAAATGCTGTGGAACCCATGCCAGTTCCATCAGCACAGAGTCTGTGTTAATTGATTTCAACAAGTGCCTCAAGCACCACTGACGCCTCTTTTTCACTATTACCTAGTGATGGTTGTCTCACTGAGGTTATTACCGAGTCTGTACTGATTTTTAGGTGGCCATAGCAGAAAATCTGGTTTTGGATCCAAACTAACATACTCAAGGTAAGTGTTTGCAGAAAGGGAGTTAAAGGGCTAGTATCTACCGAAGGTAATTTTTGTGGCTATTATATTTAGTAGCAATTTTGTGTTCAATATAATATAGTATAAATAAATAGGCACTGTGCTTTTCTGAGGATTCAAAAAGAGTACACTGTTGCCTTGACATAATTACTGTGTGAATCAGACATGACACAGGAAGGGTGACTACAAGTCCTCACAGATGGGCAGGTAAGCTTGATGTGTGGGGGTAGGTTGTAAATAACTTTTGCTCTTCGGGTGAATTAAGACTGAGAGGGAGTGACATGGAGGGGCAGAGAGGGAGTAGCTGGAAAGCTAATTGAAAGCAGCAACTTTTGAGTAGGGCTAGAAGAGAGAAGTTTGTAAAGTTCATGTTTTGAGGTGAAAGAACTTTATGAAGTGTGCACTGGGTCCGTGTGGAGTTATGGAAGCACACAGCAGAATTCCGCAGTGTTCACGAAACACCCACTGAGGCTTCACAGACATTATACAGTGCCCCGGTTAGCCTTGTTAACTTTATTGAGTGTGCTTCGAGGACATGCAGACTTTCAAAGTATGTGAAAATCACTTTTAATAATTAATTGGCTTACTCTTTCCCACCTATTGTTTCATATCTAATAAAAGGCAACAGCAAGTCCTTGCCAAAGAAAACAGATATAATAATATTTAGGTTACTTGGGTTTGAGATATGACAGGGTAAAAAGGATATCCCCAAAGATCTTGAAACTTAAATAATCCCCATTTTTTGTCCTGTCTTATTTCTCCCATGACTATCATAGGATGTGCTCTTAAACTAAATTTTCCCTGATCTAGTAAGTGGTTTTGGGAAGATCAGTCCATTTTTAGAGTGCTTCTGTATGAACTAATTTATAACTGGAAGCATGTTTCAACTTTACTGTGTCAGGGACACGCTGAAATTTCCAAGTGATAAAATGATTTTTTCCTTAAGCAGAGCAGCCATCATCCACATTATCATCTACATCCCTGCACACATGGTGTGGCACAGGAAATGACACACCATTATCAGATGGCTGTTAAGATGGATGCAGGGAAATGGCAAGGTTGCTGGCATGGCCTCAAAGACAGACATCCACAGATGTTCTGTAGTCACTTCAGTGCACGTAGTTAAAGTGTGCCTGTTGTGCACTTGGGGAAATTTTTGCTTCAACAGAGAACACTTAAGTTTGGAGGAGGTCATGAATATGTTTCCAAAGGGAGAAGGGAGGAGCAGCAAGCTCAGAGGGAAGGAGAGCCATGCAGGTTTTCATGAGACCGAGAGGAGCAAGGCAGCAACAAAGAGTCAGACTTCATCTGCCTCCCACAGTAGGGAGGTGGCTACTGCGGTGTCGCCTTCTATTGTGGTCTTACTCAAAGAATTGCCTTATTAGACCTTAAAATGGGGTCCAAAGGTGTCACTTCGTGAACTTGTCAAGAGGACACACCCTGTGCAGAAGGTAAATAATTGATGAATCAATTCAGAGAGAGGCCGTGTGAAGGTTAGAGCATCAGAAGTGATCAAGGTCAATGTGGCTCAGGGAACCTTTACAAGAAGGGTTATACCACAAGACTGTCATGAGATAATCTGCCAGATCAACATCAAAACTAGGATCATCCTGTGCTGAGAAGTGCTGCTCAGGGCAGGAAGAAGGCTTTCTGGTCTGCTCTCTGCTGTGCATGCTCTGCCTGCTGGTAAGACTCAACAACTTTCTCTGTTTAGGCAGTGTTTCACAGTCATACACTTTTGCATGCTGCTGCACACAGAACAGTCACTGAGGTCTTCCCAACCGATCAAGTGATGCAGTCACACTTGTACTTAACTGCTGTTGTTTTAGAGTTAGACTTAGCTCCTCACAGCAGGTTATCTGTTTGGTCACACTATCCTGTTGACTGCGGCATTATTCCTGAGAGCCAGAACTATCCATACTCCACACACACCATGTGTGTCTGCAGGTTCAAGCAAAGCCTGTGGAAAGGGGTCATTCTGCAATGTCAGTCTGTATTTCTCAAGCGACTGTGCATGTTACCTATGGTCATATCACGGCACCTCTTAGCCATGCGTCCACATCTGATCTTAGTAGCTGGAAGAGACTAGAGACAGTAAAATCAGAAAACCATAGATAACAAGTGCTTATGTATTATGTACTGTTGTTGTTATTAAGAACTAGGAGCAGGAAGACACAGTGACACAACAGTTAACAGGGGCCTAAAGCATTACTCTCTTATTTGCTGGTAGAGGTGACTTGTTTCTCACCTACACAAAGGAAAATTATAGATGAATCTGTCATGGGTAGAACTTTTGCCATTTTTAAGATGCAGGTCAGAGCAGTTTCACCTGTTGACACACAGTTCTGTGGTATCAATAGTCTCAGCATGCAGTGTGGTCCTTGTTTTGTCGTACACCTGTGGCAGAGACTGTCACAGCTACCCAGAACGCTGTGAGAAGTACAGAAGTTCAGCAGCCAGGGTCAGGACCTCTGAAAGGTGGTGTGGAGATCACTGCAGAGAATTTAAAAGGTGAGCTACCAAATGATAAGCACAGAAACATGCTGTGCACAAAGCTACTCTGTGCACAAACAGAAGTGTATGTGTTGTGCCGAGTAAAGGCAGAAAATGTTGAGTTCTTCTTCCAACCAACACTTGTCTTATAGTGGTGCATAAAATAATGGGGAAAAAGCATATGTACAGCAGTGAGGCAAAAATAATTAAACTCATATTTAAAAGCCAAACCAATGTAAAATGCATAAATACAGCAGTGGGATCTAGTGATAAATTTTAAATGCTAAGTTACACAAAAGAAGAATAAGACAGTTCATCCTTTTCCCTCAGTTAGCAAGAATGAGGGAATGGGACCTCCCTGTATGGCAGGCCACTGCTTGATCTGTAATATCTGGAGGCACATCCACCACAGGTGAAATACTATTCCAATACTCTATCTCTCCAGCTGGTACTGGATGCCAATGCAATACTGGTCACAGAGAGGCACAGAGTCTTACCTCACATCTGTGGTCTGTTACTATCCTCTTTTCTGATCTCCCTTCAAACCAGTGCCAGGATGTGCTGGTCATGCTCCTGTGGACTTGGAAACAGAGAACAGAGACCACACCCTTGCCATGAGTACAACTGTACCTCACTGACAGCAGCTTTAACACTTTAGCATCAGCCCAGATAAAAGATTAGTAAATTAATAAATTTTAAAAGCACAGGGTTTGGAAAAGTGCTTCTAACATGCTAACAACATCATTAAAGCTGAGATCTAATATGTGACTTCATAGTAGGCTAAAGACAAATTTTGTGTCCTACTAGCAAAGGAATTTCACCACATTTTTCACAGGCATGTTATATTTTACTGACTTAAAATGATTTATGACCAAGTAAAACTTATTACAAGTAGAAACTATGCAGGAGGGAGTGGAGATAATTAAAAAATAATCCAGAGGAAGGTGTATCAGTAGGTTCAGATGAGTTCAGATGTGCATTGTCAGTGCTCTAACAGCTTACAGAATTCTTACATTTACATGCCTAAGAGAATGACATTCTGTAGTATCAATGGGAAACTGAAACTCGCTTCTGTTTTTCAGAGCTGTAAGAGAATAGTTTTGAGCAGTATAATTTTGGGAGTAATTTTCACATTTGGAAAAAAAGGAAGGAACATGGACAGGTCTCATTTTGAAATAAATCTGAAGGTTTAAAATTTACTGAAATAACAATTTTACTGAACATGCATAGTCCAAATCTTACTCTATTCCACACAAAACCCTCTAGAAAGTCCCTTGATGAGATTTCGTTTGGGATTAGGAATTATCCTTCCTTGGAGCAGGAGAATGCTGTAAATCTTCCACTTCATTCTTGTATGATTCTGTGCTGGGAAATGCTTTGATGCATTTTAAAATGAAATGGCATCTACAGAGAGTTTTCAGATGCACTCAAACTCCAAAAGTTGATACGAATTACCTGACAATTGTCTAAAATGAATGCAACTATAAATAAAATTACTCACTGCAGTCTTACATATTTGCATGATCAGATCTTGGAATTCTGAGGTTTTGAGTGAGAAGTACCATCTTCCTTTGTGTAATTAAACGCTGCTGCTACAATGAAATCTGTACACTTACATGTTCATGTAGCACTAAGTATAATATTTCAACAGTATAAAATTGCATAGCCTGCTGTATCAAAAACGATCTTCGAGCTCAGGAGCACCAGTGTGCTGGGGATGTGATACCTAATCTGGATCTATTTTTGGTAGTAGATAGTTGATATAAAGTGTTAGCGTAAGAACTGAACAGTGGTTTGAAGTACCTTAAAAAAGAAATACATTTTGAAGTTGAAACTGTTGGCTAACTTGCATTTTCCAAGGTTGATATATTTAAAGAGGTATTTCATTATAATACAATATTTCAAATTCTAAGTAGTCTTTTTTAGAAGGGATGTGTAACAATGTCAAATGTTGCAGTTGATAGTGTAGCCTTAGCCTGCACAACAGATTTATAAGAGCAGAATTCTTTGTCCTCTTGTTCTTGCTGGAGTGTCAGTTTGAAGAGTAACACATCTGTAATAGAGTCAGGTTGCTTTTTTATCAGCAGCTGATGGTGACACTCTTAAGAAAGGGCCGAATTCATACCTACAAATACATTTGTCAACAAAATATGAGCATGCGAGACAACAGTTCAGTCACATTTCACTTTCATTTTTTCTCTTTTGTGCTAGGGAGTAACTTTCAAGTGTCAGCTCTTTCAGCTGAGTGTCAGCTTTTTTATAATTTGCTGCAGCATGTCAACCCCCTTAGAATTACCATATGTTAGCTGTTTACCATGTCGACTGAAAGCATGCGCATTGAGCTGCTCCCCTTTGCCCCACCTGTGTTGCTCCTGGTGACAGCCAGGTGATTGTTTTAGCTGACAATTCAGCCACCATCGGGAATGCCCCAGGTGTATTTGCTGTGGCTGTGCAGAGTCTGGGAAGGTCGGTCAGTCACAGAGCCAGGCAGCGGGAAGAATAAGGCTGGGTGGTGGATGTGCTTGGCAGGCTGGCTAGTGAGCAGGAAGTCTTACAGGCCTAATCCCTTCCTTCCTTGCCTGAATATTTAGGCAACCAGGAGACAGTTACTCTGTAGGTTGTGTGATCTCCATGGGAATTTGCTTCTGAGAAGTCCTGGCTACGGAAGCAGGAGAATCTGTTTATCCTAATGTCTGCGTGAATTTTTGACTAATGCCATCCTTATAGGATGTTATCACCCAGCAGATATTTGAAATACTGCAATAACCATAATTTTCCCTGTCCTCACTGTCAAAAAGGAGAATGACAAAAGGCTTTACTCATGGCAAACCTCATGTTAATAATGGTAATGTGCCAGTGTGTATCTGGTTTTGGACTGTATCCTGTGGTTGGTTCCTGACTGTGAACTGGAGCTTTTGCTGGCATTTTCCTGTGTCTGACATTCAATTTGGACCTGTACTGCAGAGGGAAACAGTAGTAAGCTAGTAACAGAGTGCCAGATAGTAAGAGGATGACAAGTCTTTTCCAGTCTTGTGTGAATGCTATTGAATGAGCAGTCAGTGTGCTAGGGGCCAGTGAGCCAACAAATATGTTCAGCGTTCCCAGAAAATAGTCTTCAGAATAGTAGGAGGTGTGATTACGAAGGGGAAGCATTTGAAAGCTATAGATAGTGGAGTTAGGCAGGAGAAGTGAGCTGGCAGGAAGGCTTTTTGAAAAGAAATGAGGCTCTGTGAAAGCCTTTCCCACAGCAGCTCTGCCCATCCAGCCTGCACAACCCTCTAGCATGGAGCCGATGATGGGGGCAGGAGACCGCCAGCACATTTCCCTGTGGGAAAAGAGGAATGAAGGTTATAAGGAAGTGTCAAGGACACACACACATGGCATGGACACAAAGAAGTCTGAGCAAGGGACATCTCTGCCAGAACTGCAGCTGTAGCAGTGACCAGGACTGACTGTGTGTATTTCAGCTGCTTTCACCAATTCTCTGCATACGGTGAAAGTGAGTTCTCTAAAGCTGAATTGTCTGACAATCTCTCCTTTTATACTTAGCTGTATTATTTACCCATTTTGAAAATGATTCAGTAGGGGATAACTCGTGTTCTGAGATCATGATGGGTTTAGTCAGCTTTCCAGAGTACAGCAATTACTGTGTGAATAGAGGTGAACGTGACAGACAGGCCAGGTGGCTGCTCTCTCTAACCTGAGCATGAGTTTTCTCGTGTTTATGTGCACATTTCTTCTCTGTGATTAGCCTCAATGGAAATGCCATCGCCAGGGTCCTGCTGGCAGCAGCAACTTAATAGGCAAAATGGAGGGGGTTAGGTGTTCTTCTGTCTTTTTCATTTTTCATTAAATAAGGCAAAATGCACAATAAGTGAAGTCTGATCTGCATGAAAATTTGTATGCATGTATAATAGATCTGGATGTTAATGTGCGAAATTACTTTCTTTCAACTCAGTGGCCTGTGTGTTTGATTTTTAGAATTACTTGCTTCTTTGTAACTTTCAGTTAAGTTTCTATTGCAAAATAGTGGATCTAAATTCCTTGAGAAATACTCAAGCCTAGTAGATAAGGATGTTGTTGCCTTCTATTGGGAAGTATTTTTTATTAAAATCCATTGGCAGCTTTTCGATAAATTCCTCTTTTCTTCCTCTGTCAGATGTATTACTACAAGGATAACAATGAATGCTGTCATTAAGAAACACCATGCATTTAATAGCCATCATTTAAAACTTTTATTTCATAGGCAAATGTCTCTGTGTGTCTGTATGTGTAAAAGCTAGTTTTCACTGGATTTTGAATGCAGCTTAGTCTTGGAATGAACTAGCAAATACCCTTTGTTTAAACTTACTGTTGTATTTGATATTTTAAACTTATGGTTGTATTTGATATTTTCAGAATTAATTTTTATAGCAGTTTTCATTATATCTCTGTTGTGTTCTGGGTACAATAGAGCAGCTTACTTGCATCTGAATTAAAATCTGTGGTTTAATAGCAGTTTGACTTGCAGTAAACTATCTCCCACAAATGGAGGTGCTATCAAGGTAAAACATGTTAAGTTAATTCTGTAACAAATCCCTGTGTTGCTGATGGAAAATATTTCAGAAGAATTACTCCCTGCTATGCGTGGAGGCTTCATGAATTTCAGGATAATGGAGATAACACTCTCTAAGGGGTCTGCTGAAATATACCCTTTCCCGAAGCACTGTCTGAATTCTTCTTGGATGTATTTGTGGATCAGAAACTGGCTATGGCCTAACTACACTTTCATTTGCTCTGCTTTAACAGAAGGTGTAGTTTTAAACTGACTTTAGGAATTTGGTGAAAAATCCTGTGTGGATACACTTAATTCAGTTAAACCTAGCTAATACAAATTTAATATGCATGGCTAATTTATAGATATAAGCTAAGCTAACAGAGCAAGTTTTTAACTGTTTACATAAATCAGTTTTTAAACAGACAAGGAAAAACTTTCATATAGTACAAGATTGAGAAGATTGGGACTGTTTACCTTGGAGAGGAAATGAATCAGAAGTGAGATGATAAAAGGTTACAGACAACGAAGGGGTAGGCTTTACAGAGCAAGAAATGCTATTCTACCATCAGGGAAGAAAAAAGAGCATTCAGTGAAGGTTAAAAGTGGCAAAGTCAAAAGGAAGTCAGAAGAAATGCTGTGCCATGCCAGGAGCTCGTTGCTGATGGAAGTTGAAGTTGCTGGATAACTCTGAGGGCAAGAGTTTAACAGGGTAGGCTTAGGGACATGGTTTAAGGGTCGATTTGGCAGTGTTAACTGTTGGACTCCATGATCTTAGATGTCTTTTCCAACCTAAATGATTCTATGATTCTATCCAATTGCAATGGTAGGGATTAAAAAAATAAAAAGAACGGTGGAAAAGGTAAATGTCTGTTCGTTTGAAGCAGTTCTGTTATTGATGAGGTCAATTTTTCCCCATATGTAGCTATTTGTGCAATCTCTTGGCTGCAGTATTGTGTCTGGGTAGATCTCCAGTAGCCATTTCTTGTTACTGCACAGATTACCACAATCGTGCCCATTTCCTTCCAAAATCTCATCATGTCTGCTTGTTCCTTAAAAGCCACAGCAGACTCTTTTGTGGTCACATTAGGAATTTGAATCACTGCATTTCAGTGTTTCTAAAGAGCAAATGCCACAAATTTGTCTCTAAAGGTGACTGTCTGTCACCACCCACACGTGGGTAATAGCAAGTACCTTTGTCTGGTTACCAGAACATGACATAGGACAGACCTGGAAAACTTTCAGTGTTGCATAATGCTTGGTTCTTGGGAATGAAGTGCATCATAGGGCAAGGTGGTTTGCTCATGGTTGTAGCTGCTAATCAAATGAACTGGGATGACAGAGCTCTCCAGAGGACTCCTGGCTGCCATCACAGTCTAATGGAAGGGCCCCTGTAAATTGCCACAGAGAAGCAACGCAGACGGAGCAGGAAAATGAAGATGACCTGTTGTCACCTGCTGCCACACCCTGGTGACTCTGATCTCTTAGACATATCATGACACCTCTTGAACACACTTCCTAGAGCCTAAAGGGGACTGTATTTTGCTGAGTAAACAGAAGAGCCTAGAATCAGGCTTTTGAGTTGAATTTGTGGAGATCATGGGAAAGACTGCAGTGCGGAGTTAACCAGCATTTCTTGTTGGTCCCTGTTCAGCCTGGTGAGCTGTGTGCTGCGTGGATGAGAGGTCTGGAAAGTGACGTATTTTTCACATGAGCTCCAGTCTTTTTGTTGCTTACTGCTCTGCAGCAGACACTGACAGTGTTTCTGCTGCCTCTTGGCTCTCCTTAATCAGCAGCTGCTGCTTTTTATCTTTGGAAGCAGCCTAATCATCTCCCCTGGTAGTTAGCGAGGTTGTGCTGGGACCCAGATGCTACCTGAGTCTTCTGTGTCGCTGGTGCAGACTGAACGTCGTGGCAGCCCAAGAATGAGTGTGCCGTGCTATTTCTTTTGTCTCACGTGCTCAGCTAACCCTGCCAGGTTTTTTGATCCACACACGAGTTCTCTCACTTTTTGCTGTTTATGATAGAATGAGGTCACAAGTTAGGTCTGAGGCCATTTAATCATTCACTTTGTCTCTATCACTTACCCTCATATCCCGCCATCCTTAGTCATGCCTACAGTATCAGTAGACTAATTGTACTATGGTGGAAAGACCTGACATGCAAATCTGCCATTGCTCATTATCATGGCCTGCTTTGTGTGCTAAGTCTTCTGACTGTCTCTCAAACTATGTACTCTACAGAGTCACAGGCTGGTGACAATGACCCAGTTATACTCAAAGTCTGAGAAGTTCCTTCTATTTTTCTACTCTCCCCTCCGTTTTTTTTTCTTTTTCTTTGTTTTGTTTGGTGTTTTTGTTTGTTATTATTCTATTTTTCTTCATTAATGTAAGTGAGGGCTAGACACTGGACAAGAGAGAGCCAATATTAACTTTTTTCCTACTACTTTCTCCTCCTCCTCTCCATTGCTTCTAACCCCTCTTTGTGGATCTCTGAGGATGCAGCTTCATCAGGTCTAGCAGACTGGAGGGAGAGTTGATGTGTTCAGTGGGGAAGGTGTGCTGGTTAAAAGAATTTTTCAAAAATATTTCATTAGAAGAATTTCAGATTTTATATTATTTCAGTAACTCAGAGGCAGGTTCTCACAGTCAGATATGGATTCATGGCAAGCTGAACAGGAGGCTGTTACATGAAGATATTCCTTGCAGGGATGTTTGATACCCTTGCACTTTGGCACTTGACTTCCAGAACTGTGTAAGTCCCAGCAGTAAATGGTGCTTACCTCAGGTTCTCAGGAAAAAGCCTAGAGATTTCAAAAGGTCAGATAGCTCTGGAGAGGTAGCAGAACCAAAGGTGTGAAAGCTCTGGTTTCACAGTCCATGGCAGTGTGGCTGCCAGGAGGGTGCTCAGCCCTTCTGGAGCACTGGCCCTGGGAGGCGTGACAGCTGCTTGGAGTAAATGACATGCTCCTCAGGCTCATGGCTACTGCTGACATCAGTACCAGTTTCCCTCAGGCTCAGAGAAGTGGTGGGGATCACCTCCCTCCCAAAGCAGAAGCCTGCAGGCTGTCCCAGCCATATGGTAGTGGCAGCTTTAAAAATTTTAATCCATTCGCTAAAATACTGCTTCAATCTAAAGGAGGATGAAAGCAAATAGAAAGTAATTCCTGGTGAACGTGAACTGCTGTCTTCTGGCTGGCTCCAAAGGAGAGCCTGAGAACAGCTTGCCAGCTGCACTGGGGAGCAACTTCTTCCATTAAAGGGATACAGCAATGCATTTCTCTTCCCAGCTGGTATTCACTGCAGCTCATGTTTATGGCACTTCCCGGTGGAAGCAGAGCTCTCCGGAGGACTCCTGGCTAATAACACAATCTAATGGAAGGGCCCCTGCACTGAGTGATGCTGAGCATGGAAGCATGAGCCTTACAGCTTGCACTGAAAAGTCAGGCCCTGTAAGTAAAAGCTGTAATGATTCATTTCCTTCGTGGATGGGCTGTAGAGAGGCATGTGTAACATACAGTTACAGCTAGGACAATAGTAAAACCAATATAAAACAAAACCGTGCCAGTAAAAGGAACACTAAAAAAATGTCAGTGAAGAAATAAAGCAAAGGTGATACATGGCTTATTCTACAACCAGGAGGTGTTTGTCAGTCTTTGTCTCAGGAATATCAGGTTGTAATTCTGAGATAAGTAACATTAATACTAAAATAGAGTTTTGTGCCTGTATACAAATACTGGGTTTAGGAGGGTGGTAGTTTTAGAAAAGCTCTTTTCTGATGCTTACCTATGGCTCTTTTTGAAATACTGTTTGCACACTAAAATATACTGCAAGTATGAGTCTATGTCTTGTATTTAGGCCTAATGTTAAAATGACTGTAAAATAACCCATTTAGAATAATATGCAATTGAACTCCATTAATATTGTGTTGTAGCCTAAAATTTCTGCTGTAGTGAGGTTATTTTTATGTAAATAGAGAAGTTTGGATTGTAAAGTAAACAATTTCCATTCTGTATTCAGCAACTGAACTATATTTCTTTTTGACACTTTTGCAAAACGTGTTGCACAGGATTAGTAAAAAAACACTCACTGGAGCTTTTATATTTAATTTCACACGGCTGTGTTAACTGAAAGAGGCACTACTATGTTAGAAATACAGTATTTTCTTTGTTTGGAGAGAGGGATGTTACCTATGATTTGCTTACTTGTAGTTATTGGTTGTTACTGGGAATGCCAACATTTTGGAGCTGAAATTAATAAAGTTGAGATACATTAGGCAGAAAATTTAAAAAAAAGCGTTCCTATGAAAGTCATGGTATAGCTATGTGTCATTCTTTAGCTACCGAAATGTAAAGTAGGTAACTGGAAAATGCCTAGGTTTTCTGACTCCCTAGGATCCTAATAATCATATTTCTGGTACAAACACTGTATGTCATGGTCTCACCAACTCAGCCTGCTGCTGATGGGATACTAGTACTGTCAAATTTGATGCCATACCAAATGTGGTTAGGTGCTGTCAGAGTAAATTTAACCCTCATCCATTAGGGAAACAGTCCAGGTGAAAGGTCACTTCCAGCATCAAAGTGGCCATTTAAAGCTTTTATTTCCTCTAATTGGAAATGATAATCAATGAGAATCATTTATAAAACTTGTCAAGAGTAGTGATTCTCTACTTAAAATGACATCTTCTGCCTAAGGCACTGTAATTGCGATCAGGTTGATGCCATATGATCATAATGGGATTCAGAACTTAATGATGTGTGTGGTTAACCTGTTTGCAGTACTTGGCAAACAGACCTAAGCAGGTTTTTTCTCTGATAGGAACTTCATTGCGTTTGACCTTTTGTCATCCAAGAATTTGACTAAAGTATTCCCTTCTCTGGAATTAGGTGTGTGAGTGAAACATTTCATGGGCCTGCTTAACTATTCATCTGTGCTACAATAGCAATTAGTGTCTGTGTAAGTAAACCTTCTATATTAAAGGTCATTAATTTTCTTTACATGATACAGCTCAGAGATCCTGCTACTAAAATAATTGGGAGCTAGAGGTGCTGATGTATGAGGGAGGATTAAAAATACTAAAAATCTAAAGATTAGCTAAGTGATGACTAGGAAAGGTTGTGATATAAGTCTTCCTCTTGGTGGTTTTTTTTGTATTGTATATTTGGCTGAAGGCTTTTGGCTTTTGTTTCAAGAAAGTCAAACCAGATGTTCTAGTCACCCTTTCTCATCTTAAAGTCCATACATCCTACTTCCCTACTTTTTTAAAACTTGAGGAGAAAGATTGTTTTTCTTTTCATGGAGAAATAATTTACCCTACAGACAAAACCAACGGGGCCAGTTGTGCTGTGAGACTTGAGGGTGTAAAGAACTTTTGGGTGGTGATGCAGCTCCAGTATGACAGCTGTGCCACTACACTGTTTTTCCGGGTCAGAGTGGAATCTGTGCCAGGCAGTGCTTGTTCCACGCAGAGGCCGCTTTGCAGTGGAGTCACATCGCTGTGCTAAGAGATCACTTTTTGCTCTGATGGAAAATATTCTTAGTCCTTGCTCTCCTTTACATCAGTTCCAACTCACCTATATGAGAGTTACTTTGGTTTTACAGCTGTTATAGGGGTAGGCTGCATTTCATTAACTTTATGAAGATGATGCTGAGGTGAAAAAGCGTTTGTATGGCAGGAGCTTTTCTCACTGATGAGGTTGATTCAACTGTAATTTCTCATATGGATCTGTTTTGGATTTGGCTGCTTCAGTTGGCAGCACAATTAGTTCTGTAGCATCTGGAAAATGGCTGTGCATCATACATTACCATTATAAGAATACTTATTACAGTATATTATTTATCTGTAGCAGTGCCCACTCTTTATTGGGGCTTTCCAAAATGTAAGAATATATTTACTCTGAAGTAATCACAACCTAAATAAGCACTAACTTACCAAAATTTAGAAATTAACCATTATTGCCAACTAGATCCATAGAGAATATTTGATGGCATGGCTTAGAGTACATCAATTAAGAATTGCTGAGATGAGAATCCAACACAGTAAGTAACAAATTAATGGAAGGGCAAGCAGTGGAGCTTCTTGCAATATTTCAGTGTTATAAAGCTCCATTTCTAAATTAGGAGAGTGCACATTACCAGACTTTCAACTTGTTACTGATCCAAAACTGAATGTTGCCCATTAAACACTATGGGACAGTGTCATCTTTGTGAGGAAACCACGTGATGAACTGTGCAGGAGAAAGCAATGTTTTCTTTGGCAGTTAAAAAATAGGTATCTGTTTGAACCTGCGCAGAAGCTGAAGTGAGAGGAAAGAAGAGGGAAACTGGTCAAAAGCAAAGGGGAATAAATGGAGCTGGACCTCAATGCAAATGGGATGAAGACTTCCATGCCTGGCTTCTATGCCACAGTAGTTCATAATTTTGCATCATATTTTCCTAAATGTGTGTGAGCACTCTGAAGTGTTCAGAAACTCATCAGTTTCTCAAAGAAAATGGAGCTGAAGAATTCTGTTAAACAATATTCGGCAGTATACAGACTGCATTTAGCAAAGAGGAGTTTAAAGCATCACGTGAAGCACATCTCCTGTTGGATTTGTTTTAGTTTTCTGGTAGATATTTCTGTGAATGAGTGTAAGTTCTCTTCCCCTTAAGAGTTCTGTTGACTGGCAGAAACCATCTGGTTAGATATTTTTATGCCTGTTTAATTGGTAATCAAGATTGAATCCTGTTGAGAAAATCTGACTTGCCTGTTAGTAAACCCTATTTTCCCATTAAACTCTAAAGTCTAGAGTACAGAGAGAAACACATTCCTGACCTGTAATAAAACTGACAACCTTTACCTTCTGCTGGTATCTGTAAGTACATCCTCTTTAATCATGGTCTAATTGAGGCTTTGGTATTAGAAGGGAAGAGGAGACTGTAAGAGCCTGAAGGGACAGTTTATCTTAAAATGCCAAGAAAAATTCCAGGGCTTCCTAGCACACAGAGCAAAATGAGTTATGTTCACCTGTCAGGAAGGGAAATTCAGCAGTTATGGCAGACTTTGCAGTTCAAGTCTTGAAACAGGATCCCAGTGATGAGTATGGCGTAGGACTGATGAATGATTTATGAATGACTTTTGCTTTTTGCCTTCTGGAGGAATCTTCTTTTCAAGACTTTTCTTATGCTCTGCCCACCACCTTTCTGTAAAGGGAAATTTGCAAGTATGACAAAATACCTTGATTATTAGAACTGAAGTTTTAGGGGAAAAAAACCCCAAATACTGTAAAAGAAGGAATTTAATCATGAGAGTTAGCAGGAATGTGCCTAAGGCTTTTCTTCCCGCC
>VXBT01008199.1:492372-518164 GCA_013400235.1 Oriolus oriolus | reverse complement strand
TATCTCTAAAGGGTGTGTGCAGTGGAAAACTTACTGCTCTCTCCTATATGCCTTGTGTTCTTGTCGTCTTTCCAACCTGCTCCAGTAACTGATGATAGCAGAAGTGCTTTCTACTGGGTTAATACCACTCTCCAAGTCTTGTTCATAGTATGTTGGGCAGTAATTAAATTCAGAATGAAAAGTAGGGGAAAGACAAATTTTTCTTCTCCAGTGGACATGCCCCAGGAGTTCTTAGGTGAAGTGTTAGGGATTTGAATGCAACAGTGGCTGGTCACAGATGTCTATTGCTGTCATGCTAGTAAAGCAGTAACTTTTAGTTTGCAGACTCCCAACCACATAAAAGGCCATAAAGTTATCAGGGAGCCTGCATCTAACCTGGAAAAGTTGTAGGAATCTGAAAGAGGCAGAAGCATAGGTGGTGTGTAGCTGGGTGGTTGAATAAACTTGACCCAGGAAATTGCCAAGTAATTAAAAGAAGGATCTGTGATCTAGTCCATGGTCAGTGCAATTGTCCTGGAAATGCATCTGTATGCAGAAACGTGCATGAGGAAATCCTTGCAACTGTAAGCAAAATCCAAGTGATTCCCTGTGTTATTTTGTTTGAGACAAGGGGTTCCTTTTACTTGCATGTGAGCTACGTGGCAGGTTTCCCTCTCCCTGACTGGGAGCTGCAATAAGTAATCACACAGTTTCTGGTTGTTCTGCTGCAATCACCAAGGTTTAGATTGCAGCTGAGCATTATCCTCGCAAGGCTTAATGCTGAAAGACAGGTATTTCCAACTGCTGCAGCATAAGCACCAACATTCCTGTTTGAAATGGATTATGTTTGTGTGTGTAAGAGTTTTATTTATGGCTGTTGTCTGAAGTGTTGCATCTTCTGCTCTGTCTTCACAAACGTGGCATTTGTGTCTGTTTCAGGGCTGAGGGATATATTTGTAAGGATAAGAATGGCTTCAGTTGTATGGAAGTTTTTGTAAAGCACAGCTAAGGTTTGAATTTAGAGTGTAGTAGCCCTGTGCCAAATGGATGATTCTGCCCCCAGAGTGACTCTGTAGTTCAGATTAGGTGGAAAACAGGGTCTTAGCACAGAGTAAAAAAGCTCAGGTGAGAATTAATATAGAATATCTATAACTTGCTCCTTTCCCAACTAGACAAACCCTAGAAAAATTTACTCTTTAGACATCAAGCAAACAGAGACTCTCTTTCCTTGGATTCCTCCTTATATTACAAACTCTTTGTAAATATTTCCTTTGGCTTTAAATGCAACAGTTAATAGTCTTAGTATTTTTTTAAAATGTAAATGGACACCTTCTTGTAGCTTAAATGGAACCAGTCATGATGCTGGCTTGTTGCTTGCTTTGTATAGGGAATTTAGCATGAGACTTTTTTCTCATTGTGGTCTCTTTCTTTGTTTAGTATTGGAATTTATTTTATTTTATTTTAAAGTCAGTGAGCATGGAGCAGAATATGTTCTCTTGAAACCCTGCTGGACTTGATGAGCAGTTTTTTGAGTTAATCCTCAAAGGTCTAGTGCCACTTTTCCCCCTGCCTTCATGATTTCAGTCCCAGTTTGGCCCACTGCATAACAAAAACAAGCTCGAAGGATTTTGTAAATTATATTGGCATGTGTGCTCCCTTGAGAGATAATGTGCTGCTTCATCCAAGTCCCAGGGTACCCTGACACCCATCTGCCAGGGAACTCCTCATCTGCCTAATGTGGGATTAGATGCTGTATGAAGCCGTTGCTTTTTTTCCCCTTTTAAATACATTTTCTGAATACTAAATATCCCTTTCTACA
Source organism: Oriolus oriolus (assembly GCA_013400235.1). Taxonomy (NCBI): domain Eukaryota; kingdom Metazoa; phylum Chordata; class Aves; order Passeriformes; family Corvidae; genus Oriolus; species Oriolus oriolus. Next base: position 516,366 of record VXBT01008199.1, on the reverse strand, counting down.
CCCACATAGCTTACCTCTTTCATGTTGTTTTATAATAAGTATCCGTTATTAGCATAATAACTGCTCAAAGTGACATCTTACATTGTATTGTCAAAGATCCATGTATTAATATTTCCATAGTTCTGATGCTATGATACACTGTAGTACTGTAATTTTACCAGAGATTATTATTTTTATGTCAAAGATCTGCCTATTCCATTTACATACCATACAGTGACACCAAAGCTACTGATAGTGGGCTGTTGTGAAGGTTCTGTAAGGCAATGTGTCAGAAAAAGTATGTAAAAGCATAGCAAACCTCAGAGTGCTTTGATTGCTTCTTGAATTGCTTGAAAAAGGAGAATGAGGAAATTCATTCATGCAACATTCCCCTGTTGTGTATGGATTTGTTTATTTTAAAATTGTTTAGGCCTGTCTTATATCCTTTCTTCTAAGCAACGTGTGTTGGCAAAGGCCAGCACGCCACTCTTAACTCTATTTTATTACTTATCAAAAAGCCTTTGTGCAAAGATTAACTGTGTTTGCTCTCTATTTGCTATTATTGCCCCCCCACTGTTCAGTAAGTACCCCAAGCAGTTTTTGATAAGATGACAGAAAGGTTGTCTGGTTTCATTGTTGCTCCTCTCAGAATCTCTTGTATCCTCTGGCGAAATGTTATCTTGTACTTTGTTACAGTAATAGTCCTCAGTGATTCAAAACAGGTATTCTTTTGTCTCCTGCCCTAACAATGCACGTATGGGAGAGCATTTGTTCTCTTTCACCAGCTCTGCTGCTGCTAACAAAAGCCACGCTGGATCAGAAGAGCAGCTGTCTTTACACCCAGTATCAATAGATCGCCCTCCTCCTCCTGCATGATGATAAGAGGAGGGGGGGCGGCGAATGAGCAAAATTATTTTGACTCTTTCCTTGCTCTGTAGGCTACAGACTTCCTTTTCCCTGTCTGCTGCAAGGCGTGTTTCAGTGAGTGGTTAGAGACGGTAACAGGGGTACTCGAGCATCTGTGGGCTATGTGAGGTGTCCTTCTTGAGCTGCCCCGGTTCTCAGGCAGCATCTATAAAATAATTTAAAAAATACTTGCGGTGAGGATTTCCTTTGAAAATAGTGTACTTATAAGGTGGGTAGAACTGCTAAATTCATACTCTCTGTTTACACATAAAATTTTGAATCTAAGGGAAGTTTTTCATCAAGCTACTCCTTTTTTTACCATTGACAGCTTCTTGAAAATTATCTGAATGTGTTTCAATGTATAATGAATGCTGAATCTGTGGAGAATGCTGTTTTAGCCCTCTGCTTCTTTTAGGGTAGCAGGAAAGGGGGTTAGGGACAGGAGTTTCTGCTGTGGGGTTTTTTTATTTTGTGGGAAACTTGGAAGAAAGTGTTTTACAGATCTCATTTGCGGGTAACAGATGATCTCATCCCAAAGTAACCCCACTTCATCTTGAGGTTTTCTAAAGCAACTCAGAGGTTTGAAGTTCCAGATGGGAAGGGGAGAGAAGAAAGAACGAAACAGTGCTTGTTGAAACCCCACCACTTGATATCCCAAAGACTTTGTCTAGGTTGTGTTTGGCACTGACTCAGATCTTCACGTTGTGCGAAACCATCTCTCACCCTGTGTTGGGAATGCTCACAAAAGAGCTATAGGTTCTCCTGGAATGCTCTGTTATCCCAAAGCGATTCTGTCATGAAAATCATAATGCTAATAGTCATAAAGCCAGAAAGACAGTGAGAGTGACTTGGAAGGGTTCTCATTTTGGCTCCCGTGATTGTGCTGTATAAAGTGATGCAAGCCCAGTTAGAAATGCTGAATAAAAATCTGCTTTAGAATAGCTTTCACCTTAATGATAGTGCCTGTCTCCTCAGAAATGAAAGTGCTGGGTTACTGTTAATTCCCTACCTAAGAGCTTAAAATGAGGACTCTGTTTGTTGTAAGTACTAACACCCCATAAACATGTGATTGCCACTGTAGAAATAACTTGTGAAGAGTGTATTTCAAGGTCTTTTAATATTTGAGTGGGTGTTGGTTGTTTCACTGAGCCATAGTTATTTGCCAAATACTACTTGAATTTCTCATGAGCAATATTAAGATCACAGTGAATACAAAAGGCATGCAGTAAAACCGATGTCCCCATCCTCTAAGCAGACTTTGACCCAGCCCTGATTGCAGTCTTTGCTAAACGAGAAAAAAATTTGAAATGGTATTTTGGTGCACTGCAGCACCTACACAAGAGTTTGTCTTTCCATCCTCTGATCCACCAGGGATGGCAGATTCTTATTTGAAGGAGTACACGATTCAAAGAAATGAAACCCTAAATAAAAGAGAGGCATCAGTACATTCTGTAGTTACTGGAATGTATTTAGGGCTTGTTCACTTAAATTATTTACAGCTTTAGATATTTGGGCATGATTTCCATCTGTATGGTGTTATTCATTTCAAAGGGTCAGTGAAAAGTACAATATTTTCTGTACTTATTTCCATTTGACTAATGAGACTTCTTGTGATATTTAGCTGTACAACAATACATTACAAGATAGGAAGAGACTGTGTTCATAAAGATCTGGAGGGACCCCCCAGACAAGCAGTTTCTCTAATATGCCTGTTGGTCCTTTCATTTCTCTGATGAGAACATAATGTGCGTTTATGATGAAAATTATAACTTCTGTACATCTGCAGTAACTCTAGCAAACTGCCCTGTTGAGAGTGCCTTGTTCCACAGAATTAAAATGTAAATGAGATCATTTATTTCTAATAGAATAGGTGTTGTGCACCATAATTCTCACAGTACCTGGCTGAACTCTTTCTTGTACAGACACAACTCTTAACTGATTTCTGCAGAAAGCTTGCTGGAACCTCATGGAGTAGGACCATGCATGGAAGTGTTCTTGTCCTGACTTATCTGTTGGTGGATACTGACTCACCAATTAATTTCAAAGGCAAACAAACAAACACCTTCATATTTTGTGTCCCTGTTCAATAATAAATTCAAAGGGGTAGGCTGGACCAGTGGTAGGTAGGCTAGGACTGTGATACTGATGCTGGTTGTGTTTATTAAGATGACATTATGGTGTCAATTTATGTTTTACCTTTAACATTCTAAAGTGGTTGGAAACAGTGGGTTACAGTGCTCTGTTGATGTAAATCTGAGTGGCTGCGGGGAAACTGCTTCCCTCTTTCTCATCTGTTTGGGTAACCGATTTATTTGTTTGGGATTCTGGACTTGAAATTGATTTTGTTTATGTGCTTTAAGCTCCTATGAGGCAGTGACAAACATTGCTGATGTCTCAGTAACTCTGCAGATCTGATTATCTGAAGTAATTGCATTATGCGACCTCTCACTTTTCAAATCTTGAATGTTGTAACCTGTTTTAAGACAGTCTCTAAGAACAGCTCTGAAAGGAGGCTGAATTGCCCCCAAAGGGAAGCTCTGTAAGAATTTGAGGAAGGGGAAAACCCTAGTTTTCTTTTCTGCTAAATGTTTCTATGTCCCTCTTTGTTATGCTAGCTAAAATGAGAATGAGTTTAAAAGACTCTGCAAACTCTTTCCAGCTAGCTTTGTGAAACACTGTATTTGGTGTGCTGCTTCAGACTGTACCAGAACAAGCTAAAAAGCTGTGGAGATCAGCTAGTCCCAGGTTTACTGAAAAATACAGTTTAATGAGAATTTTTGCTTTAATAATAAATAAGGCTCTTCTCCTTGAGTCACAGACTAATCAAGTGGCATTTCCAGTAGTACTGCTCCTCTGGGCTTCTGATGAGTAGGAGCTTCAGTTAATGTGGAAGGGGGTGCTGCATGCTCAGATACTCGACTGCTGTGAAGTACGGAAGTGGCATGTCTGGCTTTTGGCAGTGTTAATCACCTGTGCTTGAAGGCCATTTGTGCATGGATTAATGAAGTAAGAGCCAGGGCAGAACTGGATCATGAAAATACTTAGATCTAATTAGCTATTTATTAATTCATGCTTTTATTGGCTATTACAAGACTTGAGTACAGATATGGGCAGCTAGGATCAGAACCTAAACTTGCTGGGGGACTGCGTTTGGGGGTGCAGGGGTGAGGAACAGTATGGAGGAATGGAGCTAAGTTCTCCTCTTGAGACTGTTGCTTAGAAAAAATGAGTAATGTTGAAAGCTACCTCTAGTGAGTTACTGCTGTCTCCCCTGCTCCTGCCCCCTTGGAAGCATCAGAATTGTCGCAGCCAGTTCCCAGCTGGCTCTCAGGTGCAACTCTGGATCAACACTGTTAGAGAGCTTTTTGCTAATATTTAAACCACTGTTTTTTCAATAGCTTATTATAGCTAATATTTAATATTTTATTAAAACCAATTTTATTTTAAGAAAAAATGCTATGACAGGCTGTAAAACCATATTTTTTCAACTGTTCTTTCAGAATTTTTCCTATCTCATTAGCTCCTAATGATTCTTATGCAAAACTTGAAGGGAAAATAACCCCACCTAAGTTAATTCACTGCCTTATCCATTGTAGTTTAGATATGTGGGGGGTGTTTTTTTGCCTCCTCTCCCGTCCCGGTTTTTTACTCACAATCTGCTCAGAGTGATTGTGTCCACGCCCTTCTAGAATTTGGGCTGAAGGAAGCCTGAGCAGGATGGCAGCAATGCTTCTGCAAATGCTTGCTCACACCTGAACATGCTCTTTGCTCTTCGGGAAGGACTAAGATAAAATGGGAAAACACTGAGCTCTGTCTGGTAAGTTCCCATCCTGTTCCCTGTGAAGCTGTGAGGACTAAGCCCAAGGCAGTCTAATGCTGTTTGCTTGGGAACATGGCTGTAATGGTTTTCAAGAGTTTCAGATGCTGGCTCATGGCAGTAGACAGCTCTTTTCCAGCCAGAATCCAAGCCCCTTTTTCTTCCTGTGTACTCCTATATAGTCAGCACATCTTCCATATGTGCCCCACCTTGCCAGTGTTTTCAATTTTGCACAATCCTTTTCCTTGACCTGCTCTATATTCTGAACCTTTTCCCTCCTCTGGTAAATACTAGTTATATTGAATTTGGAGTAAACCCCTTGCCTCAACACTCTCTGTATCTCAGGCTGAAATCCTGAGCTTGCTGCTTTTAAAACAGAACCTCTACCATGGCTTGCTTAAAGTAAAGATGATTTTCCAGCTTGGTGTTTACATTTTTCCCCCTTTTTCTTTTTTGGCTAGGTTTTTTTGTTTGTTTGTTTGTTTGTTTTCTCAGTTCCTCGAGGTGTTGGTGATCTTGAGTAACTTGTAGCTGCATAAAACATGCTGCATTACAGTATGGATAATTTGTGGCAGTAAACTTCAGCAGCTGGGTAATAGATATGAAAGGGGTGGAAATATTTGGAGTGGTCTGTGTAATCTCAAGAGATAGCGGCACAGAATCACTTCCAGCAGTCCTTTGCCATAGCAGTGCTGTGTGTTTTAGAGGCAGGGTATCTGCAGCCCTACAAATCCTCACAGCACTGAGCATTGCTGAGTAGCCTGGCATCATCACCTAAGCAATGCCCTCAGCCCCGAGCGAGCCAGAAGGTGAGGGTGAATCTTGGTGGTGGCTGCTCAGTGTGTCCTTAGCAGAAAGGAGGAGGAAATGGAAAGGCCTGGAAGAGGTAATCCCAGCATGAGGGTCACAACTGGCAGTTTAGACAAGGAGCCTGATCTTTGTTGACCTGGACTTTTGTAATGATCCTTGAGAGCCGAGTGAGCCTGTTTTATGCCCATACTGCTGTAAAATAGCAGGATAAAAGGCATACACCAGAAATTCTGTGTCTTTCCACTGACAGCATTTTTCTGTCTGTTTTACAGAGGTACATGACTGCAAAGCAGTGGAAAAATTGACTTTACTACACATCATTATAAATGTCTCCTGTCTCTGCCCAGGTCATAGAAGCGGGGAGAAGGAGAGGACTTTAAATTTGGACTTTTTTGTCCCACAGAAAGCCTAAAAGATCAGTATTTTTTACTGTTTATATTTAGCCCAAGAAAACTTCTCACACTTGTTGGTTATTTTAAACACCTTTCTGATTTTCAGTACCAATCAGTAGAAAACTTGCAGCTATTTTTAATAATTGTTTTATTGTAGCTTGTTCCTGTGTGGGAACTGAATGCCATGTTTCAAGATGATTTCGGTCTGAATTTCTGCCTAGCATAAACATGGGTTCAGTTGTTAAACTAGTGTTCAGTATATTGAAGAATTCAGTTTTATTCCTTTGCATATATCTTAATTACTTGCCAAAATTTTCACATTTTACTGCTTGCTATGTGGAGATGTCAGACAGTGAGTTTCAAGAAGGCAATAATAACTGGATTTGTGTGTTTAAGACCTGATGTCTTTGTGGTTTCTGTGTAGTGAGTTGGTAGTACTGAATATTATACTAGAGACTTTCTTTTTGCTGGTTCTGAACTTCCATTTCAAAGATGGGAATCGCAAGTAATATCTTCCAGTCCTGTCCTCAGTGGAATTTTGCATCCTGAAGGCACTCCCTTAGTTGTTGCTGGGGTTGAGCTGGGATTGCTGGGCCTTCCTGAGAAGCAGGCTGCTCCTCCTTCCTTATTTAAAAAAAGACATGGTAGAAGAAAAATTGTGTATTATGATGACTTCAGGAAAAAATATATAATATCTCAAATAACCTCACTGCTGTTTATATTCCTCAAACCCTAGGCACGAACTAGCAGTGGGAGGCAGGCACTCCTTGGATCTCCTCCTGCAGAGGGTTAGGTGCTGACTGGCTGAACCTCTCTGCCCTGGCTTTCCAGTAATGCTCCTGGACATCAGTTTCATGTTCCATGTGCGTCAGAAGCAGTCGAAGGAAAACGGTTTGTCCTTGTGGCAGAAAGCATTCTCGAGAGGCTCTTCCCTGCACAGGCCCTCACACTTATGTTTTGACAGTATCTCTTCTCACACTGTCATGTTCTCAAGTCTTTCTCGCTTGAAGACTCTTATGTAAGGAGTATGGAACTGAAATAAATGCTGAGGGCCAAACAGGTCCCAGCTTGATCAGTCAGAGAAACACGTTGTCTTGGTTGTCTGAGAATGGCCTTTTTTGCTGCCCTGGCTAAATAAATTATGTGTCTTCCTCCCAACAGAGACACAGGATTGAATATGTCCACACCTTTTGTAAGCATACTGGCTGGCAGTGCTGGCTGGCAGCAAGAAAAGGCCCTTGTCATATCATCTTTGATGGTGAAGTGTCCTGGACACAGAGAAGCAGGAAGAGGGATTATTTTACAAAGGTACAAGATATTCTGACCCTCTTGGGCCTGGGGGACTTCCCACCGCACTTTTCCTTGGGGATGTGGTGAAATGCCATAGTCTAGCCCACATGCTTCTGCTTGGAAATCTGAACCTCCAGGCATGAATAACTTACTGGAATTAATCTTAAACTGTTGTCATCCAGTGTTCAAATATTATTGTGGCTGATCAGAGCGAGGCAGTGCAACCATGGTGGTCTTGCAAAATAGTGCATCTCACAAGTGACATTTCCTAACATGAGTCAATGTTTGTTCCTCTGTAAAAGGCATTCTAACATTTTTCTTCCAAGTGCCAGGCTAAATGGCTTGTGCTGGCCCAACCGCTGCACAAAAACAGCGCATCTGTGCTGAACAGCAAATATCAAGAAGCAGTATTTGAAGGGGGAAGGAGTAGTAATGGAAACGCAAGAAGATCCCCTGGAGGTGATGAAACTTCTGAGATGCTGCAAGTTTAGCAAGAACTGTTCTTTCCTTTGTCAATCATGCAACCAGTGTAGCACTGGGAAGGAAATGGCATCGGGATCTGAATGAAGTGATCCTTCCAGGAAACAAATGACCTGGTAGTTCTCAGAGTGGCAGGTGAGACAGGCCATATGCCAGATTTATTGTGTGCTTTGAACTGGAAAGTTTTGTGTAAGTTCATGAACTATGGCAGTGATCAAGATTTTTTTTCAGCCTTTTTACTGAAAGGCAAGTGTCACCACAAGCTAAATAATCTTGGATCTGGTTTTTTTTTGGGTTGCCATAGAGGAGGCTTGTGCTGTAGGAGATTATGTCTTCTCTTCGGAATCACCTCCTGGGTTGCATAGGGAGTTGGGGCAAATACTCCTCTCATGAGACTCTGTTTTTCCCATCTGTAGTGATGCTTACAGATTTTATTTAGCAGAGTTTCTCTGAGTAACTGACAGAAAGGGGCATGCAAAACTTGAAATGACCATGTTTTAAATAAATTAATGAAAAAATCCCAGAACAATACTGTCTGTGCTTGTTCATGAGAAGGAATGCTGTCCTAAGTCAATGAGGGCTGCTCAGATCAGATTTTACCGTAGTGTGAAAGTTATCCTCTTGTATGATATTAGGATTAAAATTCTTTGAGGGGAAGGAGGCTGTACTCTTCAGTATGGCCATAACTATTTCTCAAGCATGGAAAATACCCCTTTTCTCGCCTCCTTCACAGTATAAGGTCTTTATGAAAGGACAAGGTGCACATTTCAAAACACAATTTCCTAACTCTCATTGAGCTTCGAGAGGCAGAGGTGTCTCCAGGCTGATGCATCACAGGGATGGGTTCAGCTATAGGTAACAGAATCAAGTCTTTTAAAATAAACCTACATGAACAGGGGATATGAGAGGCACAGGGGAAGAAGTTTCTCCCTGCCAACTCACTTTTTGCAAACCCCACATTAATGATAGGGTGTGAAATGTGCACCTCTGTGAGTTGTTGGACAGGCCAGAGATCTTCCTGTCCACCACATCAAGCAGGGCTGCTAGTGGGATAACTGGTGGCCACCAATCATCTTTGCCACAGGCTCACATGAAACAGCATCAATCCCCTTTATGATTCACTTCACAGATATTTGACAGAAATCTCAGTTCTTGGCTCAGCCACAAAAATTATCCTGATCAAGGATCTTCCTCTGGTCTATCTCTGCTTGGACTTTGGTATTTTCTGCCATGCTGTTTTTTTCCCACTGAACCTCAGGCTTGGACTCCTTTCCAAAGGTACTTCCGACAATTGGTACCCCTTGGACATAGTCTCAGCATTTCTTCTGCATCCAAGATCATCAGAGCTGAGACTCACACCCATGTTGCCACACCTTCTTGCCATGTTTTTTTAGCCAGATTTCAGTGCCAGACTTGTGAATGATCTCAGTTTCCATGACTTTCGGATCCCATTTCTCATCTGTTCTAATTTCAGCCTCTCCAGGCCAGTCATTAGGGGTTTAGGGAGAGAGATTTCCCTACCTACATAAGTTGTCCCCCTCTATTTCTCCCTAAGTGTTGCAAGCCTGACACTTTTGTCCCTACTATGTTTGGTTGTGAGAACTTTCTCTTCCATGTTCACTGGAGCAAAAGAGGTGTTGGCTGGGGAAACACTGATAGGGGAAGAGAGTATCCATGCTTTTATATAGAACTGCATTCAGCACACTGGAATTGCAGTTTCAGGGAAAGTCCTGCTCATCCCCAGCCTGGAGCAAACCCACTGGCTTGGGAGCCATGAGGCAATGGCTGAAATTGCCTAAGCAGCTTATCGGCTAAAGCAGCTAAAAATTGAATATATCTTTACTGACTGTTTTTTAACTGGTGTTTTTCTTTTCCATTCTCTTTGAGGACTTCAACCTTGTCCAAATTCAGGTAGGTTTTTGTTTAGACACATGCCTGACACAAACAGTAAATTTTTGATGTGTCATACTTATTGTCAGACCCAAAGCAGGGATATAGTGGCAAGTCTTTATTGGAAAAGAACTTTCCCCGTCCACACCTTTCCCTGTAAACTCTTTCTCAAAACTGCCTACAATATTATGTCTGGAAACCTTTTCCTCCTCCCCAAATCAGGCTGCAGCACATATTTAATGCATTTCAACCCCAGTTTCCCACTCAAGGGGGTCAAACCTTTGCAGATTTATTGGTGATTGAAAATGAAATCTTATGTGGGGAAGTATCAAGTAACCTTGGTAACAAGCAGAGCTGTGCCCCACAGCACTCGGAGCTGACACCCCGCCCCACCTCCCTCCTGTGCCTTTTCTTGCTGCTTTATTTAGCTCAAGGTTTCTTATGATTGAGCCGGTTCCTGTTCTCAGCTGAAATCAGTGACAAACTTCTTGCTGGCTTTGGGGCTGGAGTGTTCATTGCTTGATAAAATGGGAGCACACTCAAGGGATCAGTCTGGGGGTCACAGAGCCCAGCTGGCTGAGGCCACCGCAGGATATTGTGCTGCTGAAAAGCACGGAACAGAGTCGGGTGTGCTGTTCTGTTTTGTTTTAACTTCATAAACGTGAGTCCATTTTAAATAGTCTGCTTTTCTGCCCTTTTTTTTTTTTTAAACTTTGAAGGGAGAGCTATTGCTGGAGGTGTTGTAAGCAGGAAGAAGATAAGTTGTTTGATGCTGCACATGACACAAAGCTTGGGGTAATGAAGGAATGGGTATGTTGCAGGTCAGCATGAGTTCAGGCAGTGAGGTCTAAATAGCTGCTGGAATGGCACAATTTATCATTGTGTGAGAGAGAAGATTTTGGTTGCTAGACCCATTTATCTATGATCTATGTGCCTTTTGAAATCACAGGGCTTTATTTACCATAACAGAAGTTTAGATATAAACTTAAATATATTTTTTAACATAGTGAGAATTTGGTAACATTCAAATACTATGATAACATTATCTTAAAGTGTGAAGGTGTGGAAACTAAACCAAGGTAAAGAGACTAAAGCAATGCTTTAACGTGTAAATCTTTTCTGTGGCAGTTTCCTTGTGGTGTTGAAGTGGGATAGAACTGTATGGCATTCTTTCCACGAGGCAAGACTTCTTTAAAGCTAGTAAGAGGTATCCTGCATTTGCCATAAGCCAGAGAAAAACATACATGTGACTGGTTGATGTGAATCACCAGATGTGCAGCAACTATTTGTAAGTCTAAGCCCTTAGTGAAGTCACATGCCGTGTCACTGGCTACTGGCCATGGGCTGATATGGAGGGTTTTGATAAATACAGTCAAAGATGAATACAGTAATTCATTGAATGCACAGAAATGTGGTGAGTTGGGGTACTTCAAGATACAGACTAGGTGGCCTTTTGGCATATTTAACTATTGATAGAATTCTACCTCTGCAAAGAAAAAGGGGGAAAGTTTAGCTACAGAGCTAGACTCTAGGCTTCTTTTTGATGGTGATTTGTGCCATGTGAAGTCATCATAAGGTAAAATTGAAGCACTTTCAATACCACATTGATTAGCAGAGTAATGAAAGAGGTGATGGGGGCTGTTATTGATTAACATAGCAGAATAAAGGAGGATTTAAACATACAGAATAGTTAACAGAAGAAAATATATAAATAGTGATGAAAGAGGTGTGGTGCGGGGCAGAAGGTAGGAGTTGGAATTGCATGGCTGCAGAGACAGCTGGTCATGAAGAAAAGCTGGAGGAGAATGCTGTTGGCATTCCCAAGTGGTTCTCAGATTTGGTCTTGTTTTTAAAATGCGCTTTCAAAATAAGCTTTTAGCAATGCCACAGGATTGCCTTATTGCTGTCATTTATATGCACTATTCAACTGCAGCTTTCTGTATGTGCTGGAACTGTGAGCTGGGACTGGGGCTGGCACACGGGAGATTCCTGCAGCATTTAAAAGGAGAGGAGACTAGAGAACTGAGTGATTGCTATGGCTGAGAAGAAGGAAAATGTATCAGTACCTTTGGGAAGTATTCCAGATGGGGGAAAAACTTTTCCCTATGTATTGGTATCTGCCCAGCTTGAGGCTGGAAGAGGGGAGAGGGTATGCTGATACGTAACTGCAGGTGTTTCTTTGAGAAATTTCTGGAAAGTTTAGGGGATATGCAAGGTTTATTTAGAAAAAAAGACATGAGTAATGTGGGAGGAGCCCTGCAACACAAAAGATTTTTCCAGAAGTCCATAATTTTGATTACTGAGTGCCTGTCCCGAAATCCTACTAGGAGCAATATTTTGTATTGGATAAGAAAGTGTGTCAAAGTTTCTTGGGGAGAAAAGATATTCTTACACTACAGCAAAGGTAAATCAGTAAAAATACAAGACATAGCAGAATTTCTAAGTTAAATCAATAACTCTACACACTAAAGTAGTGCTTTGTAAGCTAAAACTGCTCCACACATCATACTAATCCATTGAGAGTGTTGAGAGTTTAGGAGATTGGTTATACCATCTGCAATATCAGTAAAATACAGTATTAGGTTACATATGCCTACTAGGGCAGGCGTCAGTAAATAAGTATGCGATATTAAAAATTTGATACTTCTAAGTCATTCTTTGATAGCAGAATGTGTGTATCGGCATGTTGCATTTACCTTCCTGTGTATGTGAGCCGGGTGAAAATCAGTCCTTTGGTAGAGTTAACAGGCTGCTGTAAGCATTTACCGGTGTGTGGATGAACCTGAAGATTAGTGCTGTAATAGGAGCAGGAGTTGGAGGGCTGACATTAGTTTTCAGAGGTCTCTGGGGTGCCTTACCTGCAGCTAGAGAGGCTGCATTTGCTATTAATTTTTAAATGGTGAATGAGCTGGACTGAATCCACTCCTTGCTCCCTGCTGCACTGGGTCTTACGGAAGCAACATGTGCTGCAGGATCCTGGCCAGGATGGCAGGGACTGACTGCTCTGTTCCCACAGTGTTTATGTCCTTGAAAAGGGAAGATTGGGGTTTCCACTCCTTTAATTGCAGTGTTGACCAGTCTCTGGAGTAGTCTCCTCTGAAGAGAAAGTACCAGCTACTTCTGTGCTTTAAGGCTGTAATGAGCAGAACTCTGCTAGAGAAGGAAGAATCAGAATAATACCAGTATCTATTTTCTTCAAGTTTTATTTTTTTTGGCTCTTCAGTGCTTAGGAGCAATTATTTACTGCTTCTGGTGCAGTAAAGGGCAATGCAGGGCCGACGCAGACACCTTTCCATCCATGGCACTGCTCTGTGAGGACCACCAGCCACTTCAGAGGTGGTGTTGTGCTAGGGGCCTGTAGTGGCTGTGGTGAAAGTCCTGTTCCTAAAGAAGCTGCATATTGTAGCACAGCATTCACCTGGTGTATTGTCCTAGCAGTCCTGGAGTTGTGCTTAGCTGAGGTTGGATTGCTGTCTGAAAGTTGCAGTTCTTTTGGTTCTGCACTTCACCATACCTGTTGTGCTTTGCTTGCTGATTCAGGGCAGTCAGCTTTATCCAAATCATTGGAATTAAAATTCTCATACTGTATTTTTGTTCTTAAAGTGTATGCACGCAGTAAGAGTTGCCTCTTTTATTATTCTCAATGGTACTCACCAGCTCAAGTCCCTGAAGGGTTATTGGCATTATATTTGAGCCAATTATTTTTATTTAGAAAATTATACTTATTCATCTAGTGTAATATTAAGTTACCCGGCTTGATGCTTTTCTCTTCCTCTGGCCTACATTTGCTGAGCTAGAACTGGGAACATATGCATCACATTCCTTTTTATTTGGTGGGCCTCAGAGTCTAAATTGGGATTTCTGAACTGCTCTTTAACACTGGGAAACCATATGTGGCATTGCGTATTTTGAACGACATTCAAAACCAGAGAGTTTGTGTGAACATGGAGCACGCACCATTGTTCAACCTATGCATGTGTACGAGAAGGCTGAGAATGGCTGAGAATGTAGCTCTTTCAGAAGAGCTACAGCTCTTCTGAAATACAAAAGAACAGGAAAAAAATCTCCAGAGCTGGTGTCTCCTGCTGCATACTTTGCTAACTGGTCCTGGAAGGAATGGGGCACTTGCAGCCCATAACTGGAACTGGCCCTCCTGTTAGCAGTTCTCTGTGATTCAAGAATGCACAGTGAGAAAAGCTCTCTTCCAGGCGAGTGACACATTCCCCACAGATGGGGTAACTCCTGAGGCTAGGGAGGAGATATTCCAGGGTGTAGATAATGCATGCTGTCATTTCAAGAAGAAGCTAAAAGCTTGGTGTGTGAAGGATAAGGGTTACTTTAAAGAAGGGTTGGACAGTAGATTTTGGACAGAAGATTTTTGAGCTTCAGGATATTTATGCTTCTGTTATAATCACATAAACAATTTTTCTGAGTTTTGTTTGCTTTTGTTATTTATACCTCTTCAAAAACTTCCAGTGAAATCAAGCTGCCATGGAGTAAGGGGCAAAGTCCTTAATTATTAATAATAATAGCAATTTAGTAAATGAAAGTGAGGGGAAAGCTGGCCAACTTTTAGAGAAGGGATGGAAAGACCAGTGAGGTCATACTATTGAGTCTAGTGCTGTTCAGCACAGCCCTGAAAGAGGTGGACAATGAGGCAAAAAAGCCTCGTGATCATACCAGATCTGACAGGATAGCTGAAGTGTGGATGTGCTATGGGACTGCAGAACAGCCTCACCATAGAGAGTGACCAAAGGATGACCTGGCGGTTGAAATTCAACGTTGATGAACATAGAATAGTGCAGAGGAGGATAAACAGTTCTAAACTGAAATACACAGTGATGGAATCTAAATTATCATTTGGAAAGAAACCTTGGTTTATAATAATTGTATAAAAATATCTGCTGAATGTGCAGGAGGAATGAGAAAAAGAAAAAAATAGAACTGAATATTGGGACTGATTGGTAAAGAAATTGTGAACAAAAAGAAAGGTCTTTATGGTACTGCATAAATGCATGGCACACTTGGATATTGCATCCTTGCTCCCTCATTTTAGAAAGGATGCAGAAGAAGGAGAGATGGTACAGGAAATATTGATAAAAATGTGGAGTGACTCCCATACCAAAAACAATGCTTGGGCATCTGTCTGAGCAGGAGGAAACAAAGGTTTGTGAACTCTCAAGTGGCATGAAGAAAGCAAACAGAAAATATCCATTCACTCTCCCATGCCATGGGAGCCAAGCAGCCTCAAGAGAATGGTTAGGTGACAGTTTTAAAGCTAGCAAAAAGGACTTCCTGTAGCTGTGAAATTGCCCTGGGATATTGTAGATGCCAAGAGTTCCCATGCCGACAGCGGTGTTTGGACATACCCCTTAAAGAAAACTCTCCCAAAGGCTATTGTACACAAAAATGCAGTTCTGGTTCAGGGAATCACCTCACCAGAGATTGCTGGGAGCTGGGGAGGGGAAGGCGCTGAGGAAGAGTGGAGAGTGGGAGAGTGGGACTGGCGAAGGGGCTGAGGCTATTTGCACTTTCCTGAGGAAAGCGTGTGTCGTGAGTGTGATAGGATGCTTGACTTCCTCAGTCTCTGAGCCGATCCCATCTGTCTCCTTCCCATGTAATTACACCCACCCTGTGCCAGGGTATTGTTTAAATACATGGCAAACAAGCTCCTGCCCTTAAAAATCAATTTGAGCTTTTGTGGAAGGATTTCAGTGAGTGTTCTTGCAGAAGAAAAAGGCAGAAGAGTTTTGAAAAAGAGAAGTCTGAGATGGACAAAACGAGGTTCTGGGTGAAGCCCTAATTTGCAAACATATTTTAATAACTTTGAAGGGTCTTTTTGTCTTAATAGCTGTACACAAAGTACGTTAGTGTGTCACTCACATGTGAATAACAGTGATGTTGATGTCTCGCAATAATCTCCAAATTGTGAACATCTTTCTATCCAGGCACTTGCTATAGCTTTTCAGAGAGACTGAAATGCAGCTGACCTGAATAAAACTTGTGTACTGAAACACCTGATTTTCTTTTCTTTGAGGGTATTGTGATGTGTGCAGTGTATGTGCTAAATACGTTGCTTTCTAGTTGGCTCTCCATGTAATGTTGGATTGCAACAGACTGCTCTCTGTCACACCTGATGACTAAACCTGTCTCACCCACGCCATGGGAAAGTTCTGATGCTTTGAGCCTTCTTAGAACCAAGCTTTAGGTTGTCCTCAGATTTCAAATCTCCTGTGCACTTTTTTTAATATGGCCTCTAACTCAAGAGATACAAGCACAAATGGATTCCAGGCAACAATTAATCAGATAAGTATTTATTTATTTAACTCAACCTATAGAATTATGCTGGCAATAGCTTTTTTTTTGGAGTTAGACTTTTATTGAGCAAAAGACTGTCTTTTAAACACTCTTCTCTCTTTTACAGGCATCTGCACTGGAGCATTCTGGATTTCATTTGGCATGGTAAGAAACTCCTACTTAATTACAGAAGAAAGAATCAGTGAAGAGCTGGGTGCTTTGTTTACCTCCTGATATGTTCAAAGTGGAAATACAGCTGAGGAAACTAGATGCATTTGATTGATGTTGCACATTTTAAAACAGGATGGAGACACAACTAAAGCAAACGTACATTTCAACTGCGTGGTATAGCGTTTACTACCACAATACCAAGAAGTGGGTCAGAATTGGCTGTAAGCTGGGGATGAGGGTTCATCAGAAATTGCAGAATGTCTGTCTGCATGGAGGGAAATTTTTTTAAACAATCAAAAATAAGCTCCTTTTAAATGGCCCTAGGTGAGCATGCAGTTGCATACTTGATGCTGTAAGTGTTGTCTAGGAGAACCACGGTTACCAGAGTATGGGCAGGAAGCAAAGCAAAGCCAGGTGATTGGGGAGGATGCACTGTGCTGTGAGGGGAAAAGCTTGTGATATAAATGTTGCTGAAATTTGAAGTACTTCAACCTAATTGAGAAGAAGGCTTTAGTCTTGCTGGCATAGCTGTGTCAGGGAGGGATTTATTACAGTTTTGTCATCATTGCTATGCTAGCAAAAGCCCTAGAATGTGTGAAGTTAGACCAGGGGTAAAAAAGGAAAGGATTTTCTTCTTGGACCACTCAATTTGCTCATGGAAATGTTGTTAAACTATACCTGAAAATGGCCTTTTTGTAAGTGTAAATTGCCTATGCTTGTATAACTATACCAACACACCATTACAAGAGTCTATAAGGACTTGTTCAAAAGAAAACATCTGTATGAAGCTAAAGACAACAAATAATCCTTTGTATAAATTGACTAATTCATACAACTGGACATGCTATATAAAAGGGAAATCCAGTGATACCCCAAACTTTTTGGGACTGTTTTTTGGTTGGGTTTGGATTTTTTGTAGCCATTCCTCTAACATGCGGTCATTTTTTTTCCTTCAAGCTGAGGAAAATTCAAGACAGCATCATGCAGATGTTTTTACCTCCTTGGGCATTTATTGCTTCTGAGGGACTAGGCAGTACTGGTGGGGCTCGAGCCAGCGAGTCCCAGAAAGCCTCGCTTGCAGACCGTGAGAAGTACGGCTTTCTTGGGCAGCGCTGAGGGAGTCTCTCTTTGAAGACTCCCTCCCACATATGTATACTGGGCTTGAAGCCAAGCCTCTCTTCTGTAAAGAAACCTTGCTAAAATTTCTCATTTCATGCCCCTTTATGGAGAGAGAGGGAGTGTGAGGGGGAGAGAGAGAAGGAGGTACGTGCCAAGAGTATTGAGAGAGCAGAGGAGAGCAGAGTAGAGCAGACTCTTCATTTTGTGTGTTTGGGGACAGCAAGGAAGGAGAAGGCTTTATATTAATTAGTACTGTATTTGCCATCCCTTCCCCCCACCTCAAAAGTGATAAATTGTCCTCCTTCTCCTCTGTACACCACATCTATGTTTCTTAGACAACAGGTTTTGTTTGAGTCCTTTGAACTAGCAGAGACACTTGAAATAAATGCACTTATAAATGTGCCTCCTGCCAGCGTCTGTCTAGTCTGCATATGGACACTTAAAAGAGTTGAAGAATATGTCTTACATATCTTAAGAAAAATGCTAAGTTTGCAGTGGTGGCACCTGAAATGGCTTTATTCTTGCCTCCCTCTTAGAGCACAGTGGAATTGCTAGTGTATTATTTGATAAACAATCACCAATTAGTTGTTCCAATCCTCACTAATTCAGCAACTGCTCTCCAGGGCCTCCAGGCAGCTTGTATGCCAGTTCATGTGCTCGCCCCAGGTAGCTCTGAACTGAAGGAGTTTCCTTAATTGCTTTTGCTGTTATGTCTGTTGTAAAGGTTTTACTGCTCCTGTTGATGAGCTGGGTGGTGTATTACAAATGCGTGTTTGCTGTCTCACCTTTCCCCAGCGTGCTGTTAACAACACAAGTGGCATAAACCATAATGCTGTGTGGTGGGTAGAAACACCCACTTTGTGCACCAAAGTGTGGAGGGTGGTCTTGCTGATTGGAAGCTGACATGTGTGATGCTGCTTCACTTCCTCCATCTTTTATAGGTTTGGGTACTGCTGGGTGTCTCCACAGACAGCCCTGCTGCCCCTGCTGTACACCTAGATCACAGATAAATCAGACATCAGTCATCTGCTGATCACAGAATGGTGCAGGACCGGAAGATGAATTAGTTACCCTTGATGTTAAAGATTCTTCCAAATTCTAATGAGCAACAAGCTGTGGTGCGGAGAAGTGTCTCTCTGCTAACGCTTGTTCCTTATTCTTTTGTCTTACAGGTGCCTGTTACTGATTACAAAATCTGCTGCTGAAGCAACTTCTAGAGGTGGTAGAAGACCTGTGGTTGTGGATCCTTTGCACATATAATTGTTATTGTGTGTGTCTGTTTGACCATGGTAGGATATTTAATGTATCATAGAAAAAAGTTTTGTATCTCCAGTTTCAGTGTCCCTCTCACCATAGATCCTTCCTTTCAAACATATTTTCCCTTGTTTGAGACTTTAAAAAAAGAAGAAAAAAAAAAAACCCAAACCTTGAAAAATTGTAACTCTCTATGAAAAATATACACTATTGTCATCTTCTGGGGAAAAGGGGAACTTTACTGTGTCCATTGTTGTAAGTGAAATGTGGTGTACAGCATGCTAAGTAACTGCTCAGTCAAATGTCAGTGTGAATTCAGAAATCCTCAGCAGAGGAAAGAAATAAATATTTTTATTTTCTCTAAAAGCTTCCCTGTAAAATTCTTCTAAAGATTTTCTTCATGAGACAACACAAAAGAAGCATTTGGGTGCCCTTTCACTTCTCAGCCTGGTGGCAGGCTTGTTGGGACTTTTGGCCAAGTGCTCTGAAGCTATTGTAAGCCTCCACAGAGATGAAGCCCACATTGTTAACCAGGGATGTGTCTCATCTGTGATGAGCAGGAGAGTTGAGTATTAGACGTTTCTGTTTTAAGTGACACTTACCCCTTTATCAGTACCTTGAAGGAAACTGCAGGCAGCTGATGTGAAACTCTGCTCACAGCATCTGGGCAGAAAGTTGGGCAAAGCTGTTCAGCTAAAGTTGTTCAGCTAGACTCTTTTCCTTTTTCCTTTCCTTTTTCCTTTCCTTTTTCCTTTCCTTTTTCCCTTCCTTTCCTTTCTCCTTTCCTTTCCTTTCCTTTCCTTTCCTTTCCTTTCCTTTCCTTTCCTTTCCTTTCCTTTCCTTTCCTTCTGAAGTATGTGTCACTTTTTTCACATTACACTGTCTATGCTTCAGCATTTTCATTCTGATTCGTACAATTTTTTTTCTTTTAAGTCTTAATTTTTAAACATACTTGGTTTTTTTTCAATTCTCCAACTGAGTTCTTTGACCTCCACTTACATAATCCTCCAGACTTGTGTTAAAGATTGTAGAGAAAAGCTGATACCACAGCATAGTATTTGCAGTATGGTGCATCTGTAACCAGACTAAATAGCAAGGCATTATTCACAAGGAGGTGAGGTTATATTTGCTGCTGCTAAGCTCTTAGCTGTTCAGTTTTAACACTGGATGCCTGGGTTTCTTTTTCTGGAATGCCTGTTTACTCTGGTATATTTTTATAGACTGAAAGGGTGGTGGGGAGAATGAGGGTGTTATGTGCAGTAAAGTTATAAATAACATTGGCTCTCAGGTTATTTGCATTATATCTACTTGCCTGAATGCGTAAAGTTAAACAAAAAAGTCTTAAAAAAGACCAAAAAAAGGGCAGAACAACGTCATGGATGAGAGGTCTAAAGGCAAAGCTACAGAATGTATTTACTGGGGAGTATTCCCTACCTAGCTAATAAGCAAGACAGAAAATTGCTTACTCCTCCCACAGCCTCAAAGAGATCAAAGAGAATATTAAAGCCTCAGAGATGCTGATGTGAGGAAGAAGGAGGGTTACTCAGCACCCACCACACGAAACTGACAGGCAAATGGGGAGCACGCTGGGAACAGAGCTATATTCCCAACCCAGAGACAGTGATCCTAGGGTGGATGACATGATGAAATTCAGCTGTCATGGAGCAGGGGAAGCACACACATAGGGGTTTTTGTTGTTGTCTTTTTGCTCTGTGTGCTGTAGACTTGGGGGCAAATAGACAAGAAGTGCCCACTTTTGGGCTGCGTTTCAGTCACTCTGGTGGCATTTGGATCAATAATGAGACATTGATAATGACGCAGAGTCCTGAACAAGCAAGGTGTGGGACAGGGATCCAAGGGAGAGTGGCTGCAGTTTCTTCACTGACCTGTGTGGATGCTTACACGGAACAAAGATGCCAAGGTTTAGTCCTGCAGTGCTGAAACTGGAAAGGAGGCAGACTTAATTTCAGGCAAGGCAGGACTGAGCCCTGAGGAAGCAATGCTGTCTTTGTGAGGGCTGTCTGAAAGATTTCAGAATATGTCTATGCCTGTGAGTTTTTCAGGGCTGGAATTTAATTTCTGAAGTGTAATAACACCAGTGCATCCTTGTAATTTTATTGCGTTTTTTATTACGGATATCATTTACAATAACTCTGCTGTCATATTGGCCTCTGCTATGGTTTCAGCAGTCTCTGTCTCTCCATCTAAGATGTTGATAGTGAAGTTGGACCACATCATACACGCTATGTTTTCTTTCTTCCTTTGTTTCCTTTTCCCAAAATGCTGGTTGAGTCAGTGGAATTCTTCAGGCTTATTCTTTCCTAGTGTTCATCCTCAAAGGTATACAGCATCCAGTTGAACTTTTCTTGGAGCAGAAGGATTACAGAAAACATCCTTGATAGAGCTGCTTCTTTGATGCAGCAGAGATAATGGAAGACATTGTGTCCTAACTAATTTTTCCTGTCCTTCCTGGATTGCTTATTTGCGTCCCATATAAAAATCTTGAATTCCTGCGTGGCAGATGAGCCTTTGGAGCTGAGAATTCAAGTTCTGGAGGGCTTTGAGGCAAGAAGAACCCTTGACAGGCTTCTAGAATAGCAGGGCATGTTCTGGTTTCCAGAAATCACGCAGAAACACCCGTGAATCTGCATGGGTGCCTGGCAAATCTGCAAAGGAGAGCGGTGGAACTCTGAAGATAGCAAAGCACTGTGAGCAGAAATGGTGTGGCTGAGGGCTGGGCTTCAAGCACGAACTGCTGAGTGCTCCCGCAGCAAACCTCTGCTAGACGGATTGGTCCCATATGCCCGAGGACTTTGATTTGTGGCTGGGTTTCGCAGTGATTTGAGGCTTGTGTCTCCTATAAATTCTACTGGAAACAGATCTTCGGCTGTGAATCAGTTATAGGCATAGTTAGTTAATTCAGTGATATATTTAAGTAACACTTTACATCTGGACTTGGCAACCAACTTGAAATCCTCATTTAAAAACAATGGTAAAGTACCAGAGAGGCATGATGTAGTTCACCAGTTTTTTTGTTTTGTTTTGTTTTTGCAATGACCGCCAAGGTTTCAGTGATCTTCTAGCATGAAGCATGTATTAGAAAAGTAATGACTAACTGGAAACAAAATGCTGTGAGTGACAGAACTGTGGACAAAAACAGTACAAAACCTCCAATGTCAGGGAATAACAGACAAAGTACTGTTATGACTGAAAGCTGGGGAGGAGAGGAAAAGCAGAGGGTTAGGCTAATCTGTTGGGGTAGAAAGAGACCAAAGTTGGGTTTTGGACATCTGCAAATTAACAGAGATTTCTGTTGTTAACCTATTTATTGAAAGAGAGCTGGGGCCAGCATGTTGCAAAATCTGTAGTGGAAACACATAGTCTGTTCAGGAGGAGCAAGAACTATTAATTCTAAAGTTTTCCACCAAGTGGGCAGAAGAGTGCTGGATAAAGATCAGTGGTGACTAAAGAAAGACTGAGTGTGAACAGTCAGTCCTGACACATCTAGAAGAGATGGATATGAGAGATCAGTGGGGACCCTTGCTCAAATTACAACAGTCAGAATCCAACTGTGATACTGGGTTGCACATCATTCAAGGCTCCTAAGAAGTTGAGTAACTGAGAGGATTTTGTACAGCCTTTTGTATAAAGCTGTGCCTGTGGTCTCAGCTAGAACACAGTGCACAATTTTGGCCTCCCGAGCTCAAAAAGGACGTGACTGAAATAGGGGGATTGGAAAAAGATTGACAAGAACGTTCAAGAGCCTGAGAAAGCTCCTGCCAGAAGAAGGACCAAAAGTTTAGCCTGAGGAGATAGGGAAGAGGAGAAATGGCACGAGTATGGAGTACTGCTTATGTTGGAGGTGAGAGGTCAGGAACATAGTCTCTTCTCATCCCATAGCATAGGCCCACAGGGATTTGGGATGAAACCCTGCAGTGGTTCAAAAAGATAGTAATTATGACTAATTTGGGAGGTGATATTAACAGTTCAGTCTTAATGTCATGAACTCAACTTTAAGATTTTAAGAGGGGTAAAGGATAGATTACAGCTTTAGTCCTACAAAAGCCTAACTCCCAACAAATGTGCCTTGTCAGAAGGTTTGTTACTTAGTTTCTTCATGCTCCAGTTTTCAAACTGTTATTTGAATTTTTTGTGATTAATTCCTCTTCTGAAATCCTGTTTACACTCTATAAGGGAAGTTAATAATACAGTGAGTGTACTGTGCTCATTAAAAAAAAAAAAAGCCTTTAATAGAGATGTCTAGTGCTTGTGCTGATACAGTGTATTTCAGCTACTGTGCAACTTTAAAATCTCTTTTATAACGTGTAGTATCTCATTAGTCTAGTTTGCATGCTTTGGAAAAAACCAGTGGCCTAAAGGTACTTACTCAGGTGTCCGTGAAACAAATCTGTGTGTATGGGTGTGTGCAGGTACAAATGAATTTATAGTGAAGCGTGATAGGGGATTGCTCAATAGGATGCAAACAAGAATAACACGGTGTGATGTTTTTTCTAGTGGCTTTCGTGATTTCCTTCTCTCAGGATTGTACACAGATGGCTCTTTCACAGTAGGTCCTAGTTCCTTTCACAGTGTCAGAAAGTTGCCTTTTGCTTTGAGAGATTGTTCCTTGAAGCAGAGTCGTCGTTTTTAACTTCCTTTCACTTTCCCAAATACTCTGCTGCTGCTCGGGGTCCACATGTTCCTTGTGTCATAGCAGTGTATGAGTTAAATTTTCCTGAAGGCATCATGCAGCTCTAATGTTATGTGTCTCTTGATGATAAACTTGCTGGTGAGCATAGAATTCATGGCTTAAGACATTTTTTGCACTTCTTGGAGCACAGAAATTAATGTAAACATCCATGTGCCCTTCGTATTGATTTGAAGCATATGGAGACGTTGAACAGCTGATCTCCAAAATGATCTGTTATAGAAAGCCATCCCTTTGTTTGGCTTGCCCTGAACAACTCCCAAGAAATTAGGTATTTTTTGAAAATACGATGAACAAATATTCTGAAGCCTGAGTCTTCTCTCTGACAGCAAGATTTTTCTTTTTTTTTTTTTTTCTCAAAGAAACATGAATAAATTGCTTAGATTTTTTAATATAAATATTGTTAAGAACTCTCTTAGGCTTACAAAGAGAGGAGTGTTTATTTTAGAATGGTGTATTTTTCCAGATAGAGATCAAGTACTAAATTATTAATTTTTCCTCTTTCTCCATTTTATTACAGCTTTCATTTCTAGGTGGCTGGAATGATTAATGGGATGTGCTGGGCTAATGCCTTGTGTTAGGGTGCACAAATGATGATAGAAGCAGCTTCCTGCAAAGCTTTTAGTGTTGGTGCAAGATTGGAAGATATTTTGAAGGCAGTGGATTGGCCATGGCACTTCCACTTCCCTCAATTTAGCCATAAATCAATTGTGAATGATGTTTCCACAGTAATTTTTCATACAGTTTGAACCTGGGTAATGAACATCCCTGTCCTGGAGTGCAATTGTGATTTTTCTAGATCTTGTTGAAGACACGATCAAGATTTATGAAGGGTGATGATGTAAACCCATTACATTTACCCCTCTCTCATTTGCTTCTCC
>VXBT01008199.1:418132-492253 GCA_013400235.1 Oriolus oriolus | reverse complement strand
CTTCTTTCCTCCCTCCCTCCCTCCCTGCCTTCCTCTCTTCTTCCTCTCTTCCTTTCCTTCCTTCCCTGCATCTGCCAACCCAAGGAGCTTTAAAATGTCCATTAGAGCGCAGCTGTTGCATAGCAGTGGCTCTTACTGCATGAACAGTCATTTATCTGTGACAGATAGAGGAAATGGCAATAACCTCGATGGATATGAGATGGTTCAGATCAAGTAACAGGAGGATGTGAGCAACTTGCTCAGTTCTGAACTCTTTTTTCCCCTCTGAATCTATTGCATTCTCTTTTAATGTTGCTTGATACAAAAGTACAGTTCTGCTTAAAAAGGAACCTTGCAGGAATTACGCTGTCTCTTCCTTGCTTTCTGTTTCAAATGCTCAAAAAAACTTTGAAAGCAAAAAGATGCTTCTTTGTTTGTTTTCCTGGCAGTCCCCAAGTCTTCTCTGAACTCTGAAGCTCAAGGTATAGTAATTTCTTCCTTCTCTCCTCCTCCCTCTCCATCTTTGCCATTTACTGATTTGAAGGTGCCAGCACTGAGTAGCCTCACTAATGCCTTGCTGATGGTGCCCTTTGCACCAGTGTGGCAAACCTACGTGATAATCCCATTGGAATACTGCATTTATCTACTGTGGAATAATCTGCAGTATTATGTTTCTGTGTTGCTTGATTGGTAGCTGTAATGTTGAGTTGCAGTTTATTAGCCCTGGAATAGAGGTCCTTGCCTTGAGAAGGACCAGCTAGGTCTCTCGGAGACATTTGGCAAGTCATATGCCAATAAGCACTTTTGTTTTTCAGCCAATGATAAATACACACACATGCGAACTCATTTGGCTTCAGTCTGCCTGAAATTAAGTTGCAGATTGTATCTGGCCCTTGGGCCAGGAATTCCTTGTTCCTGTATTAGACAGTGCCTAATAGTAGTTGAAGGAGAGAATTTTTAGAAATCATTTTGCAAGTGACTCTGTGGAGACAATGAATGTAAATCCTTGCAGACTCACAAAGACTGCAGTCAGAATACTGAGTGAAACTCAAAGTGCAACACAGCGGTTCCTCCCTCATCACAGGCTTCAAAGATTTAGTATTCAAAAGAATGTGGGAAATTGGGTCATTTCTGTACAGTTTAGAAGAGATCTGAGGTTACCAACTTTCTTGCTTTAGTTGTGTAGAAACTCTGAGTCTGGATTAGCAGGAATCCTGAACAGGATTTTCCTCTGCATTTAACATGAAAATCTAATAAATGTCATTTAACTCAGTGAGTGAAATTCTGTCACCATTGAAATGGATGTCAAAATTTCCACTGGCTTTTGTGGCAGTAGGATATCACCCTATAAGCATAAAGCCAAAGCAAAGTCTCTAGGGTTTTGATGCAGTTATTTCTGTCAGGACACACTTGTAAGACTTTTTGAATATGTTGTTTTAAGAAAAGCAATTTAATTTACTTACTCAGAAGTAATTTTTCTGCCTTTTAGAAATGGCTAAAAATTACTTTTCATGAAGAGCATCATTTAGAGTGACACCTTAAGGTAACAAGGAGGTGGAGTTAATTACCATAAAATAAAAACTTATTCACTACCCTTCCTTGAAGAAGTTTGAATTTCTATTACTTGTCCCGCCCTGCCCTTGTTTTTGGTGAGAGTTTATGTGACGATTTTATAGTCCCTGAATAGTTTTCTGAGTTTATGGGGTAGTATTTTATAACTACATTCTGTAAGCAGTGCTGTCTTTTGGAATGGCCATGCAATGTTATAGCAGAGATTTCAAAATGACAGGGTCTTGGCATAGGTTTCTGCAGGGAGGAAAAATGGTTTTGGAGTGGTTTAGAGTATGTCTCATGTCAGGGATGGCCCCAGAGCTGCCTGGCTTTGTTGGTTGATGGGTCTGTTTCGTCAGGTGGGAATTAGTAAATGTAAGAAGCGCCGGAAACAGGCTCAGTGTGAAATTCCAGGTAGTATCTCCAGCACAAGGAAGCAGCAGATGTCTCAGTGAGCTTATGGAGATACCATTTTGTTATACTTTCCTAGATTTGGGACCTTCCTAAGCCAAAACGTACAATACTAGAGGTGGGGCCGAGGAGGGGGAAGCAACATCTGGTTTCTCTTTCCCTGTGACAAGGCTCTGAAAGAACGCTTCCTTTATCTATTTTTTCACACCACCTGTGTCTCAGTAATTGCCCTGCTAGAAACTAGAACAACCTGACACTATTTTTACACAGAGCATGAAAGTAGTTAATATGTAAGTTATATACAAAAAGATCTGGCTGGGAGGAAACTGAAGGAAAAGCAGGAAGTTAAAGAGGGTGTGAGATAAAAGGGATACATGGCTTTTTACTGTATTTTATTCTTAATTACTCTTTCAGATACTTCTCCCTTCCAGCATCTCAACATGCAAGCTAAATCTATTTTACCTTGTGTGAATGCCCACTAAGTTTGATGTACATTTCTTTTCTATATACACCTGTTTCTCCAAACAACCCCAGGCCAACATTTTGTGTTAGTGAAGAATTCGCCCAAGAAAATAAAAGTAAGCTTTGGCAAGGAAAAAATAGGAATTTAATGCTATAATAGGAGTGTAAGTTTAAAGGCATAAACTGATGGTTCACATAAAAATTATAAGACATTTTGGTTGCAGGCTGTTAACCATGCTACCAGTACATTAGAGAAGCCTAGCTTGCAGTTGTCAGCATTCCAGAGTTTCACCCACTAAGTCATTAATTTGTTCTCATGTCTGGAAGATTTAGCATGCCACTGTAGTTTCTTGCATAATCATTTTATTATGTTAAAAAAAAAATGTAGCTCAAATGGGTTCTGATAATAGAATCCCCAAATACATGTGACTCTATTTCTTCTGCTGAATGCCGAAATCAATTATAGTTGTGTTTCTATGTTCAGCTGGTTTAAAGGCAAAAATTACATGCAGATTTGAAAGCCCAGTGAAAAATCAAAGTGAAAAATATCATACATTGAAAAATACAGGCACCTTGTTTTCTATGCATGTCTGAAACTGAACATAAAGTATTGGTGATACTGAGTTCACTGATGTGAAAAGATGGGCCCTGCTGTATTATCTCATAAAGTATATTTTTCCAGTTTCCAGGAGGAACATTTGAACACCTCAGATAGACTTCTTAGAGTCTGGCTTGAAGTTACTGAACATATGGTGTTTGGGGTAAACAGAGAGCCACTAAAAAGATACTT
Organism: Oriolus oriolus; assembly: GCA_013400235.1. NCBI lineage: Eukaryota > Metazoa > Chordata > Aves > Passeriformes > Corvidae > Oriolus > Oriolus oriolus. The sequence goes on along the minus strand of VXBT01008199.1, from coordinate 489,060 downwards.
GAAATCTTTTAGAATATATACACCAATCAAATTCCCACCAGGATCTGACACTGCATGGAGCTAGATCATGTAACCACTGTTAAACCAGCTCTTAAAAAGGAAGCAACTAGCCAGCGCTGATTCTCTGGGTTCCTTCTACAATCAAGGAGTTAAGGAGGTAAATTCATTGCATTTAATTTAGAAGCCTGGGTTGGAATTAAATGAATCTTCAGATGCCTGAAGATTCGGATTATGATGGGAATTAGCTGGCTAGCCTAGGATATATGCTCAAACTCTGAAATAAAGTGAGTTAGGCAAGATGAATCCTATCTCAAAGATATCACTTTCCTGCAGTATGGTCTGGGTGGAATTGTAGTCAAAGCAGCTTTTGTGATGATTGACACTTGTGACCCAGTGTGAACTGTGAAGAAAAATCTTCGGGACAAGTGGGAGAAATACAGGACAGGGAATAGATTCTGATGGTTTTCCAGGGAGCCACGCGCTTGAAGCGTCTGAAAACTGCTGGAGAAGTTTGTGTGTTGGAACTGCCAGACAGCAATTAAGCCCAGCAGCACGGGCTGTTTGTTGTCGAGACTGAAGCATATGAGTTGAGTACACCCTGTTCTAGAGGGAGTTCATGGGCTGGCTGTTTTGCTTTTGTTGAAAAAAATCCCAAGATGAAGAAAATACCCAGAGTTTGTGCTTTTCTTTCTCCTTTGTGATCGTTTCTAAGGGTTTGGAGGAACTGGGATTCCACTCAAAGTGGTTTAGGGGCAGGCTGATCGGTGCTATAAGGCTGCGTTGGCAGCAGTGGCTGACATTAAGTCCTATTAAAGAGGTGTTCTCACCAACTGCAGTGGCAGCAGATTTAGGCCTGTATTGAAGTTCACTGTTGACAGAAATTAAGACAACAGTAATGGATGTTCTGTTTGTCTGGGGTGTTCAGGAACACATGATTTGGGGAGGAGAAGGAAACACAAAATATTATCAATATTTAGCATGTCTTGCCCTTTTCCCCCTTCAAAACTAGCTGTTTCTAGTAGTGACCTACACATAGTAGTTCTTCAGATAGAGGGATGAATGCTTGTGGGTTTTAAAACCTTCTCTCATCATCAGTCTTACAGAAAACAAATTCTCATTTGAGACAATTCCTATGCTCTGCATCCATACAGGCACAATGGCAATGTATCAAATTAGATTATTTTTCTATGCCGCTCTCTTTCAAGTCTTCAGAATTTGATGCATATCAGCGCTTTGGAGAGGATTTATGAGAGAGGAAGAACCTGAGGAAAAAAATAGTTGATATGCCTCAGATTATGAAGAGTATCTTATTTCCATTACGTACATAATGTAAAATATTTTTTTCTTTTCATTTATCACCTTCCTTAAAAAAACAATAATCCTATCAGGACTAATAGGGTTTTTTTGATGTCACTGGTTTGGCAAGCTAACACACTGCCTAATTCCTTGTTTCTTTCTGGGATGACTGAGAAAATGGCAAAAAGCCAAGCTCAGAAGCAACCGATCTCGGCAAGTGTGTTAGACCCTCTCAACTGGACTTTGGACTAGAATACAGCAGAGATTACTTTTGTGTCGCTGATGGATGATTTCTTAGTAATAGCTCATAGACAGATTTATTTCTGGCCTGTCTAGAATATTTGACATTGTGAATAACGCGTTGCAGCTGATATGCCTTGAAGATCTTGCGAAGATGTAAGCAAATCATATGGATTGTATCCAGCTGCAGTGACTGAACTGTAATGCATAACTACAACTCTTCTGGTATTCTTCTTTGTACAAAGCCTGCAAAATGCTATCCTCACTCCTGTCTTGGTATGAGCACTAAGAGAAAATTAACTGTCCCTTAGCACGTATAAGCATCTTTCCCTTGCATTCAACTCAGAAAATATAAAACTTCTGTCTATTCCTGTAACTAAGATGGGAAAAAAACCCCCCAAAAACCAAAACTTCACTGAAAAGCTTTGGGCTAAAACCAGACTATGGCAAAATACAAGTAGAGAGGAAAAGCTAACATTTTGAAGACTAGATAATACATAACATCATCAGTTGCCCATGAAACCATTCCAAATGCCATGTACTTTTCAAATGGAGTCTTCACTTTTTTCCCTTAGATCATGGATGATCAAGTAGTGGTGACTTCCAAAATGTTTCCTCCCTCCTCTTAGCAGATGTTCTGTGGTCAAATCATATTTTGATAGTGTTCAAACATATCTTTAGCTCAGGTTATATTCTGTTTTCAAATTGAAAATCTGGACTCCGGAATGTCAAACTACCTTTTTAAGTTCTCTGGGTAAAGGTTGGCCATCATTACTATGTTCTGCTCACCTTCTTGGTTTCTCCTAAGTATGGGATTAGGTGGTAAATCAGGCTTTATAGGCTTTAAGGGGGCGAATCATTCATTCTTTTTGTTGCTAAAACCTACCATGGCATCAAGTATTCACCCATGGGGAGAAATGAATTTGGAGACAAAATATTCAGATGTCCAACTCCTTGTTTCATAATTGTCGCTTAGCAATCAGGCTTATTATAAATCATGTTGAAACTGATTTGAATAATCCACATATCCTTAACAATATTTCGCCTAGGAAGAGGCCAAAGCTCTCCTCAGCCAAGGAACAGAGGAAGAGAGACTCATGAAACTGCACATGTGGGCTGATATGCAGGTTTATGGTACAGGTGATAAACATTATTTGGGCCAATATACTGCCCAGGCTCTGGGTGGCATCACTTTGTTATCCCGTGTGGGCTGTAAGGCTTACTGTCCTGTGCTCATCGTCCTCTTTCCGAACTAGGTGCTTACCTGCATGCAACTCATTGTCTTCAGAGAAAAAATCTAGATAATGATACCTAGATAGGTCATAACAATGTTTATAACAGTATCGGGATAGGGTAAAATCCCCCAAACATAAAAAAAATTCCTGTTGGCTTCATCAGAACTAAGGCTGCACATGAAATTGCAATTTTATCCGATGGATCACTCTTTTTCCATTCCTTCATAACATTTCAGAAGATTATATACTCCAAGGAACGTTTTTTTACCTGTTGCCTAAATGCATTTTTCACAGTAAAGATCAGAAGATCATGTAAAGGTGTGGTTGTAGTTTACAATGATAATTTATTAGTGCTATCATTCATGTTATATTTCCTTGCCATACCCTTATGGCATGGAGTGATGCTATCAAAGCATAACAGATTCAACTAAGCAAACATTTTGAATACATTTGGGTAATTTTAAAAGCTAACTGTGTGGTTGTACTGTGAATCCTAAGTGAGTCTGAGACTGAAACCCTTGCCTGAGATTAATGAAAGGGGCTTGCCTTCCTCCCTCCCCCCCGCCCAGTTTTGGCCCCTGTAGTTTAGTGTTTGCTCTGGTATAAAAAGACAAATGTTGAAGAGCATGGAAAACCAATAAACTAGGTTATATTAATTCTAAACTGTAATGGAATGAAAGCAAACGGGATGGTTCAAAATGGTGTTGATTTTGTGAATGGGTTTAACTGCAAGGTAGCTTATTTTTCTGCCCTTCTGGCATGATTCGCTGTAAAAAAAGGGGACTAAAATGAGATGTCCCTCATGTAGCAGTGTAGCAGCTATATTTTTTTCACTCTTGCATGATCTTTGCCCTACATTGTTCCTCTTGTTGCAACACAGATTTCCCAGGAGCAATGTGAGAAGTTTCCCTCCTCTTGCACAAAACCTTCTTTCAATAATCTTGAGGTTTTATCCAGTGATATGTAAGGAATGATTTCTATTACCACCAAATCCTCGAAGAGAACCATTGTGAAAAACTGTTCAAAGCCCAGGGTGAGCTTTTCAAAGGTATCTGCTTTTATAGGGAGTTGGAATCATATCATCTCATGATGCGTCTTTGAAACTGTCCCCCATATGACTAAGACCGTGTGTGAGACTGTGTGCCTAATTTGTGAGTAGTCATAATGATGGTACAGTAATAGGCATGCAACTGAGCCTGCGTTTTGTTCATAACTCCAAGTGCCTTTAGCTGAATTTTCAAAGAGGCTGAATTCTCACATCTCCTACTACTTCAGTGGAGCTGTAGGTGCTCCGGGACTGAAAATCAAGCTACTGACATACTGAAAAATTAAAGCTGAGGTATGAATGAGTCAATCAAATATCTACTGTTCATTCCTAAGTCAGACTTACGAACTGAGTCATTCTGAATTTAATGGAGGCTGCTGCCTTCGTCTTTCAGGAGATTTTCAGTTCAAGAATCCCCTCTTCCTGTCACCTCGCCACCCAAACTTTAGCCTTACATAAGTGGTATTTTCTATTCACAGGCTACTTCCCCGTTTTATTTATTGGTTTGGATATCTGAAAGATTTTTCGCTTAGTTGATGTTTTTTAACTTAGCTATTTTTTTATCTTCATACTGTACATCTACATGCAACACTTTTGATTCAGGGTTTTTTCAGATGCTCTGTTGACTGAGCCATGATCAATCACATCCTCAAGGCTGATAGTCACTTTTAATACATAGAAACAAAAATGAATAAAACTTTCTATCATATATTGTGAATATTCATACATGTTCACACTTATGCATATGAATAACTCCTTTAACTTAATTGGCATACTGGTATGTATGGTTAAACTGGTATTTTCATGCTTGCAGGGAAAGGCATTTTGTTTGGGTTTTTTTTCTCCAGTTCCAACCTTTATAAATCATGTTATACTTCAAAAACATCATGATGTTGGCTGAAAAAAAATGGGGCTTTAAAAAAAATGTGCATTCTTTTGACTTGCCTTCTGGTTTTTGATCTTTTATCTTCAGCTTGGAGATGTTTTCAAAACTCTTCTTTTCAACAATGAAGGCTAAGAGCATCTGGGTTTTTATTTCAGAGGAAAAATGAAATCCTTACATAAACATGTTATTGAAAGAGCTGGGCTTTAAAAAAACCCACCAAATCAAAAGACACAAAATAAAATTATGAGCCAGGGGTAGAGGAGCCTAAGAGAGTGCAACCTATAAACATAAAAGAATATCTTTTTATCAGTTCAAAGCTTCGAGGCACTGAAGTAAAGACCCTTGAAAGCAAGGGTGAATTTTTGAGACAATGGAGTTCCAGGAATCTCTCTGCCTTGCAATGCTTAATTCAGACCCACTGTTGAGCAAGTCTGAACTTCACTTGGCCAAGAACTTAACGTCTGCATTCTTGCAGGCACTAAAGGGTTATTGACGAGTAGGTGGAGGAATTTTGTGTTGCTTGGTTATGTATGTTGGCGTTTTTCGCTGCAATAGCTGTAGCTGTTTGCAACGCAGTCTGTAACCACCTCACTCGAGGACGAATTTTCCTGCCCTGCCATTGCCTTTGATTGTTGTAAAGCACCCATCGACTGTGAAGAAAACAGCAGTGCTTAAGCATAGTCTATTCAAGTATATTCAAAATACGTTATTTTTAGCATTATTGTTAATATGAAATGTTCCACCAACCAGCTGGAATTATGCAAATCCTAGCACATGCGTTCCTCACTAATCTGCACTCTTGGATGTACTCTTTACATTCATTTCATTTTATGAATGTCTTTACAGCATACTTCTCTACAATAGGAGATTGAAAAGCCTGCAATTTTCTTCTTGCCTGATTCTCCCATTGGGTTTTGTTAGTAGTCGAAAAAATAAATTGATGTCTTTTTTTTTTTTTAGTCCAGATTGAGGAAAAAATCAACCTGCCAGCAGAGATGAGTGGGGAGAAAAGGGAAGGCTCACAAACTGCAAAATCTGAGTTCTTTAAGTGGTTCTTTGATGACTCACTGTTTGCAGTGGAGACACAAATTGACACAAATTAGGGCAGTCATGGAAGGAGCCCTGAAAGTCTGAGAAGTTTTTCAATAAACTGACTTCAAGCCAAAAGCCTCATAACCTCTGTCACCTTCACTGGTATAATCTCAAAAATATCATGTGTTTTGGGACAATTTCTAGGTGGGAAGGAAAGGAAGAGGTGATGCTTGTGCCATGTTTGTGGATCAGGAGGACATGGCCAGGGCCTTTGCCATCCTCGTCATCACAGCATCCTTGCTGTAGAGATAATGCACAGCCTCTGTTACACATTCCTCCTTCCTGCCTGGGGCTCTTGGCCTGTTTTAGGAAGCTTGTGTGTGTCCTGCTCCTCATGTGCCTTTGCATCCCTGTTGCTCTATGGCAGCAGGCCTTCTGTGCCTTCTGGCATCGTCATAAGCACAGCTGTGGGAAAGGTTTCCGTGGGGCACTGGTCCACCTGCTGTTGGAACAGTTACCAGTTCCTTGCACTCTAGCAGACTTCCTGGGGAGCTGGAGGATTTGTCCCAGAGGTGAGCAGCATTGTTCTGTGGTTTCAATTCCCATGGTTAAATGACATTCTAAATCTCTGTTAAATCTTCACCTTGTAAGTTGTCTGTTTTAAAGCTTTCTTAGAAAACTCATTCAATTCTGCAAACTTATTTACACCTCTAGTTCACCTTGTCTTCCTATAAAGGTCTTTTCAAACCTGGTAACTTCAATAATTTGTTGTGTCTCTGCATTTTTGCTGAACTTGTGATTTCCAAATTGAATTGGTACAAGGTTTATTTGCTGCTGCTGTTTTAGTTTTCCGCAATGGAAGATAAAACACACAGCAAGATAGGATTTTTCAGGCTTTTTTCAAATTGATGTCTTAAACCAGCTCCAATTGCTCCTAATCAAAAGCTGGTGATGCATTTCATATTAGCCTTTCTGTGGCTGATATTAGCCTGCCCTCTCTGCTTGCAGGCTGCTTAGCACCTCTGGGTCCTACACAAAAATTCTGATGGATACTGGGATTTTTCACTGCAAGATTCTTACCTTGCCTGAGGTCATCTCTTTTGTTAAGCAAGAAGAGACATTCAGAGTTGTCACTGTGCAAAAAAGGTTTCTCACTTCTCTAACAAAAACAAACTTGCAGTTTTGGTGGCTTAGACACACAGCTTTCCATACTGACCTAGAGCTCCAAGGAGTGATAGAGGTTTATTTCTTAATTGCTTCAGTCAGCCCTGCTTCCCAACTACTTGTTTATGCTACTTGTTTCCTAACATTTATGACCTGATTCTGATCTGTGATTACTAACACTGTTTTCTTAAACAAATGGAATCTTCACTGAGCTACTGTTCAAAGAAGGCAAAAAGGAATGGAAGATCACTCTGTTAACGAGTTTGAAAACTTCCCTAAAACTGACCTTTATTTTGCCAGTTGTAAACATGATATATGGGCAGCTGAGTCTTACCTAATTCAAATGAGATTGTTTAATTGAGACTTATTGATAAGCTGACAATAGCACATCTGAATGCTGATTTTAAGTATTCTGGCAATGGAACTATTTCCTCTGGTGTGATGGTTAACCATAGCTATTAACCCCATAGGCTAATAATATAATATCATGATTGCTTTACAACCACAACTAATTTTTTTTTATTCATTCCTTCTACCCAGGAGTTTGCATTGTAAAACGATCTGTCCTCTTAATTTGATATGGCTCCTGGTTCCCTAATGTTTTGATAAAGTTGCAAAATGTTGTTCAGAATTATGGGTGTCCACATGACCTCTGTTTCATACTGAATAGCTCTTGATTTAAGTGATGTTGCTCTGAATAGCTTTCAGACTTTGCTAGACCCAGAGTTTAACTAATTATGCCATAATTAGGAGTATCATATGAGCATAATTACGTGTATCAAACTCCAAATGAGTTATGTGAAACAAAAAGGTGTATCAGATGATTTCTGAACTGTAGGAACCTAAGCATTTCAAACATAGTAAAGAGAATGAAAGAATGGCAATTGAGTTTAGATGGATTTCTAAAACACTTCTGTCTCCCTTAGGTCAATCTTCTGCTTTGGATCTCTTCATCAAACTCTGTAGGAAAGAAGTAATTTTTTTCCTGTATGCAGTTAATGGCTGGTACCGTGGAGTCCAAGTCATTGATTAGAGCTTCTGTGTGGTATTGCTGTGCAAATAATAAATACCTCACACGAGGCATGGACAAGATTTATTGGGAATAGTGTAAAATTGGCAGCAGTACCTCTTTGCTGGCACTGATGTGATATTATATACTGTTTTTCACAAAGACACCTTCTGATAGCTGTTTTAAATAATTTTAATAGACAACTCAAAAATCCGGAAGATTAATACTTTACCGATCATGGCTTTAACTTCTCACTCAGCTGGTGTGGGATTTCTGTTTTTTCTGGGTGCATTCCAGTGGTAGTGATTTCCTCTGTGGTGTTTATATCATCTTTGTAGTAAGGTAAATGCTGAGTGGCCAAAAGCAGAGACTTTTCAAAACAGGAGTACAGCTTGTCCAGCATAAGGCAAGATTCAGCAAGATTCCTTCTTGGCATAATCTTGCTGTATGGAGAAGATTTCTCCATGCAGGAAAAGCTTTTTTATAAGAATCTGTTCTACAGAGTATAATTTCTTTTATTGAGCAGGTGAAATAGGGGCATAGCTCTTTTAGCAAACTTCCTGATTCAAGGACCTGAGTTGCCACAGATTAATCATATATGATGAAAGAATATTTCCTGTTGTCTTATTCCATCTGTAAAATGTAAGCAGTCTTAAAAAGAAGCAACAGCACATGGGACTCCTTAGAAGTCAAAACAGATTCAGCAAATCTGACAGCAGGACTGGAGAGATGAAATGTGTTTCTAAAACATATTATACTGATGGCAAGAGATTTTTAGAAAGTGGGGAGAGGTGTCTAAGAGTAAAATGATGAGAAGAAAAAGAGAGGAGGAAAGAAGGAGGTTGAGGAAGGATCCTCTGAAACATCCCACATTGCACTTTGCATGGTATGCACACATCCCTTTTCCTGATCCTCTTTACAATGTCTGGACTCTGAAGCAGAGAAGACTTCCTAAAAAGGAAAGCAATGGCTTCACCCTTGCACCCAGGCTGCAGCCTATAGGATCTGAGGGGCCGAGTGACCTCTGCACCCCTCTGGCCTGCACACCTTCCTCCAAAGAGCTGGCCCATGCTCCAGGCCCAGGTCTTGTGCTGGTAGGGAGCTGGAGGGCACTGGGCGACTCAGGGCTCCAGGCCTCTCCACTGCATGCAAACTTTCTGAGGACTTGCTCTTTTCCCACACCATTTTTGTTGCTGCTGTTGTACATAGCATGAGTATCAAAGGCTTTAGATGCCTTTAAAATGCAATTCAAATGCTCTGAAAGAAAGTCTGGTACAGTCATGGATTAGAATTTAAATCCATTTCAATGGACAAGACTCCGGGCAATTACCAATTCGGTTTCAATACGAAGCAAATGGATGCTGAGACATTTAGAGGCAGTGAAGGAAAGCAATACCATTTTGCCACGGGGTCGAGTAGAAATAAAACTGTTTGCCTCTGTCTTAAGAAATGTTGACAGATTTCAACACCCCTAGGGAAGGAGTGGTAGACGATGGATATAACAGAAAGAAACTTGTCTTAAGCAATAAGTTGGAGCCCACCAAAAAGTGGTTGCCTAGTGATGGTGCTTTGTGAGATCCAACAAAATTATGCTGGGAACTTTAGAAGTGAATTGATGCAGTCTCCAAAGAGAGGAGGTTTTCAGTTGCAGGCAGCTTTTTACAATGTGTCTGTCTGTGACTGGACTGATGCTCGGAGATGGAGGGCCAACTTCATACCATCAGATACTCATCCAAATCCAGACAGCACCAGAAGATGCGAATAACTTTGTTTTTAAGTGGATCTCCTTTTCTATTGAAGGCTGTTTTGACCCTCATGTTTTTGATGGATCCCTGGTCCCTAGCATTTGCTATCACCCCTTACCTGTACAATTTATCCTATCTTTTCATTGCCACAGCTGTGCTTGTTGGCACCGGTTTTTATTTAGAAAATGGGAAAATGGCAGGGTCCATGGCTCAACCCTCTCCTTCTGTTCCTTTATTCCCCCACGTGGAAGCAGAGACAAAATTAAATTGCAGAGCATCAGAATTGCTGAAGAGCAAAGTGCTAAGGCAAGATTATAATTGATACAGAACAAAGTTACCGTATGGTGGAGTGATGTTATGCCAAATATTTTTGCAGCCTTTCTAAAAGTGGGAGCATAACTTTGCAAACAACTAGGAAGTGCCTACAAATTGCCTGATGTGACTTGCTTTTCTTCATTTAGCAATTTTTTAGGGGAACAGAATGGTTTTGCTCGATTTTAGCAGTTAATTTGATATAATGCAATTAATGTAAATCATGTAGTTAGCTTGATTTATGTCATTTGTACCAGCAAAAATTTGTTTATAAACCAAGCCCAAAGTGTCTTTCTTAACACCAAAAGTACTTTTCTGACAACTGCTGCTGTGAAGTAGAATACATATTGCCAGGCAAACAACATTTCAATTGTATTTTTGATTTCTTTATGGGTTGGGGTAGGGAAAAGACTTGAATTATTAATTACAGAACTGTGACATTTTGTGGTAATTTCTCAGCAGATTTGGGAATTTCATTTTCAGAAAAAAAAAAGCTATTATGTTCAAAAGACATTTGGAGAAATAGAATGGTGTTTTCTCACTAATGTATTTCCAGTAAACATGGAGATTTAATGATTTTCAGAGATCTATAATTGTATGCTGACAGTTCCTTCACTGAGGGAAGACCACTCTACTGAGGAGCAATTGTCCTACATGTGGATGATTCAGAACTCCTTTTGCAAGAGATTTTGTGGCTTCTGTGGGCATTTATTATGGCATTTTAAAATATCATGTACCAGTCTTAAGGTAGTGACATTCACCAGATAGTTCTTCTCTCTCAGGATTCTCTTCCATTGAATCTGTAGCAATTTCTCTGGGATCAATGAAATTACGCTGATATAAAACTGTTGCCCTGATTTTCACAGTTCTTCAATGTTTTTAATTCTGTAGATAGAGTTCTCATGCACTTTCTGTAAACATAAGCCATGTTATGCTAACCGCCCAATTTTGTTTTCATTCTTTCTCCTGAGGCGGAGAAGTTTGATGGATCTCTCCTTTGACCTATGTGGTTGAGGGGTGGTAATTTCACCCTCCAATCCACGGTGTTTTCTAAGAATGTATAAATAAAGAGTGCCGGGCCTTTCTGGGCCCTTTTGGCATCTTGTCCTGACAACTGACCTGCGTGTGGTTCTTTCGTGTCCAAGTATGACATAAAACTGCTGTAGGAGGAAAACCAGACTAGATGCATGCAGTTATTTTTGCATTATGCCTCTCTGTTGTCATTAGCAAAGGCACACTAGACATTTAAATGTTTAAGTACTTAAAGAAACAATGGCTGGTTTTTTGATCCAGAATGCTTTGAACAACACGTCTATTTGTTCAAGAATCTCCTAAAACCAGTGTACGAACAAACAGCTTAGGGTTCCTGCTCCCTACTGCACGTATATAGGTCTTTTGAGGGGCTCCAATAGCAACAACGTGCAGTATGCAGAGTCACACCTCTCCTTTCCGTATGCACAAACCTGCCATATGTTTCTTCAGTTTCTCTGTCAGCTTTGCTGTTCTTGTTCCTGTTAAATGCAGAGCCTGGAAGCTAGATGCGATTTGCCTCTGGAGCAGGGCAGAAGTCATAAATGTGACCCTCTGGGAGGGAAACTCATTATGTGAAAAGGCTGCCCAGTGGCATAAATCAGCCCCCATGGAGTTTGGGAGGAGTGTTTCACACTCTTGAATCTCTGCCAGTGCTAGTTAAACTGAGAGTCAGTTATAAGCATGTTACATACATGCTCTTCCTGAAGAAATGTTTTGGGTTTTTCCCCCAAGATTACTGTGTCCCTTCCCATTGAATAGACCAAATCCCATTCCACTGTACGGACAAATTGAGTAATTTGCTTTCATGCGTTCTTGAGACACTGTCTTCTTGCTGCGCTGCCTCAGCGCCATTCTCTGGGGAGCTGTCACAAAACTCCAGCTAATGCAAGTTAGGAAAGCAAAGTTGCTGGCAGGGCTAGTTCCTAGGGTTGTTACTGTCCCCAAAATCTGACTCCATCCAAAATCCTGATGATGCAGTTCATTTGGCTCAGGGCAAACACACACTTTGTTATACATAACACAGACATGATTACATTTTCCATTTGGTAAAGTCATAGTGTAGCTCCAAGTCCGCTAAAAATAGAGACATGATTCAAGTTGCAAACAAGATGGAAGGATTTCAAATGGCTCCATTACACATAGAGCAAGCACAGTGAAATTAATAGGAAAAAGCTGGTTTGGGGACAAGGGCTGCGCTCCCTTTTTCTAAGTAAATGCGTAGTCGTGAAGCTGTGCAAATCAAGAGTTCCACTGTTGCAAGTAGAAAGAGTCTCATTTACTTAAAATGCAGGCTGTTGCAGGCTTTACCCTCCTGAAATGACAGAGCAAAGAAACAATTTTTCTTAACTCGCTGACCCATTTGTTTATCTGCTGAGTTGCCAAATATGCATTTACAACAGATGTTTGCATGCATAGTGTGTCTCTCTGCTGCATGCTTCTGCATCTTTTCTTGGGAGAGACTGAGGCTATTTTAATTGCTGGTTTTGCACTCTCTGTCCCATTACCCATAGCAGCCTCACTGACCTCTGCAAAAGCCAATGTACAATTTAATTGCAGTTATTGCTCTTTAGGCTAGGAGCATGTGAATAGGGTGTTCTTCTTGTCTCTTGGTGCAAGGGTCCAATATGCCAAATAGCATTTAATGGATAAATAGGAACTGCATCTGTCAGGCCAGGAAATCAAAGCCTTTTAAAATGATGCCAACATTAGTTTTACAGGGAGAAATACTGGGGGAGAGACATGGCAGTTTGTTCAAAACTGCAAAACAAGGACTGAAGAAGAACTGTGACTGGCAAATCCCAGGCTCATTGAAAAAGAAGAGATGCTCCTTAAAGGACACTCCCAGTTTGTATGGTCAGGATTTAGGGCAATAGACTCTTGGGTCTCTGAAATTCCAAATCCCACTTGGGGGTATGTCTGGGCTATTTGTGTGATCTCAGCTGAGTGAGTCATTCTGGGTCTCACACCTCTAAAATGAGGATATTAGGTATTCCCTAGTCTAGAGGTCTGAGGAGGTTAAATTCAGGTAGGAAAGGAAAAGGAGATGTCTAGGTCTTGTTATGGATATGAAGCTAGAATACGGGTTTGGTGGGCTGTTTGTACCAGAAAAACCATGGAATCATAGAATTATTTGGGTTGAAAGGTACCTTAAAGATCTTCTTATTCCAACCCCCTTGCCATGGGCAGGGGCATTTTCAGCTAGATCAGGTTGCTCAAAGCCCCATCAAACCTGGCCTTGAACAATTGCGGGGATGGAGCATCCACAGCTTCTCTAGGCATGGTTTCAGTGCATTTCTAGACATTCTGTCTCAGTGTCTCACCACCCTCATAGTGAACAATTACTTTCCAATCTAAACGTACGCTCTGTTTAAAGCCATCACTGCTTGTCTTACTGCTACTCGCCCTTGTAAAAAGTCCCTCTCCAGATCTCTTTTAGGGCCCCTGTAAGTACTGGAAGGTGCTCTAAGGTCTCCCATGGAGCATTCTCTTCTCCAGGCTGAAATGTAGTTTTTACTTTCTGCATAAGGCTTTGGAAGTTTTAGAATGAACTGGACAGAGATTTGGAATTTTCAGGATGAGAGGACATAGCCTCCAATTGTATCAGGGAGATTCAGGTAGACATCAGAAGGAATTTCTTAATGGAAAGAGTCATTAAACATTGGCATGAAGTGCTCAGGGAGGTGGTAGAGAGTCACCATCCCGGGATGTGTTTAAGAAACCACTGGATGTGGCACTTGGTCTAGTTGTGTGCCACTGTCTGGTTGACATGGTGGTGATCAGTCCAAGGTTGGACTAGATGGTCTCAGAGGCCTGTTCCAACCTTAATGATTCTGTGATTTTCTAAGGACTGAGAGGAAGATTCCCTCCTCCTCTCACTGTCTCCAGTGTGTTGGTCTGCATTGTGTTGTCGTCTCCCTTCAGGAACTGCAGATCCTGGTGAGGGAAATGATATGCTTAAAGTAAAATGCACCTTAGATAAAGAGTAGCTTGTAGAACACCATATTTATATAGAGGTAATTATGGTATCCTATGATTAAGAGCAAACATTATGCTCTCTGCATAATAAATATTTTTAAATTGGGTATGTATTTCTGTAGTACCAAATATTTGAGTTTTCAGAAAGATAAAGTCCTGTGCTAAGATTTTGATACATCAAAATAATATTCGTACATGCTGTTGTTCATAAGCATTCAAGTACAATCAGTGTGCTTTTAGAGGTGTTATGCATGTTAATTTCTTCACTCAGTTCACAGTAGTTTTGGTGTTGAAAGAAAACAACAAGAAAAGCAAAAATGTAAACATTCCAATTTAGATATCTGTAATTTATTTCCTCACTGATGCACATGATTTAAAACTATATGGACAGAAAAAGAAAAGAAAAGCCTGAAAGCATAGAGCAATGTTCTGCAGCACATACAACGTTTCTCACTGGAACTTTAATGAGGTTTATTGGTTTCTGATTTGTGCCAAGGCTCAGGTTATGACCAAGCCTGACTCCTTGCTGTTCCTGTGGCCCAGCAGTGCCTCACTCTGCCCATGTAATTATCCATTTTTTTCTATCCTCTTCATGCTTGTGGCAACTTGGTTCCTGAGAGCCTCTGATCTACCTGGAGTGCAATGCCTTGTTCCTTCAGTCTCACCTGCTTGTACAGAGGATTTCCTGAGCATGGCTGACATGCCCAACACCACCAGACATCCCAGCACACTTGTAAAACACAGACTGGTGTCAAACTAATCAATTTGCTCAGAGGATAGACCTAGGTGTTAGGTGGTTGAGCACAAGGACACCAGCTGGAGAGTGTTACTGTGGGGAGTCACACTGGTCTGAAACTGGACTTAAATGGATGCCAAAGGTTTGGTGGTTTGCAGGGCTGCATTTCTTCATTCTCAAAGAACCTGCAGGAAAGCACTGTCTGTCTGCTCTGCTGCCACAGAGTCTTTGCCTTACTGTGTGCTGCCTTTGGAGTTTGAATTGTTTGCTGACTTACAGGGGCATTGCAAAATCCAGATTAAAACAAACACCAAGTGTTGCTCCACTTGATCTTGTCATTTCCTGTTGCTAGCAGTAGATAATGATGGAATAATTTGTTACTATGTTAGAACTCTGTAGTATTGTGAATTCTCCTAACCTAGCTTAGCCCATAGGTCGTTCATGGGAAAAGAACAAGAAATTTTCCAATAACTCTCTCATTTCTCTTTTAAAGAAAGTTGAACCTGGTTCTGTGCTTGAAAGCAATTAGTATTGAGGCTGTTAAGAATAAATTGCTGATACCCTAGAATCCTCTTAATTGCTATGCTGATCAATGACACGCCTGCTTAATTGGGATGACTGGCAGGCAACTAATCCTGTGCAATGCATTTCAATTACTCTAAACAATATATTAATGGCCTACCTCTGTTTAAATGACACATCTCCTGTTGTCTTCTGCTGCTGTAAGCTTTTCATAAGAGCTATAGAGAGAGATGGAAGCTTGAGAGGAGACATGTCCTACTTATGCACCCCCCTGCTTTCTTGCTGTTGTTCTCCCACTTCTACATCACTCAACTTTATCCCGAATATTTAATACAAAATTATTGCGTGTACTTTAAGCACAATTCACAAACCACAGTGAAGTATTTTCCCTCATCCCTGATACTCAGAAGAACCACTTAATTGGTTGTTTTCTGTTTACACTGGGTTCCTTGTGCTAACTGGGGTGTGCTGTTACATGTAGCTTCTCACTTTGTTTTCTAATGGTATAAAAATGTGTAATTGGACAAGCCAAGGTCTTAACTATTAGAAAAGAATACTAATCAGGTATATTAATGTTCTCTTGTTATTAGGGGAGCTCATTTAAAAAATGTCAGTGTTTTAATGATGAAAGAGAAAGTTGTCAAAAAAAAAAAGTAAAAATGAATTTCATTTTAATTAGCTCTAATTAGAAGATTAATAGATTTTAAAGACTGAAGGAGTCATTGTGATCTTTACGGCTAGCTCCACAGGACACAGTGACATAAAAGAAACCAGATCCAGCCTCTGATGGTGCATCAGTGTGCATGCAGCAGATATCTACTGCTTCCTGGTCATCTAGACCCATTCTTCTGTCAAGAGGGAGGATGTGATTTTCATCTCTTAAGTAAGATATCTAAACCAGTTGAAATTGACTTCATCCTAAAGACACCTGGGCTAAAAAGAGACACAGACTAAAAAGGGGATTGAGAATGACTAGGTCAGTATGGTGGATATCAAGCTATAGATTAGGTGAATCCCAGTGTATGCCATATATCTCACAATTAATGAATAAGCAGTGCTTCAACAGCCACTGCTGTAGCTTGAAGGTGTCTGAAGTCACTTACAGAGTATTTTGTCCCTGAGACTCCTCATGCTGCTGTTCTCTCTAGTGCAAGTGGCCATGGCTGCTTTTTTCTGACCAAACGTTTTCATACTGAGACAGTGGAAAGCCTTCAATGAAGGAAAGCTCCCTGAGTGTGCAGGTCTCATGCCTGCTGCTGTGAGTCCTTTGAAAGGAAGCTGAGTGACTTGGTGACATGGGAGTACATGCTGGTAGCTCCTCTGCTTGGGTGGACAGGAACTGGGATTATACGGCTCACATTTATTCAGGTAAGAGGCAGCTCCTCGGCTTTTACTTTATACCTAAGCCGTGTGTTCCTAAGCCTCTTGTTGGCCACCACTCTGTAGGTTTGCTGACTTCTCCCTGACACAGGCTAGTACAACCAGGTTCTTCACAGAATCATGGAATAGTTTGGGTTGGAAGGGACTTTTCAAGGTCAACTCGTCCAAATCCCCTGCAATCCCTTCAACTACATCAGGTTGCTCAGTCCTGCCCAACCTGACCTTGGATGTTTCCAGGGATGAGGCATCCACCATACCTCTGGGAAAATTCTTCCCTCTATCTAGTTCACCAAGAGGCAGAAATGGCCATTATCTTTTTAACTCACTGGAGGAAGAAAGGGAGCTATTTTCCATACAAGTACATAATGATCAGGAACACTTTAGTTTTTTTTTCCAGTAGGCAAAACGAAGTCAGTTGCTGTCCCAGTCTGGGTTCGTTCAAACTTCAGTGCCCTGCATTCAAAAAGACTTCCTTAACCCCAAGGTTGCTGTAATTGACAATTCATCCCTGCTTTTCTTATTCTCTAGTGTTACAAATCCTGAACCACACAGTAGTTCTGTTTGTGTGAGAGAGGAAAGGTGCTCTTTCTGTTCCTCCTGCCATCCCTCCGGCTCAGCAGGGAAACCTCTCTCTGGTTCTCACTGTTCTCATGAATTCACAGGAAGGACAGTGTCAGTGTCACATCCTTCTTCATAGTGTTGCCCAGTTGCTTGGTCTAGATGTATGATGAGGGTATGGATTATTTTGGACTGCCTCTTTGAAGTGTTGTCCTAGTTCCAGCCAGGACAGGGTTCATTTTTGCAGTAGCCAGGAGGGGGCATGGCTACGAGCCAGAGGTTATTCTGTATCACCTCATGTGATACAGAATGGGGACAGGGCCGTCCTCTGGGTCACTGTAGCATGGCAGAGGGAGCGGTTGGGTATTTTGCCTCTTTCTTGTACCCTCTGTCATTACTATTCTTGCTGCAACTGTTTGTTTTCTTATCTCATTGCTGTTTCCAGTAAATTGTGCTTATCTCAACCTGTGATCTTCAACTTTTATGTTTCCCATTCTCCAGCCTATCCCGCTGAGGGAGAGGTGAGCAAGTAAGCAGCAAATGGTTTGGACACTCAGTGGGAGCACTACATTGGGGAGTACCATTCCTAAATCATTACATATGTGTATTTCTCAACATGAACAGAGATCCCATACCTAAATCTGGTGTTTGGATTCAGCCTAGCAGAAGGAAGGGATATCAGGTTTAGGACTGGAAGATCCTTGTAGGAAGTCTTCATGTCTTTGGGGTTTTTTTGTCTCATCCTCAGTCTAATACTCCATCATGATTCTTGATAAACCTATAGCTAAATTATCTGTGCCACACTTCCAGGTTTTACTTACCTAACTCTGTCTTTTCTGTACAGCAATGAATTTGACATAACCTAATTTGACTCAATTAAATTCTGCTTTTAGATAGTTATCCTGCTTATTTACTGATGTACTATGTTAAGTACATAAAGCAGTGATCAAGTGACTATTTAGCTTTGCTTTGGTAAGTCACAGACCACATACCTTACATCTTCAGCTTTACAGTAACAGATAGTAGCTCTGGTATATATTGTTAATAAATACAATTTTAAAATCTTGCAAATAGAAAAAAATAGGCTGATTCTTTATTAGGGTTGTTCATTTCTGTGCATCCCTTTCATAGACATTTTATATGCCTATTTGTTTCTGTTTATCCTCTTACTGATGCATTTCTTGAGATGTGTTATAGTGCAGTTTGTGATGAACAGGCAAATGCATTGTTTTCACAGCACTTACATACGTGTAAAATAAGATTTTTTATGCTACAGATTAAACCTCTGGAGAATTGTAAAGGCAGACTTTAAGATTTCTACCTTTGCTACACAGCTTTGCAGCCCTCAGTCTTATTATTGTCTTTATATGTATAATCACTACCCCAGGGACAAGCTTCCTTCCAACTAAGAGTGTGTAGTTGCTGAATCTGTATTTTTAAAGAAATCTTTCTTTTCCTGACAGTTACTCCAGAGAGCAAAGAGAAAAGGACAAGTGTTTTCTCAGATGTTGGTTTGGTGACAAGGGCAGGAGACTGAGTAGGCTGGAGTATTAATGTGCTCTTTTAGGGGAACAGAGGGGAAAAGGGAATAGTGATAGGTAAGGGAAATAAAAAAAACCCCAGAAGGATATTGTGTAGATGTGTAGAAGATAGGACAGAAGGAACAGGGATGAAGATGCTGTGACACTGCAGGGAAGCTGACAGTGGGAGCCAGTGGTGGTTTGCTTGAGAGAAGCACTGGAGCACAATGAGTGCTGGGATCCAGGAGCAGTCACGGCTTCTCGGGGTGTTAGGGCAGGACATGGCAGCCAGGGCCCATCCCACCTGCCCTGGTCAGGAGCAGGGTGGTCGGGTCTCAGTGGGAGCAGCCCTGGCCCATGTCATCGGGCTGCTCCTTGGGAGCAGGGAAGGCACAAGGCTGAGACAGGATGGGCCCTTCCCTGGGGTGTACATGCCACATCCATAGGACAGCAGAGCGATCTGTGTGAAAATGAGTCTGTCTTTGCCTGTCTGTCCTGGTGAGCATGACAGCAGGAAAGGTGCAGCTTGAACGTTGGCCAAAAGCTGTGCTCCATCAGGGGATGCATGGGAACTGCAGACCGGGCTGCTCCTGAGTGGGACGTTGGCCACTGCTGGGACAGAAGGGCACTGAGACAAACTTCTATGTCATAGAGGAATAGGGTGGTCAGCTAAAAAGTTTTTTGATTCAACTTTTGTTCTCTGTGGTGTTGCAGTCACAAAAGCTGCCATTTCTTTTGCTTGAACTGCTTCTCTGTATGCACAACAATAGGCTGCGTGGGCTGGGTATGAGTAGTGAGTGTAAGCCACCAGGATTGGAATTTATGTGCCACAGAAGATGGTCCTAGGAGGAAAGACAAGTGAGGTGTGGGGGGAGGAGGAATGGGGGCCTGTGGACTCCTTGCATGTGTCTGTGTATATGCTGAGTGTCTACCTAGTGCACAGGGAGGGCAATCTCCAGCCATGTCTTTCAAAATTCTTCTTTCTGAGGAATGGGACAGCGCTTCAAGCAGACTCTTGATGGCTGTCTTCATGAATAATGCTAATTGCGTCATAATACAAAAAGTTTAAAACTTTAGCTTTTGTACAGTATGAAATGGATGAACAGTGCATCAGAAACATCTGTCAGGTTAAAGAATAAAGGCTTAATTAGCATTTTTGTGTGGTGCAGAATAATTCATGCTGGGACATCAAAATTTGTCTTCTCAAATGTATGAGAAAAACACATTTTCTGGTCTTTCTTGTTGTTCTCAGGCTGGAGGGAGGGAGAAAACAGAACTGCACCATGTTAGCACCAGTGAAAGTCTGCAGGGTGCAATACAGTAGTATGTGCATCTTCAAAGTGCTTTAGAAATAGGAATTAACACATTGATGTTGCACTGGGATTCTGTGGCAAGGATAATGCTGCAGTCCTATCAGGAGTTCAAGGGTGTGATTTACAAAAGCACTTAAATGACTTTGTAGCACAAATTCAATTCAGTGACACTTTGGATTCTGTTGCCTAAACCCTGTGTTGAGTTGGCACTGAAATAAAGATAGCAGCAAAAAAGGAAGAGAGAAAGACCTCTCTGAATGATCTGAATTCTGGAAAATCTGTCTCACTGTCACACTGCAAATTCCATGTGGTTTAGTTATTACAGAATTGCATGTATGGCTATAGAGAAAGTAGATGCCTGTTCATTCTGGCAAATGAAGTGTATTGCCAAAGACAATAGTTGGAAGGAACAGCTATCAGAAGGAGGAGGATCTCGAGCAATTCAGAACAAAAGTCAGTGTAGGTATTTATTCTCCTGGTCTGCTTTTAGCTCTTTCAGCCATCTCTGACTCAGTGTGCTGAAGCTGACTGACTGCCTCCTTTCATTGACTAGGCAGGGAACTCCAGTCCTTCACTTTGATCTGTTGAATCACTCCTAACCTAGATACCTAACATGGGCATGCATATATGATGTGAAAACCTGACAGAATGTATATTTTAATCAGCAAGGCTGTGTTACAAAATTGGAACAAATAGATGGAAATCCCTAAATGAAGGTTGGATGCTTGAAAAAACCCAACTCTTCCAGAAACCATTAGCTTTATGAAAGAATCCCTGAGTGAAATGCTATGGCTCATGTCATGCAAATATTAGAGTCATATTAGAAGGACAAAATGGTCCTTTTGGCCTTAAAATGAATACAAAAATAATTTTAAGTTGCTCTCAGGTCTCCTACACTCCTCATGTTACATGCTGGGCTATGGGATTTAAGGAGCAGAATGTAGCATATTCGTGCCGTGTCTTGTCTCCATTGTGGCAGAGAAGTTTAAGAAAATATAAATAATCAAGAATTTATTAACCCCTTGGTCTCAGTTTTATTTTCCCTCTCCTTTATGTACTGTGGACACACACAACATTTTAATTGAATCAATTACAAGTATGATGGGATAGTTAATAGGATTTATATGCTTTGTATATACTTCATAAATTCTGAAGCACTATAATGCATTAGAGTTATAGATAAACTATATGAAGAAGCTAGTGAATTGAATAATAGAAAGAATAATAGGAAAACAGTAATTGAAAAACCTATAAACTCCATTAATGTGTGCCCTTCCTTTATTAATTTGTAATAATAATGTAGTGGCTAAATCAATCAAGGATATTACAATAGCTGACTTTAAATGTTCTCTTCTAAAGAGATTTCTTGCAATTTTATTCTAATTCCACATACTGAGTGAATTAAGGATGGAGTCAGTCAGATATTTTTCTGTGTTACACCAAACCGATTTTGAGTGGAGCCATATTAGTGTAATTGGCAGCAGAATTTGGCCCTGAACTCTTACTTCCCATGCAAGGAAGGAGAGGGGAGAGACACTCCCCAGATTTGCCTGTAGTTTTTTAATTTGAGACTTGCGCAGAATGAAACCCTGAGCCCAAGTACCTCTGTACCCACGGCAGCATCCATAATGCATAAGCTATTAAGTGTTGTGAAGAGTGCTCTGCTTGTTGGATAGCTGCAGAATAACATGGCTAACAGATGTTGTGCTTCTAAAGCAGTTGAACTCCTGAGTGTGTTTTTATCTTCTGATCTGCAGCCTACTGTGGCTCCCTCACTGGTGCGTACACAAGGCAGACAGATTAGTGTTAATTAGAGATAGGCTTTGCTCATTTTTCGTTGCCAGTTCCAGTTTTTGGGAAAGAAAATGTTTCTCTCCTTTGCAATTTAAAATGAAGGCATTTTAGAATATACGTGCAGGGGGAGGGGGGATTAGGCATTAATCAGTGATGCTTATGCTTAAATTGGCTGGTGCAGATCTGGAAGTCAACTGTCAAAGTCCCAAAGTGGATGAAGGCTGGCAGGGAGGATGGGGAGGGCAGGGCCAGGCTTGGTGCTGACTGTAGTACAGAAGTCCCAAGAGGGAAGCCAGAAGAGCCAAGGAGACGTGCCATTTTGCGGCATGGCTTCGTGAGGAGAAGCATTAGCTGATTATTCCTTCTAGGACATTGCTGAGCTTTATTAAAGCATTTTGCATTGCTGCTTATAATGAGATAGGAAAGGGAGCTCTCTCCACCTTCTGACCCCCCTCCCTCCAGCACCAGTGCAAGGGAGGATTTATTGCTTCATTAGCAGCATGATCACGCTTCACAATGAGTATTAAAGTATTGGCTTACTGAGTTATTTAGGGAATGAGTCTTCCCCCAGCTATTCCTCTCTCCCACTGCCACTGCACCCCCACTTTATTTCATGTGCTTTTGCCATTTACCCATCATGATCAAAATATCACTGTTTCCCTTTCAGTAGTGATAGGACACTGACAATAGAATAAATATTTTTGGGTTGACAGTATGTTGCAGAATTGTAATGTGGGCTGGGTAAATTGAAATCAAAGCAAAACCAGATTCCACTCATTCTTCCGATTCCCAGGCAGACTGAGACATCTTTTGCAGTTCATTGATCTTTTAGCATGGGCTTAGAGATCGTTCCCAGACAAAGGGTCTAAGTTCCCAGGTGGTGAAGGCTATGCTCTCTGCTCCAGTTGCACTTGGAGTTGTTTTTTTTTTTCATCTCCACACCTCTCTATTTCCTGTTGTGAGAGTGGCAGGGCTTCCACAGTGCATGTACCTATGTCCCTTTTTAGTGGCCCCTATACGGTGGTATTTTATCAAATGGCATAGCTCACTCTATCTAATGTCTCCCTGAATATATCAGTGATAGAAGAGAACTTCTGCTTTTGCAAAGCAGTTATTGTGGTAGGCTTGTGAGTGTTGCTTTCTTCTGTCATTAATTTCAATTATGTTCTGTTAGATTTCCACAACAGCTGTCCAGCAGCGAGGCTCTGTAGGCCATCATGCCTTGGCACTTCAAATTGTGGTTATGTTTAGAAAAGTGAATTCTTATTCAGCCTGTCTGGTGCCTGTGTGCTTTGAGTCATATTTGCTTACTTTACTGACACAAACACATTTTTATTACCACTACCATCACAGTACCAATATACCTCCAAGCTGCAGGATGACATGTAATCTGCTCTGTCTCATGTAGCCTCAAAAACATTGTCAGCAATGCTTTAATTGTCGATGATATTTTGGCCCTGATGCTTGGAACAGATGCATCTTGGCCTCCATCCACAAAAAAAAATTGTGACAGTGTATTTTTTTATTTATTTGTTAGGAGGCAATTCACTACTTGGTACTTGTTGGTTTTGTCCCAAGTGATCAGTCTTTGATACTACTAGAGCAGCAGTCAGAGAAGCGAGGGTTCAAGTGACTTCTTTGGAGAACCTCAGGTGTGTTCAGCAGATGCATGTGCTTGCTCTCTGAAGTCTCTTCAGAGGCGATGTCCTTGTCGGACTTGCTGCATTTGTAGGAACTGAATATTCTGAGCTCCCTACCTGTTTCCCTGTTTTTTTCCATGGACTTGTAAGACTGCTCTGCACGCAGAATTTTACTGTCAAAGAGTACATTGCTTGTTTTGGCTCTGTAGTTGATACTTGTTTTGGTTCTGTAGTAATGAATGGATTTATTTTTAACTTTCATCCAGGCTAATTTGACAGTGCTATTGCAGTTTAACAAATTAACACTTTAATTTGTCATTGCTATCATCTCTTAGGGGAGGGGCTGTTCTGAAGGGTGGTGTAGTTATGGTGGCAGCAGGCACCACTGTCACTGCCAGCAACATTTCCTGACTCCTTGCAATTTTGAAATGGGGAAAGCATCAGTACTGGCACGTTTTTTGGGGTATGGGGACGCCTGCGTTACAAGTACTCATGCCAGGATGCTTCCTTGCTATGGAGGAAGGAGTAACCAGGGCAGTGCAGAACCTTTCTGCTGCTAATACTCGTACTGAAGATGAGTACTGTTCTTGTCTTTATTTCAGTATTTCACCACTGGTGACACCGTGGCTGGCTCTCCCTTTGATTTTTAGGACTTCCTTCATGCACCCAAGACTCTACAGTACCTAGTTGTGCCAAAGATCCTTTGATACCCCTGAAGCAAAGGGGTGTGGCACAATGTGTGTGCACACTGCTAAACCCTCTTGCCTCTCAAAACCTGGGGACCCAATTCAAGCATCCTATGGGAAACATGGGGCTAGGGACTAACTATTGTGGGCCTTTACTATTTTGGCAGCACAGATGTAGTCCTTGAGGCCAAATAATATTCTTGTCTCTAGTACGATGACCTCTGTCAACATTGCCCTTGCTCCGAACACTAAACAGAAAACTTAAGGGCCAACACGGGTGTTGCCGGCGGTCTTTATTGTGTTCCTTCACTGAGTCTTGATGATGTCTGTCCGACATGTGTGCCCATTTCTTGTCCATGGTATTGTATCTCTTGGTTCAGTGCTTTTTGGAAGGTCCAAAAAGTCCCCTAAAACCTGTGTACACAAATAGAAAATCCAAGAGTGAGTTTTTCCATTCCTCTCCTCCTTTTCCTCATCAAAGCTGTCTCCAAGGGGAAGGCATCCAAATCCCTCTGTATCCTCTTGAGAAATGGTGAAAGGATCTGATGGGACATGCTGGAGGTGATCTTGTGGTCATGGTACAGAGGTGTTGAGTCCTGTTCCACATAGGTACACGTGACTGAGCTTGTAGGTGCTGTCTGCTGCTCCAGGGGGACAGATACAGGCAGGGCCCTGGCAAAATGGTGGTCCTTAGGCTACATTTGCCCACCTACTCATCACTTTTTTAATGTCAAAACTGTGCAAGTTGGAGTGTTTGGGGCTGGCATGGTTTGCCATGGGACAGCAGATGAGCTTGGCCTGGGCTAAGGGCTGGGAGGTTCTGTGGGAGCCTGTAGGATGCATATAATCAAAACACATGTGATTATCATGCAATCATATTTTTTGTTGTTTCTGTGGTTGAGAACACTCAGCTTTGATTTAGCTAGGCCCCAAGCACAAGCTTATCATTAATAATCAGGAAACTCTTTTACTCTTTGTGTTTAGTTAAAAGAAAATTTTTTCGCCATTCACCACATAACCACATCCTTTAGCGTCACAGTTTTGTTTTCTGACAATCCAAAACTTTGAGAGGTTAATAGCTCCGAGCTCAGGCATTGGATGGGATAAATACTCCATTTTTAGTGTCAATGGTTGTCATAGATACTCATAATTAATATTTAGTGTCTAGAACAGACCTCAGAATAACTTGAACATAAAGGATGCTGTGAGATTTTGGTAAATCAGAAAGTAAGTACCTGTTGCAGGAATGAAAACAAATCAATTTCAACACATTGTCACTGACAATGTTTATTTTATTGTCTTTGTTCCATAACCTTGTTTCATGGATTTTCAGTTTCTGACATTCTTTCCTCACAGTGTAAATGGTATGTTGGGATTAAGGCATTAACTCTAAGACAAGGCTTTCCAGTTTCTACATTACCTCACTTGACAGTTACTATACATTAGGTTTCACATTACAGCTCTTTAATTTCCACAGTCTCCTAACTTGATCCTCTTACACAAGAGGGTTTTCCAGAGTGTTACAGCTACATCCAGCTCTGCTTTAGTTTCTACCTTTAACAAACGTTTGACAAACTAAGGCATGAATAGTACAGGAAGAACCACTTGTTAAAGGCAATTGCAATCATGTCCTTGGAACACTTCTTCCTAAATGCCAGTTTATTTTGCAGTTTGCTTGTTCTCAGGTTGAAAAATATTTCTGAAGTATGTTAGGGTACTAATCTGTCATCATGTGGTAGATTTTGTCTGACCTTTGACAAATTACAGTTTTGGATATGTAGATTTCTTGTCATTGGCACTCTATGGAAAGGATCATGACTTCTTAAAATTTTCCAGGTGGAACACCTGAGATAATTTACTTCTCACTGGAGAAAGCAGGACTCAGAGTTTTCATAGGGTCTTTAAGTGGTTTGTCAAGTTTTGTGTTGGCCAGAGATCAATGGCAAACCTCTGTTTTGATGTAAGGTGAACCTCAAGTGTTTCACAGCAGTTGGGGTTTGTCTGCACAGTCCAATGCCATTCACTCAGTATCTTTCCTCTCTTATGTCCAGGTGAGAAGATGACAGAGTTATCACCAGTGCCTTCAGGTAAGAGGCTCTTTGGGCAATATAAAACTTTATTATTCCCAAGAGCTCTGATAGGAAAGGCGAGAAATAGGAGTGCTGTTCTCGGTGAAGGACTTTGATTTTCCGTCCTAAGCATTCAGTAGGAAGCCTGACTCCGGATTTGCCACTTATTTAACACCCACGTTAACCCCATTGCAGAAAACTGTCCCTGATTTCCAGAAAGAAAATTATATCATCAGATCAGTTTTTTCATTAATATGAAACTACTCTCTTTTTGTAAAGTTCAGCAAACTGCAGTCCAGTAATGCACTTCTATAGACAGACAAATTTATGTTCTCCTTTTTCTTTCTTCCTTTTAAGTAGCTTTAAGAGCATGGATTAATGAATTAATTTTTTTATTTTTTACATAGAAACAATCCACAGTGATCATCTGGTTCTTGCAATTTTTGTGCCCTTTCCTGAGTTGTTCTCTGATTACTACAATGTAATTTCATTTGCTTTTATTAATTACTTCTTTTTGCTTCTACTGTCAGATTAATCATGAAATATTTCCATTGTAGGAGGTATTTAAACCTTCCTTCTTTAGATCCATACCAGATAATCAGGGCAATTTGATTAAAATGAGAGGCTGACTTTTGATTCATGTTTCTTCTTTTTACGATGAGGGAAGAAAGTTCAGGTCATCTTTCAACCACACATAATACTAGTCAAAAAACAATACAATAATCCTGACTCCAGTGGTCTTCATCTCAGCAGGAACTTAATTCTCTTTATCTACATGTAATTTCTATTTAAAATATGAATTCAAACAGTGCAATTAAAAAAAATTACAACTGTTCACACAAAATGCAGAGACAATTATGCTGAAGGATCTGTAGAGACATCAATCTTCTGCCAGTACAGCAGAAATAAAATGTGTCCATAGTTCCCATTAAGAAAAGAGAATGAAAAGTGAGACAGCAAAATGTGCAGAGGACACAGCACTATTTTGATGTGAGATTTTTAGAGGGTACTTAAAAATTCTAGCTGGGTGATCAGCATAGCAGCCAAGAATTTTTTGTCCTGAAAAATGTAGATTAAGGCATGGTTAAAGGTAGATTGCTTCTTTCTAAGCACTTGGGAAGCAGAACTGGACAGCACTGCAGGGAGTTCTGCATGCAGAAATGGTCAAAAGGCAAACAAAAGACTTGCTTCAGTAGCTTTCTTATTGTCCCTATTGAAGCTTTTGGATTTTGCATTTTCGTGAAACTGAAGTTACTTTAAAGGACAATAAGTTCCTGCAGGTAATAACTAGACTGATTCCTTTCACCTTCCTTCATTTTCTTCAGCACATCACCAAAGCAACTAATAGATGCCTGAAAATATGACTGACTTCTGCCTCTGAATTTCTGTGCATTTTGAAAATAATTTCTTTGTTATTAATTTAATTGTGCATGGCTCTATATAACCAAGACATATGATAGTAATAAGAAATACAAGTCAGCTTTTCAGAATTACATTCATGTATTCATTTTAGTTATAGTACAATTCAGAAGACGACTGCTGGGATGCTGTTTCTCTTCAGTTTCTATTTGGGTAACATCTGCTGGCTTACCAATATTAGCTGAATGTCTGCCTTCACAGAAAAGGGCAGAGGACTGTTAGGGTTGTTGGAGTGCAGTATCAGATGCTGTCAGATGAAGGGACATTTTCCCAATTTCCATCTATTGACACAAGAGAGTGGCCAAAGCAGTGTGGCCAGCAGGGCAAGGGAGGGGATTCTGCCCCTCTGCTCCACTCTCATGAGACCCCACCTGGAGCACTGCATCCAGCTTGGAGCTCCCAGCATAAGAAGAATGTGGACATGCTAGGGTGAGTCCAGAGGAGGCCCACTAAGGTGATCAGAGGGCTGGAGCATCTCTCCTAGGAAGATGGACTGAGGGTGTTGGGGTTGTTCATCCTGGAGGAGAGGAGGCTTTGGAGAGACCGTAGAGCACCTTCCAGTACCTAAAGGGGCCTGGAGAGGAACTTTTTACCAGGGCGTGTGGTGATAGGATGAGGAGAAATGGCTTTAAACTAAAAGAAGGTAGGTTTTGATTAGATATTAGGAAAAAATTCTTTACTGTGAAGGTGGTAAGGCTTGAAACAGGTTGCCCGGACAAGCGGTGAATGCCCTATCCATGGAAGTGTCCAAGGTCAGGTTGGATGAGGCTTTGAGCAACGTGGTCTAGTGGAAGGTGTTCCTGCCCATGGCAGGAGGGTTGGAACCAGGTGATATTTAAGGTCCCTTCCAACTCAAACTGTTCTATGAGGCTATGATTTTATGACACTGGAGTAATAACGGAAAAACAGGATTTCTTGTATTTCCCATTTTCAGGATTTTCTGAGACTATTTCAGTGCCCTAAGAGTGACTGACCCTATGTTGCCAGTGTAGCATGTGCCTGCCCATGTTCAGCAAGCAGTTGAGTGCATTCTTCAGTTAAAATACACGAGTAAAGTTTAGTATGTGCTTCAGTGCTTTATAAAAAGTCATGGCTGCCTCAATCTTGGCCAGTAAAGACCAGTTTTCTGACATCTGGGCAAGCTGCAAAGGCCTGTCCAGCTGGGAGTTGCCATCTCTCCTTTCTGCTGCGATTCAGAGGTGTCTGCAAGAGGTCAGTGTGGCTGAGGGACTGCAGATTGCAGCTTTTCTAGCAGTGTCTGCATTTTCTCCATTATACCTGGCACAAACAATCAAATAAATGCAAACCAGAGAAGCAAAATAAATCAGACAGAATCCTCAGAGGTAAATGAAGAACCTTTGTTTTCCATTTAAAATGGCTGGAAGCAGTAGTCTGTATGCCAGACCTTGGATCTCTTGAAAATGACTTATTCCCAACATAATTTGCCACCTACATTAGACTGAATGAAAATCCATCAGGAAAAAGCTTCCAGATAGAGACTCTGCAACACTTGGATTTAGTTCCAAGTTTCAAAGGTCATTTAGAAAATCCAGGTCAGGATACAGAGCTGAATTTCAAATGTCCCTGAAGTTCATGTTTGTTCAGACCTAAGCCTAAAGATCTGAACCAACATGATAATGCAGATTTAAAATCTGAGCTTGTAGGTTTATGCAGAATCATTTATACAAACCCTTGGTTACTTTTTTTCTCTATGGTATTATTTACCACACACAAGGGCATGTAAAATAACTGCTTAATAATTATGAACTGCTAAAACCCCTCATTATGCATTGAAAATGTGTGAGTGCAAATTCTCTAAATGATGTGGAAGTTGGACTGTTGGGAACATTCAGCTTGTACATTACCAAAGTGTAGGCTACTCTCTAGTACATTTGTCTGATATACAAGACAATTTCATCTCGGCTTGGATGAGATACAGGAGTGTAGGCTCTGTGGAATATGAAGTGGGCTTGGTGGAGCAGAGGGAAATTCATGTTATGTTCAATGTGCCTAGTAAATAATGAGATATTAAATTATAATGTGTTCCAGGAGTTTTCAACTGTATTTTCTCTTTAATCATTTCATTACTCAGAGTCCTTTGTTTCTGACCTGTGTCTTTCATTAGAATTTTTGGACTCAAGTGTGTGTGTGGGGAGCTCTGGGACCCTGTGGTACCTTTACTGCATTGGTTGTTCAAATAGGAAGGAGATTTGTCCATAGCAGAATCACTTTTTGTTTCCTGAGCTACAGATTTCTGCTATGGGCATGAGCTCTTGGGCAAGCCCATGAAGACAGGCTTCACCCACAGCAGCCACCATGTGTAGCCAAAACTCCCTTGGACCACATCCCACTTCCATGGCCCTGTACTTTGAGTGAGCAGATGAGGCCTTTTTCAGAGCAACTGGCAGCAGAAGTGACGTAGTGTGACTGCAGCGGTGGGAGCAATGGAAAAGACTCTTGTAGCCTTACATGAGCAAGCAGTATCCCACTCAGTGTTCCTGTCCCTTGGCATTGCTGCCTGAGCATTGGACCAGCAAAGCAGGATTGGAGCTTTCAAACAGATGGACCTGAACACAGTCTGAGCCAGGGGAAGTATATATGTGAACCACTTGTGGGTGTTAAAGTCAGGATTCCCATTTGATGTTCTCAGCATCGTAGCAGGTATTAGGGTCCAAACATTTAAACAGTGGAAGTGACTTAAGCCTATTAAAAATGCATTCTGGATAAGTAAATTCCTCTAAGTGAGAAGGGGAAGCTTCTGCAGGTAGGCTCACCAAGCAGCAGACGATTTAGGGATCTGCATTCTGGTTTGTACCAGTGAGCCAAAGAAGCCTTGGCATGTGAATCTGCGACCAAATTTGCCCCAGGAAAGCAAACAGTCTTCTGATGCACGGCCTTAGTGAAACCCAAACCCTGATTTTTCAGGTATTTCCTTTGATTACCAGGTGCTAAAGTGTCTATTACAGGAAAACAAAGAAAGTGCTTTAATTATGTTTCCATAAACAAGGTCCTGGTTTCTTGGACTGGAAGCCTCGGGGAGCACTACAGTGTGGTAATTGGTATGGGCTGGTGCACTGGTCGTTTTGTTTGACCTTGTGCTGTTTAGAGGAGCCTAAAGGTGTTCGATCCCTGGTCGCTCATAACTTTCTTATGTTTCTTTGAAAATCTCCTCTTTAATGTTTGCTGTAAAATAAAACCTGTTGACATTGGCTGTGTTTATGGTACCAGTCTGCAAGAGCTCTCCTTTCTGTGCTTCACAGTCTGGGCACACAAAGAATTTATCCAAATATGGTGCTTACTGAGTAGCCTGCCAGATTATTTGTGAGAGTGCTTACTTGGAGTCACAGTTATATCACCTCCATGCACGTTCCACTTTTTCTTTTCTTAATGTGAGTGAATGGACCAGCATACAGGTACAGTTGTCAAGGCTACAACTGGAACAATTTAATGAAGTGTAAATAAAAAGCCAGAAAACCTTTGCAGTCTTGTATTTCAGTGTGGGTCCAGGGTTGCCTCCAAATAAACTTCTATAATGGCAGTGCGAGTACAGTAAGGTTGCAATGATCCCACTCCAAGACTGGCTGTTTTGGACCATGTGCTGGCTGAATTCTGTGGTGTTGTCTTTAACAAAAATACATAGGCACACATATGCTGCCATTAGGAAAATGTGCCCATAGCAGGCACTCAGAAAAATGTAACTGTGCTTATATCTTATGTAGGATCAATAAAGTTCATTGTTGTGCAGTCCAGATGGCTCCCTTTGGTGCAGCTCTCTTTACAGCAGCTTTGAACAATAAAGCCCTTGTTGGAGTGTTCTGAGAAATGATAATGAATTATCAAAGATGCTCATATTTAGTTATATATATACATACACAAATATGTATGTATATATATGTATGTATATATTTATACATATATGTATATATAACTAAATTGAAGCATTTGATAAGTAATAGAAAGCCAGCATCGGAAATATTAAATGCGTTTTAATTTGGTTTCTGGAATACAGGGTGCTGTCAAATAAATATGCACTTTTATTTCAGAAGATCTGTATTGCTTTGCTTTGGTAAGAAAATATGCAGTACTGATCTGAAAAGTAACTTGACACTTGAAATATAACCTAGAACTAGCAAAAGGAGTAGAAGAAAACATGTTGGCCTGCCAACCTCTTAGCTTAACACCTGACTCAAAGATGCCCTACATTTAAAACATTTATTTTTTTAAATGCAGACTCATGGGTTTATTTATAACATGATTATCTCCATGTCTTCCTCCACATTTTGTTCCTTTTGTGAACAGTTGCTATCTATGCTCTTGCATACTATAAGCTGGCTTGAATCTTTCATTAAAAATGTACTCAAAACCTAATTGTACCAAGTTATCTGGCAGCACTGATGCCTTCAGAGAGACAGTGGGATCAGTCTTCTAGGGGTAAAGACTCCTCTGTTTGGCAGAGATTCCTTAGTGCGTTGGTCGTCCCCTCCGCACCCCAAATCGGCAAGCTGGTGTCAGCCAGAGTTTGCCGTGTTCAGCCTGGGCAGGTGGCCTGCATTGTCCAGGTTCAGTGTCCTGCTTGCATGACCCTGAATCTTCTGCAGAGGACAGAGAGGGGGATTCTCCAAGAACTGATGTCGATGGATGGGCTGGACAAGTGTCAGTACCTTTTCCCTGGCACACCAAACACAGCGTGTGCTGGGCTGTGAGTGCTGAGAGGCTGTGTCACGGTCGCCCTTGCCCTCAGTTCAGTTGTTTGGATGACAAATTTTCTCTGAACACTGCATGTTGTAATACTCCATCCTATTTCAGAAGTCAAATTTGTATGTGCCTACATCTAAATACAAATGAATACAAATAATAGGTGAGTATTTTCATTTGATATTCTGTTCAGTGAAAGAATCAGTCAATTGATTAACCTGTTATTCAGTCCATTATTCAGGGCTGTATCACCACAAAGTCACAATTATTTAGGAAACCTTGATTAATTTTAAATCTGTTCTTGGCTTTAGGCCATCAATTAAACTATATAAAAAGAAGCAATTAGTCACTTTACCTTTTAAGAATTTTTATTTAAGTTCACACAGAGATCTATTTCTGTTTTGAAAAGACTATAGCCATGTGCCACTGTGTTTGTCTCTCTTCGGTCTATTATTTCACCTACTGTTTTCATTTAATTCCATAAAATTGCTGAAAGCTGTGAGTACTCAGCACCTTCCCAAACCAGGCTACTTCAGTTTCATCGCCTAAGTATGCATTCAGGCATTCACTTTAGGTAGAAGTGTTTTGATATGCTGGGCAGTGGTTTCTGGCAGGAATGTTAATCTTTACGAGTGCCACCACTGAGATTTCAGTCTTTGAGGGCTACCCCTTGTGGTAATGAAAGAGCCCGTGTTTCAATGATCCTATCATCTCTGCTGGCTGGAGTTTTAACTCCTGGTAGGGCCACTTAAGTGTAACAGGTCAAAAAGGCCAGATGAAATGAATTTAACTGTTTTACTAGGCTGGCAGGTGATTGATAGTTCTATAACTTATACTCATTAGCAAAATAAAGTCAAGCATCAAAAGCACGCTGAGGTAGTCACACAAGCAAGGTGATGCACTCGGCAATTTTTGCAAGTCTTTCCATGAGTCATTGGGAAAGCCAGGTCTCTCATACTTACCTTCAGACTTTTCTGAAGGTAAGTATGTGTGAGAATTTCTAGAGCATTTAGAACGATAGTTGCAATAATGAAAGTTGATAGCAGCAGTGAAAGAAATGGACAAACGCAAGCCCTAAATCCTTGTAGTGCACAAACATCACTGCTGACAAAAAGCATTTTAAAAATGAGGAAATCTGTAATATATCCAAGGGTGCAAGATAGTTACTATTCAGTGAGCATAATGTTAATGCAGAAACAGCACCATCACTCATAGGCTAAGAGCCAGTTATGACTGTGGAGTTACTCATCAGTGTGCTCTGACTGACAACATTGCTAGGCCAGGATCTCTGCTATCACAGCAACAGCAAAAGTTGAGGCAGTCAAAATATACTGGGGAATGCAATGAGCAAGCGCCATCCCTGTATTTTAGATCAGCATGAGGAAAAAATAGTAATCAGTGCCCAGTGTCAGAGTTCAGAGTGGGTGGAAATCATTGTTAAATCTGGCTGTCTACAAGTCGTAGGAGTCATCCAAATAGAGTCACTGGGGATTGCTTCGATTGCTTGAACTTCTACTAAAAGGAAATTTGGGTCAGCTCTTGAAGACATGAGCTGGTGTAGATGAGCTGATGCTAGAAGTTAACAGATTTTTTGTTTGGTAAGAACAAATTCATTTAAAAAGCACACCCTTTTATTACGATGATGCAAAAACATGAGAATGAGGCTGTGGGATGTTTTAACCTTTTTTTCTCAGGGGCAGGAAACGTGCTCTGTTCCTCCTGAAGCTGGTGTAACTGCAGTTGAAATATGGTTTTGGGAGACGGGCTTAAGAGTAGACAGACTGGATAGACCCCAGAGGAGAGTAACAGGAAAAGAGGATTAGAAAACGTGCTTATGGAAATCAGGTGAAAGAACTGATTTGTCTAATTTAGCAAAAAGAGGCCTGAGGGGAAACTTTGTCTTCCAAAACGTATATGAATGATGAGAAGGAACAGTGAGCAATTGTTGAGGCACTGGGACACTCATTCAGGGCTTCTCATTAGAGGTTTTTAGAAAAGTGGTTAAAGGAAACTCTGCCAGGGATAGTCTTCAACTGCTTGATCCCAGCTTATAATGCAAAGAGTGGGGCCAAAATAGCCTTGCAATTCTTTTCCAAGTCTTCTTTTTTACAATCTTAAAAAGCATAAGGAAAAGGCTATTCAAGACACAAAGCCCACACTTCAGGTTGTACCAATGAAAGGAGTCTACGTGTGTCAAGGCCCAGGCCCTGCACAAGTCAGCCCTGATGTGCCATTGTATTTTTTGAATGACCGTATCATAGATGCTGCAACAGCTGTTACTGATTTTTAGAAAAGTGTCTCTGAAGTCTGCATAATTGAGGGACAGAAAAGAAACAAGACAAGAAAAGTATTAACTGCTCAGAAACACCTTTGTAAAAAGGGACAGCAAAAAGTTTGAAGGACAGTGTAGTACAAGGCAACGTGGGTAGAAATGAAGGGAACAACATGGATAATTTAATCAAGAAGGTCAAACAGTTGGTTAAGCTGCAGTAAAGGATTCTACCAGCTCAACTATTGAAATGGTTTAAGACTTTGACCATTCTGAAATTCCTATTACTGCACTTGCTTTACAGGTGCAGTAGAAAGCAAGAAGTAAACATTCAGAAACTTGAGAAAACTTCAGGTGAAGCTCATTCCACTAGGGAAATGCTTGTGAGAACGAGACGGCTGATAAATTACTGAACTCTTCTGCAAAGCAAGGAAATAGGAAAACCCCACAGAATAATGGGGAATGCAGCAGTATAGCCAAAATATCAAACAACAGAGATGTAAAAAGTGATAGCAATTAGCAAAGTAAGCAGCTATGACTGTTACACCTCTTCCGTTGACAGGCAAACTCTTCCACATTGATATATAAAACAAAATGAAAGAAGTGGCCGTGCTGCAGCCTGGACTTTTACATGGAAAATTAACCTGTCAACTCATTTTTCACACAAGATTTAATCATTCAAGAGAACAACAAATGGCTTCAAAAAATCCTTCATACTTTTCCTGAAATCACATGACAGATTTCTTTACAAATTATTCTGAAACATCTTGATGTGTCACAGTGTACATGTAAAAATAGTTTTATCGTGGTACAGCATGCACAGCTAGATCAATGTAATCTTGAGTGAATGATTTGATAATAGATAAATATCAAGCGTCGTTGTATTATCTCACCTCTGGCATTTGACTGGCCATTAAAAGAAAAAGTAGGTGGATACAGCACAAGCATCATATGACTCAGAAGCCATACACTGGAATTAGATTTTGCTGGTTGCAGAAGTCCTTGAAATGGCAAAAAAAAAAAATCCCCCCCATGCATTCAAGACAGCTTAGCATCGTAAATATGGGCTGGTTATCAACAGATAACAGCAGATAGTAACAGCAGATAGTGCAGCAAGAACACCCCAGGTCCCAGCTCACGTGTTATTTTAGGAGGCAGAGCATACAAATGCTAATGCACACCCTTTGCAATAGATTATGGGTCAGTACAGATGTATAAAAGGGTCTGCTGTCAAATAGCCAAAATGTGCCTCCACTTGAAAGAGACTTGATTTTTCAACCGTCTGCAACTGGAAGGCTGACTGACACATCTTCAGCTTGGGAGTTACTTCTGATAGATAGAGTGCCTTACAAAGACTAGGCATCAGGTGGAATTAATTTATTACAAATACTAGAATTCATCAGAGTTTTCAGATAATTATGCTTTACCATTAATGCTATTCAGCAAGGAAAATGGGAAATATTTGCTGGGAGTTGTGCATCAAAGCAGAGCATCAGCCGTGACAGCTCTGCCATGGGGCAGTTGGAGGAGCACAGGAAAAAGGCCCACAGAAAAAGTGTTGCTAATTGAACTTTATGCAGTGTGGGAAATAATGCAATATTTAACAATTCTGGGAATATGTAGAAAGCTGTCCAAATTTAAAAAAAACCCAACCTGTCAAGGCCTTGTTCTGGCCTGAAGCTACTTTGGATGTCACAGGAAAGAATCATGCAGGAGTTTTAGAATCTCTTGTGTTACTTTAGTCCTCACAGCTATAAGAGGTTTGTGTATGGAATGGAGCTATTTCATCACTGAGTAATATATTACAGAGGGTAACTAGCTGTTGCTAGTTCATTTAAGAAAATACTTTCAAAAGGCACTGTGCACCAAAATTGCAAGACTAAATATATTGTATTGTAAAAAAAGACATTAATGATTGCTTCCTGGAGATGAGCATTATAGGTTTCAATTTGTAGCTACAAAGCAATGACATTTTCAGTGCGCTCAGAAAACTGTACATTGTCTATTAAGTGAATTGAAGACTTTGAAAATGGATATCGGTGTTCAGTGTTTATCTCCACACAACTGTTGAAGAACTAGGTAAAACCACTTGCTTGGACATGACTCCTGAAGGAAAACGCTGATCAAAAATGGTTACTTACAAGCAAAACAAAAGTCACACACATTCCCCCAAGTTGCTCAAATGTGTTCAGCACAGTCTTTCTATAAGCTAGCAGAATCACTCAAATACTTGTAAAAAGGAATAGAAAACTGAACAGAAGCTTTAAATCAGTACAGTCTGGGCAATCACAGACTCCCTTATCACTTCCAAAAATGACTTGCTTAGAGTAAATTGAAGAGCTTTGATATTTCAGATAGCTGTATGATTCACATGTTCAGAGTGGTGATCACCTTCAAATTTAAGCACTTAATTTAAGAGCTTCAGTAATTTTAAATTGCTGTGTTCCACGGAGTGGAAGACAGAGACTCAAGTGCTACAGTATTTCAAAAAACTTTGGGTGTTCTGCTTAATATTTTTCTTTCAGGGAATCCAGAGAGGATTTCTATAGTCAAGCATGGAAAATGGAACAGATTTGAAGATTACCGTAGAAAAGTAAGAGAGTTTATGCTTTTTAAAAATCAGAGCCGAGGAGGTCTTCTCTGGGGAACGTACAACTCCTAAGCCTGTGCTTGCCCTTTTCTGTGAACTGTTTGACCAGCGTCCTTGTGTGGGCTGCGGCAGAAGGTAGAAAGAGAGGTAATGACGTTTACATGGGCATCAAGAGACTTCTCTGTCTATTTGCTCTCCCGAAAGAGCCTGCCCAGGTTAGGTTTGTTTCCATTAGGCATTTCTGCTTAACACTACTTCCACAGAAGCAGATAGGAATGCAAGTTTACTGATATTTTCATGCTTCCCCACTTGTGGATTCAGATATTTTTACCTGGCTGCAGGTTTCTTCATTTGTTATTTTGGTTTTACTAGGCTTCAATTTGTTGTCACAGTAAATCCTTCCTGTGTGCTTTTAACTAGCCCAGTACAACATTTACTGATTAAATACTTGGCTGAAGACTGAGCACTCTAAGTGGTTGCCATGAGCTTTGTCTCAGCAGGTAGGAGAGCTGCAGAGCATACCACAAAAACCCTCACAGCCCCATACTGCTTTCAGGGTCCAGATGTGGAGAGCAGGATTTTTGAGTGTTACGGGAAAGTCAGACTTCAGAGATGGTTGTTCAGGCCTGCTTGGGAGGAGATGCAGTTCTTTGGAGCAGGAAGAGCCTCCTGCAGCCTGGCTCACAACATGTACTGCTCTTCAGGCTGGAAGGGAACAGGGCAGGGAGCCACAAACTACAGCCTCCAGAAAGCTTGCAAATGAAACGTCAAGAATTAAATATTACCCGAAGAGCCTAGGAGAGATTCATTGGAACTGATGCCTTGTGACCTCTCATTTAGTGGGACAAGACCAAAATTAGGCTCCTGTGAGGTAAATGTAAAGAGTATCTTTCATTTCCAGAAAATTAGAATCTAATAGAATCAAAGAGATTTTATTATTCAGGGTGCCACTTTAAATGCTAATCACTATTTGCAGGTTCATTGCAGCTTCAGACTGGCTTCTTCAAAGGAATGAAGGGGTATTTCACATTCATCTACCAGTGAAATTTGAAAATCCCAGCTCCAAGGTACGAGGGGAACGAGGCCAAACGTGACTTCAGTGTTTGCTTTGCCAATGCCTCTTTCAGTCTCCGTGTCTGTGAGTAGTCCTAGCTTAGATGGTGATCTTGTGTTGGAGTACCTAAGCTGGACCTAAGGAAGGCTACAAAATCTGACACCAGACCAATGCCACACAGCTGGAAGAGAAGAGGCTGTTTCTCTGAGGTAGCTGCAGTAAGCTGTGTTGGCCAAGGACAGAATTACTCCCCAGCACAGTGTGCCAAAACACCGATTAAAATAGGAATTTAGGACTGCTGATGTTAAACCTATTAATGCAGTCAGTGTATACACATCATACTGGGTACAACTTCTTTGTCATAAGGAAACCCAGCCTGCTTCAACTGTAGACCCTGGTGGTCGTCCTCAGTTTGTCACTTGTCTTTGACATGACAGGATGTTAGGAATCACCTATTGCACATCTAGGGACTTTCTGCCCAGAGTAATTGCTGAGACCTGAAGATACGCTCCGAAGCACCTAGCTTTAGGTATTTCTATTTTTGGAGGGGTAAAATCTAAAGTAATTCTGAACAGTAATTCAGTAATTACTGTTTTGTAATTCAGTAATTCAGTAATTACTGGTAATGCAGTTACATCAGTGTGATTTTTGAGAATTTTGGGTATTTAGAGAGGGATGTTGTTCATTTCCTCTCATTTGCTGGTTAGAAGTTTGAAGGTGAGTATCTGAGAGGACTGTGAAGCTTGCAGGTACTGGAATAATAGTGTTGGTGAGGTGATGGGCTTTTGCCTAGAAAAAGTAGACAGGAGAAATCAAACTGTATTTCTTTGAGTGAGTTTATCAGCCGTTATTTGGGACAGAGTTAGGTTGCTTTCTTATTTTTATTTAAGAAAAAACAGTAATCTTTGCCTTATCTCTGAATTTACACTGGCTTCCTCTAATTTTTCAGAATGAGTGTCTATCTCACTGCAAATTTGCATTTCTTGAGCTCCTTCTCTGTAAATAAACTTGCATGTGTTCATTTACCTGTTCAAATTCTATTTACTGAAAGTCGCTGTCCATAGAAGAGTTACTGCTCAAGTTATTTACTTTATGAATCCTGGAAGGACTCACTAAGCTGTGATTACAGATTGTCACTGAATGAAGTAAATTGTGTAAGAATATGATACGAACTTTTGTAAGTGGTATCAGTTGGTTATATCACAGTTCACTTTTGATGCCACCTCTGTAATACTGAAGGACAGTGGGCTTACCTGACTAGCCCTCTCACTAGCCTGGATCTGAAAGAAATGGAAAGACTTGCATGCAAGAAAAGACTAGTATTTTTATATAAAGGAGTTTTAAAATGCATTGAACAAAAATTATTTCTTAGATTTTTTTCAAGTCCATTAGCCTTGCCTTCTACAAGAAATATGCTGCAGCTATCTTGTCCAGCAGCCTTTTAATTTTAGGATCCTTGTTTGAGTTTCTCAACAAGTCGCATCAGGTGCACAGCTGTCAGGTCAGAATTGTACCTCTGTACACCCCCGGCTGGAAGGAATACTTGGGGTTTTCCCAGGGATGTGATTTTGTCATGGAAACTGCACTCCTTACCAGTAAAATTGTGAACATTTTCAATTTTCTCATGGGAAAAAGTAGAATAAAATTAATTCCAAAGCTGAAAATGTTGAATGGCATTCCCAGACTCACCAGTGGCTTATATAACAGAATCTGTCACTTCAGAAAATTCATAACCCAATCTCTCTGCATAGTACAGGCAGCCTTATAATTTAACGGCCTAAGAAAATTCAAGAATGCCAATGTGGACACCCCTGTGTTTCACTGCAGGAAAGAATTACAGCACAGTTCTTAGGAATTCTATTGTGCAAGAACTAGCAATAGCATAAAAAATGCTGGTATTCAACTAATACGCCTTTCTTTTACACTATGTTTCAATTGAATGAAGGAAAAATACCCAAACAAAGCAGTACTGTATTTTGATTATTACAAAATCATGGTTATGTTTGACATTGAAATAATTTCCAATGAAATCATTTTAGTAAGTGTATACCACAAAATCACAGAAAATAGTATTCCTATAAATAAAGATAGCAGCATGAGAGGTGGCTGAGTGAGTGTGAAGAATAACAGGGGTTTACTGGCAAAAGGGTGATATTTTGAATACTCATAATTTATTTACTCAGTCTGTCTTAAAATTTCAGCCCATCAATTATACATGAAACTGAATACCATAGTATAGGAGGGGACTAAAAGGCGAGTATTCATTTCCAGCTCTAACATCTCAGTATTTAAACAAGACCTACTCCTTAGCATACTGGTAGGACAGATGGATAAGTGGTGGTAGATGCGAGATTTATAGTTTGGCATTATTTAACTGCTCCATAATTTGCTTGTACTAGCACCCTCGAGACACATTTTTTTCAGAAAGTCTGATTTTTCTGCATTTATTCTAGTAATGGTATACTGAGAGTTGTTAAGGAAATTAAAGTCCCATTTCAGGCCCCAGTTCAACAAAGCGTTTAAGTAATTCTTAACTTAAAGTATGTCTTAAACCGAATCCTATTTAACAAAGGGGAAAAAAAACCCCACAAGTCTTCAGAGAGACTTCCTCACATGGTTAAAGTTAAGAGCGTGGGGAGTTTGTTAAAGTGAACTTAGAAATGCTGCCTGTTCAGAGGCTGAAGAGACTGTCTGTGGAAAGGGACATGATAGATGAAATTACCTGTAGTCCAAAAAGCCTGTATGATGTGGTGAAGGAGGCAGGAAACTTGATTCAAATTTTGGATCAGAATATAGAATGACTTGGATTTATCATGCTTTTAGACATGAAAAAGAAAAAAAGTTGTTTTGCAAGGAAAAGAGCAATCTTGCAGTCACAAACTTATTGGGCAGTTAGGCATGTTCTCCTCAGACATTGTGACATTGGAGGCTTTGGTGAAAAGCTAGAAAAAAGACCTTGTCTAAGGATGAATGGAGAGACTTCCATCAACCTGGCAGCTAAATCCCTTGTATCTTTCTGTCACTAGGAGCATCTTTTAGCAGCACTGTCTCTGCTCCCTGTTCTGGAGAACTTTAGGGGGGCTGTCTTGACAGTTTAATGGCTGTTTTGTCGAGTACAGTTCCAGGTCCTGGTAAAGGACTTGAAAAATGTGGATAGATAAGTATCAGGTTTGGTTTTGTGGAGCATAATATATATTTCTAGGTCTCCTCAGAAGATTCTATGATACAGCTTCCAGTTTTCAAAGTAAAACACCAATAAAAATATTTCTGTCCACCTCACCTCCCCAGTAAATTGGAAGCTGTTATTTGCAGTCATTCACCCAGATACAGATATTTACTTCATACAGGTGGTCTTCCTTAAGAAAATTTTATGATATTCACCAGGAAAATACCTGATAGCCTTGTGTTTTGCCACCTGGTGTGATGCAAGATAAAAATCCCCAATTTCACCTGTGAAGACACTCAGATGACAAATCGTGAGGAAAAGAGAAAATGACTTTCTGTCTAAGTGAGCTGTTTCCTAGTTGTTCATGAATGAAATTAAAAATAGCCATCAAGTATAAAACACCAATCATGATGACAAAGACATTTTTCCGCTCACTAGTTTGGATCATTAGGGACATCAAAATATATATAAACCCCAAGTTTGTTAGAGGAAAAAAGGCAATTTTGTCATGTTTAATGAAGATAAAAATAGAAATTGTTAGAAATTCAGCACTACAAAATGTGTTATTTTTCCGTATGACAGCGCAAAACGTGACACAGGGAAAGCTCAGACTCAATAGATTTCTTAATTAATTATGTCTCTATATTTCAGCATATGACTGAAAGTTATAGCTGCCTTATAGAAACTGTATAAATGGGTCTGTAGTGAGTCTAAACAAGCACACATTAATATGTAGCTGATGACAAAAAATGCTTTTCTTCATGTGATAGCAAATTATCATTAAGCAGAAGAAAGTTTATATGCTAATATTGCACTTCACAGTTAATTTCGCCACATTCTTATTTTAACTCCAAGACACTCAGAACTTCTTCTGTGTACCTTTTATTAAGTTTGTCTGAAGAGGGCAGCCTTTCCTAATACACTTGGAATTTTCTTAATTTGACAAGGTTACTGTATGCTGAACAAATTGACAAAGGGCAAGCTCAGGATCCGAAGTTTGCCTCTCATTATTGCCTGTGTTTTCACTGAAGTTTCTCTCCATGTATATTTATTGACCAACTGCAAAGGATATTATTATTTTAAATATTTGACCTCTCTGGTAAAACATAGTCCAGTTTCACTTACTCTCAATGCTAAATGAATGAAGACTTGCTGTGATTTTTCTAGAAAGAAATTAAAAGAGAATGTTATTAGGAAATTTCTGGAAATATGAGTGTTGTTTATTCTTTCTGCAGTCTAGAAATAAGTGTTATTCACATGCATTTTTAAAAGCTAAGACTGCATGTGAATAGAGCAGGAAAATATCCATCCCTTTGTGCTGAGAGTCCTCCTAATCTTTTATGATTTTCATGCTGAACTCCTCTCCAGGCTTCAAAAAGAAGCATTAGCCTGAAAGTAGGCAGTGATGTTACATTTTCTTTTATTTTGTAGTTTAATCATAAGGAAACATTAAAAAAAAAATCTTACAGAAAATTCATGCATTGCCATGTTACCAAGAAAGATGGATGGCTACTCTGCATTTAGCAATTAGTGTGATAGATTTAAGGGCTCTTAGAAGAATTTATTGCTGTGGT
The DNA here is from genome assembly GCA_013400235.1 of Oriolus oriolus. Taxonomy (NCBI): domain Eukaryota; kingdom Metazoa; phylum Chordata; class Aves; order Passeriformes; family Corvidae; genus Oriolus; species Oriolus oriolus. The sequence goes on along the minus strand of VXBT01008199.1, from coordinate 446,103 downwards.
GTGCCTCGATCACAGAGCAGGGAGGGGCATTTGAAGAAGCTGGGATGATAAATTTTCGCAGTTATTGCTGCTCTAGCCACTATGCTGCATCTCTCCTCTTGCAGTGACAGCCAGATTTGAATGCCTGTCTCACCTTCCGTGGTGTTGGGATTTAGATTGCACGATAGACCTGGGGGAGAAGGAATGCTCACTGAGCACAGGGGTTGGGAACAGGGAGAACCTGAAAGCTGCTGCTGCTGGAAGAGGAAGGTAGGTGGAGACAATAGGTGTAGGATTCCACAACATTTCCATAAACTAGGATCCTGTTTGCAAAGGAGTATTACCTGGATGACTAGAATCCCTGTAAAAACCACATCCAACACGTTGCTTGGGCAGTAAGAGTGGTGGTGTGGATCCTGTGCAGGACAGTCAGCTAACTATATCCTCAGTAGTTCTCTCTAGAGATGTCTGCGACAAAATGAGATCCCTTTATGTACCCAGGAGCCCAGTAAGTTTGCTGTGGTGGTTGACAGCTAGCAACCTTTGTCCCACATCCCAGTCACAGCAGCTGTCACCCATGCCAGTTATACTGTGCTTGCACTGACTACAGTCAAACTGCAGTACACTGTCACCCCTTCCATTTGTCAGCTTCTTTTCTCAGCTGATGATTAGGCAACACCAGTGCTAATCTAGTCAAGCAATCTCTTTTTTTACTTCGGTGACTTTTTAGGTTCTTTTGTACAAAGAAATTTTCCTACTGTCATTAAGTTCAAAGTAGCAAATAATTGAATTTATTCCTCCCACAAACTTCTACTATTACTTAAAGCTGACAGCTGTTTAGGCTACCAAACTCATTGCAACCTCATTGCCTGACAGAAAGCTCACTCAAAATCTTGCCATTACAAAGCTATTTACCTGGTTTTACAATCCTTGAATATCATTCATGTTCACTGATCCAAAACCACCACTTTTTCTGACTTTGTCTTTCCTACAGCAGCCACTTTACTCAGAAGTCAAGATAGATTGCTTCAGTGCCTTCCAGCCAGTGACTGGACTGATCTGAAACGTGTGGGGCTTCTTCATCTTCCCACTTTAGCACTGGATTGCTATGAAACAGAGCAGAAATTTCATTTTCTCCTTACTTGAAAAGCATCCAATTTCCTACATAACAAACAGTTGCGTACTTGTGCTGTGCTGTTCTGAGATGTCAGATCCTCTCCTTGCAGGCCAAAGACCCGCTAGATTATTTCTAAATCCTATAAGAAATTACACCTTAATTGTCTTTATATCAGCATTTTCCCTTGAGACAACACCTGACTAAAACTCATTGCTTGTCTGCATTTTTTGTGACTAATCTTTGGAGGGAACTCTTTGCCAGACACCAATATTCGCCATCACTCACTGTTTCCTGTGTTTAGAGAGTATGTGTCTGTAAAAGGTATGGAGGCTGGATTTTTGAGGTTGAAATGGGAAGAAACATAAAAATAACTCCTACATTTCCAATACATCCTTATTTTGAAATAGTAGATGTGACTTTCTCTTTCTGCTCTTAGGGAATGTTTTCAAAATTAGGTTGTAAAAAATTTGACTAAGCTTACTGCATCCAGGCCTTATTAATTTAGCAGGAATTGCCAGCGTATTTCCTGAATGTCTAATTGCCTTTTGAATACTTTAAAAATTTGATTCTTCTGAGAATGATTCCTTTATCTAGAAAATAACCATTTGGTGTTCACTTTTATCTCTTACCATTAAAGAGATCATTATAATACCTCCTCCACCTTTCTATGATTGCATTGTTTGCAAATAAAGATTTTTATTTTTGTACTTTACTAAACCTTCATGATTCATGCCCTTGCCTCGCAGTACTGAAACACATGTAAAATACTCTGATTATTACATCTACTGTAATATTTTACTTTAATTTCTTCACTGTTGTCTTTTGCATTGTCTTATCAAGGCTCTGTTCTGGCTTTATTATAATCTTCAATGTAAGCATAAATCTGAATTCTTATTTTCTTTGGTGAACATTAATAAAAAAAGGAAAGATCCCCCCACGCCTTTATGAGAGCATCCGTTGTCTTATATTTGCATTTGTTCTTCTAATGTTTTTTGATACTCTCTGTAGTGCATCTCTGAAGGTTTCCTACTCATATCAGTTTTCAGTGTGGTCACTTCGTTATCTTTTAATACCTCAGACCCAATATTACTCAAAGATTCTGGGTCACTTTTTATATTTCTTGTCTGCTATTATTATGGAACAGATAATCTTTCTCAGAATAGCTGCTCAAAGAGAACAGCTCTCATTACAATTAATTTATTTTACGTTCTTGGTGTTATTCTTTTATCTCAAATCAACACAGACTTGTTAATTCCATTTTTGCAGACCTATGCAAACTTGGGAAGAAAGCCAGATCTTTTGGTCCCACAAAAATAATCCCATTTTTCTCTCTGCCATAGCCAAGACTGTCTGTCATAGAATCATAGAAACATGGAGTATCCTGAGTTGGAAGGGACCCACAAGGATCATTGAGTCCAACTCCTGGCCCTGCACAGCACCATCCCCAAGGATCACACCATGTGCCTGAGAGCATTGTCCAAACACTTCTTGAACTCTGTCAGGCTTGGTGCTGTGACCACTTCCCCTACACCTCCTTGTGCCCCAGCATTTCATTTACTCAGGAAGATGGTGAGAATCCAAAGGACATAAAAGATGTCATATGTTCCAAGTTCTTCTGATAGTGCATCTTGTATTTCCTTGAGCATTCTTTCAATAGGAGTAGGTGTCCTGGTGATATCAGTACTGTGGTGTTCTCTGGCTCGTTGTTTAACTTACTGATTGCTGATAATAGAACATTGCTCAACACAATACTACATTTGCTTCCTAGCTCACAGTCTTTTTTCCACAGAAGCAGCTGCTTTAGAAAGCCACTTTGTGACTAAATTTTCTCTCATATGGCTGTGTTGTGCTTCTCTACCTTCTCTGTAGTGCTTGGGAGAGTTCTTGACCTCAAAGCATCTAATGTCTTCATAGTTTTCTTTTTTTTCCTCCAGCTAATTTCTCCTCCTTATCTAATTGCATATTTCCAAGTCTTGTGACTTTCTTACCATTTCTTAATTGTACATTTTATGGGATAAGAATGCCAACTTTATGTCAGCTCCATCTGGAAGACTTGAAGGTTGTTCCTCGATCTCTTTGCAGTTTATCTTCAAACTCTCTGGCTTTGGAAGAAAGTGCTGACTGCACAGCAAATCTTGGTGTCTATAGCATCTCCACAGAAAAGTTCTTTCACCATATGAAATTCCTAAGAAATATGTTATTGCTTCTCACCAGCAGTAACAGTTGTTCAGCTTGTTTGTGATTTCAAGGATGCTGCGCTTTGGGTGACCAATACAAATCGGAATGGAGAAGGAATTAATGGTTGCAGTGTTGTTGGCTCAAGCTTGACCTGTTGGTTCTGCTAAGGTGGATGTGGTTTGGGATGGATAGCACAATTTCTAATATCAGTTCTTATTTGATTTGTGAGATACAAAAGGCCTGTGGACTTTATCACCATTTAAATACATACTTTGAAAATACATTAATTTTTAATTAATTAAAATACATTAGTTTTTAGTTTTAACAATCAAGTAGGATATGGGAGGTCATATAGGGAAAGGCTGGGGTTTTTTTAGTACAAAACTCCTGGTTGGTAAGCATAAAGAATGTTTCTAAAGAGAGGATATTTTTATCCCTGGCTTTGCCTAGAAGTTTTCTTTTTTTCCTTCTTTAATGTCTTTATTAAATAGGTAAACAAGAATGGACAAAGAGAAGAAAGAGAGGGAATCACAGTGTCATGACAACCCCTACATCCTGGTTCAGAGCCCATGTCAAATTCTTAGGTGTCAAGAATTCACAGATGGGGGCAAGCGATAGATGGCTTATACTACTTTTGGCAATTTCACCTCAAAAGTTATGAGTCACTATGTTGATGATCGAGACTAGACAGTGGATATAAAACGTGAGTACTTTGAGTGAGTGCCTGAGTTCCTATAAAAGCGTCTACTGAATGCATTTGCTTCATCAAAGCCCAAACCCACAGGTTCAGAGAGATGTACTCCTATGGTTGACAGCTCAGTCAATATCTCTCCTGCTCTGTCTCTTCCTGTCATAACATTGATTTCTGTAAGCTAGAGGAAGTAATCCCTAATGACATTGTGTAACAGTGTTAAGGAAAGATTGTTTTCCCACTATGCACTTTTTCATACACAACTTATAAATATATTTCGTTACTTACAAACTTTGCCTCTTGTAACTCTGTTACATTTTATGTCCTGCCATTCCATCCAGATCAGCTGCTTTCTTAATGTTTTCTTCCTGATTTTACACTTTTATGGGACAACATACTTGGTGATTCCCCTGCATCATTTCATCACTGCAAAACAGTGATGTCACTCTGACATGTGCTATTCCCTCAGCTGCCAGGCAAGCTGAAGGATGCGTCGTGCACCCTTTGCATGGAGGAGAAGACCATATTGTCATGTCACGTACCATCCTTCCACTGCTGTCAACATCACTGCACTTCACTTCATGTCCTAACCCCATGATCAGCAGTGTTCGCCGCTGAGTGGTAAAAATTGCTGCACAGCTGTAATGAAATGACATTCCTGTTATTAATCTGATTATCTAAACTTTTCTGTCTTCCTTTTTTCTAACAAAAAAAAAAAAAATCATCAAAATCTATCTCACTGCACTTTTGTAGAGCTAGCATCACTAGAAAGCAGGCAGTTTTCCAGGAAGTTTTGGAGGATTTTTAACTTGTATGGTTTTGAAGAAAACATGGATACTTAAAGTCCTTTGAATTTTTTTGTCTTATGTCCAGAGTGCTAGCTATGAATTTCCAGCATAGTATTGATATTGTTGAAAAATGGAATGAGGTGTTGAAGGGAGCAAGGAATTGTGTATATTTATGGCACAGAAGTGAAAATGGTTTCATGGCTGAGTAGCACATTTGTAATGAACAGGCTTTACTGGGGTTTGTCTCCCCATGGACCCAGGTGTGATACCAGATTGGAAGCACAGAGATACCCTTTCCACTGAGCTGACTTCTCTTATCCCTTGAGATGATGTTTGTGAGGAAGAGGCTGTAAAGGATTTAGTATTATCAAATGTGTGAGGTCTTACCTCACACAGAGAATCAGCATGGCTTAAGGGTGTCTGGAGCCAGACCAGAGGCAGGTATGGATTGATATGTAGGCATGAAGTCTGTGTTGTTTCATGAGATATCACTGGTTCAGATTTCAGACTCTGTAATTCCTCTAAGCACCATTTTTGATCAGCAAGTATCAGATAAGTTGTCACCATTTCTATTTACCTTCTACATAGAAATTAATAACTTGTCATTTTCTGTACTGCATTGTTGTGGGATAAGCTCAATAAGTAAAAAGAAATAAAACTCAATACTTCAAAAAGCAGCTCCCACTGCTCCAGTCTGCTGTGGTTAATGTCAAAAGGACTTCGCCCATTATTCGTTCCTGGAGAGTCATAAAGGACATTATAGCCCTTTATAGTATGAGAAGTTAAAACTTTATTTTTCACTTGTGTTTCTCTTCATAAATTCCTGCTGTGAAAAAAAAAAAACAAACAAGTAAACCCAAAGGCCTGTGTCCCACAAGAAGTATCCACTGAATATTGTTTCTTTTTAATGTAACATTGCTGGTTCCTCTTTGCAAAAGGCACAGATATACAAAACTTCATTAAAAAAAAAAAAGCAGCAAAATTCAAAGAACTTCAGTGCCTTAACATCTTACAGAGTTGTCAGCTGTCTCTGTTACTTTGTTCAGGAAATGATTTTTTAAATTTAAGAGAAAATCAGGGAAATTCCATAGCAAATAGTAGAAAAAAAGAAATGTAGATATTGGACAGTGCAAAATATATCCTCAATTTCATATCTGCCTTTACATAAACAACTGGACTGTGTATTCTTTAAACAAGCAGCATCTCTCATAAACCTGATGAACTGGAGAACAGCTGAATGCCAGCAAGGTTTTAGGCCAGAAAACCAAAGAGCCCAGGAATTGGTGGTATATCAGGTGTATCATGTAACTGTAACTGTATTCTCAGAGTACTACAGGGTAAAGTCTAAGTAGTTTTCCTTTGAAGAAAAATGGTTTTGATATGACTAAATGTTTAGTATATGTTCCGTTTATTTTCACAGCTTATTTTCTCTATTTATAAAAGAATTATTTTCTCCACTTCTTGCCCAGCCAAAAAAATTCTAAGTCCTGCAGGTCATGACAGTACTTCATGTCTTTACCAATGAGCTGTATTTTAAAGATTAACACAGGTTGTGGGAGTTCACAAGGCAGTTCACAAGTACCCCGACTGCATAACAAATTCACTACCATAATAACCCTCTGAAACGTACGAGAGGACAAATTGCTTAGGTCCCTTGGTAGCAAGGAGAACGGGGACTGCGGGTAGATTTAATTTCACCTAACATTAGCCATCCCCAGTTCGATGTCTCAATTAAACTGCCTGCTTAGCCTTTCTCTCCAGTGAGCGGATGCAAAGAGACAGGTACTTCCAGACAGTAAATCATCCCATCTCAAGATGCTTTTCCAGAATAATGGGACAAATGGCCATGCCCATCAGAAGACTTTACAAGTTTAATTGGGTGTGGAACAAGTTATGAACTTTGGCTTTGTTATCAGAATATATACTCTTTTTTTTTGCTTTTAGAAATACTGTCAAAGTAATGAGACTTGTAACTCTGAGCTCTGCTTTTCTTTCATAATTTTGAAGTGTGGCCTTATCTTGAAGCTCTCCTTGACTGACTGAGGAATTATATAGGGCCTGTATATGTTCTTGGCTTGTATTGCATATAGTCATTGGCAGCCTTATCCCACGAATGAAATAGTAATAAATTTTTTCATGAACTCTCCTGTTGAGCCATACTCCATTGTATTGGTTTCCATGTATTCTAAAAGTTTTTTTTTCCTGGCTTCATGCTATGCTATCTACTGTGTTCAGTAGTAGGAATCTTCTGAGAAAACAGTTTTCCTGTGAGCTGCATATAAAAAACCATCTTTGCACGTATACTGCATCATTTGCTCTTCTTTTATCTGTACCACTTTACTGCTATGAGAGATACTTTCTTTCCTGGTCTCACTGGGGTTTGGAGGCAGTCTGATGTTTCATCAGCATTCCTCACATTGAGGCTCGGGTCTGGGTGTGTGCTTGAAGCATTGCACCTGAATCTCCATCAGATTTTCTCCTCTCATACCGTCTGCTCTCTGGGCAGCAGTGCGCAGACCACCAGCTTTCCTCTCCATTTTTCCCATAACTTCCATCTCAGATACAAAACTCACACATCCAGTTTCCAGTTTTATTGCCTTTAGAAGTACAGTCTGCTGTGATTCTTAAACCTTTCTAAAACTTTCAGCAGAACTTCTTGATCTTTTAAAACGACTGGCAGTCACCTGCAGCTCAGTGAGTTTGACCTCTCTTCACAGGTGGGGGAATGAGGGGAGGGGCAGGGACATTAGGAACAGTTTGGACGAGCAGGTGATTAGGGCAGTCAGTCTTAATTAGCTTTTAATAGTTGGGGAGGGGTTTTCGTATTTGCGTGTGGCTCAGAGGCAGCTTGGGGAGCAAAAATGAGCTGGGAAAGCAGAATGGATATAAAGTTAGGTAAGAGAGGGGACTTGCTAGAGGCCTTGATGGCTGTTTGGTTTAGGTGATTTCAGTAATGCTGTCAGGGAGCTATGCAAGACTGGGGAGGAAGTTTAGGTCTGGGGCTTGTGCTAGTTGTGCCAGAGGGAGTGTTCTTAAATGTTCTGTGTTTGTGCTCTTTCTTTCTGAAAAGAAGGAGTGATGTGGGAGGTGATTATGATGGAAGAAAGGGAAGTGGCTTAAAGGGCTAAATGCAGCCTGTGGTCTGCCTGGTAAAATAGCTTGTGAAAATGCAACACCTTGAGGTCTTTGAGGAGCAAGTTGTATGCAAAAGCTACTCATCTAGTAGAAAATGTGGTCTGGCTTATGACCTTTGCTGCTAGGTATGAAGAGTAATTTTCTAAAGGTAGATGGTTGTCTAATTTCTACTGATTGCAGCAAAATAGAGGTGAGAGTGTATGTGTTTGGAGTTTGCTTGTGTATAACCTTTTAAGTCATTTGCTTCAAATATTTTAACCATTGAGATGAGCAGTGCTTGTGGGCTGGTGTTCAGGTTTTTTTCCTATTGCCCTTTAGAACCTGGACAGAGGCTTGGATGAAAGCATTTTCCTGGTATTTCAGAATTTACTCTGAATGGTCTGTGTGTGATATAGAAACTTCTGTGTGTGAGCAGTGGAAGCCTTTGCTCTATAACCCGGTAGTCTGGTCACCTTGGAACAGGCAAGTGAGCCTGCTTCCTGGTCTGTGAATGAAGAAGGAAAAAAAAAAAAAAAAGCCTGGAAGGATAGGGGAAATAAAAGTTGATCTTAGATCTCTTATACTATTATTTGAATTTTTTTTTGAAGCGCTTTCTTAACCATATTGGAAGATGAAGGTCAGCTTATAAATACTTCTGGAGCTCTAGTCTTTTCCTGTTTGTAAGGTTAAAAAAAAATAAAAAATCATCTTCTGCCTTTGTCTTTGGAGGTGTTTGTTTGCTGGGTGTTTGTCCTGGAAAGGCTTTGCCTGTTTCTCTGTAATATTGCAGTACTGTTTCTCTGTGGGATATTTATCTTTTGCATGTCCTTGAAACTGAGACAGAAAAATTCAAAAGAGTGATTGCTGTGAAGGAAATGTACCTGCTAAAGGTAACAGGTATTGGAGTAAGTAATGAAACCCAAGACTGGTATTTATGAGTTTAGATAGGAGGAAGATGCAGTTTTATTGGACAATGCTAAAGGCAGCAAACATTACATATATATTAATTAAGGAAGGTGTGTGGTGCTTGTAGAAAGGCATCTTGCTGGAAAATAACTTCCAGATGCTTCTAGAAAAAAACTCCAGCTACCTCATTATTCAACTTGTTGTTCATAGATTGGCTGGTCATTCTTCTGAAGCAGCTGGAGGTAGTTTTTCATAAAGCTGAAACCAGCACCGTGTGCACTTTGTCTTTTCTGAAGTTTCTGTCAAAAGAGAGTGTTATTCTGTTACATGGTGTATCTGTATATTAAAAATGCCTGTCCTTTTAAGGGTGTCTGGGAGAAGATAAATACACTATACACTAATGCTAATAATTAAATTTGTAAAATAACTGCTTTTTGATAGACTAACACACAAGTACAATTCCAGCAGTGGCTGTTTCTCATTAGTGGGAATGACATGCCAGCTTTAGAATATGTAATGATGTATAAGCCCTGGTGGTTATAATTGGCATAGAAATGTGCTATATCCTTGGGTGTTAAAAGCCATAAGCTATTTATTTTCATACTTACAAAGAATGTACTACATTGTGGTATAAATCTCACATGGATTGTCATAATTGCATTTTTTTAGTAATTTATTTCCATATGGTTCAAATATGAAACTGTCCCCCTTATTAGCATCCTGCTGGTGACATAATGTACTGATAAATTAGTATCTCATGTCTGGAAAGCCTGTTTGAATTCAGATCTCATGCAAAAGAAACTTAAACCTACCTGGTCTTCCTGATACAAGTAGCCTTGTCATGAAGATTTTGTGATACATGAGCTTACATAGTATAACAGTGATATGTTTGCAGGAAACTTGGTTATTAGCTGTGGTGTCTGGTGGATTTGTTGGGTTTTTTTGGTTGGTTGCTTTTTGGTTTGTTTGGCTTGGTTGGGTTTGTGTTTTGGGTTTTTTTGTTTGTTTTTTTTTCCCAGAAGCACTAAATTCAGATAAGTAAGGGGTGGATTTGAAGGTTTTGTGTTATGCCAGGCTCTAGCCTAAACTGGGAGTAGATGCTGTTGAAGTTGATGGTATAAAATAATTTTGAAACCAGAGATAATGTGTAATAAAATAATTGATGAAGTTCTATTAGATGCCGTATTGCATTGATTCTTCTGCAGGATCCAAGGCAGTTTGATTGTAAAGTCTGTACGTGACACACATGATATGGAAATACGCTATGGCTCTGAAAGCACGTGGTATGGTATTTTTTTCTTAGTGCTTTGGAGAAAAAGTAGAGAAGTGGGTGAAAGAAATACAGGGATGAAACATAAAGGCTGTTTTTTCTTAAAAAGAAAAATCGGTATGTAAATGATCCACTACATATTCAAAAAATACCCAAAAATGAAACTTAGGTAATGTGAAGTGATTCTGAAAGAACAATTTTGGTTTGTTCTGTCATGACACCTTCCCTTCTGTCCTTTTAACCCATGAGAAACACCACATGTCACTGATCTCCACTTGAACACAGAGCCATTGACCACAACTGTGAGTGTGACCTTGCAGCCAGTTCTTTGTCTGCTGGGTGGTCTGTCTGTCACATCCATGTCTCTCCAGTTTAGGGAAAAGGACCTTGTGTGGGACAGTGTCAAAGGCTATGAGATCATGTCAGTTACTCTTCCTTTGGAACATGTTTGCTTAATCTGAGTAAATTATCTGCCTGATGGATAATGCTGTGTAGCCTCAGTTTAGGTTGTGATTTGGCATTTAAATATGCAGTCTAGGGGACATGTACAAATTGAAGTGAATATTGAGGTTCTGAGGTTAAAGGCTGAACAGAGCATTGGTTGCAAATTTAGCAAGCTTTCACCTGTGTGATTTTAGTGCTACTGTCTCATATTTGTGGTTTCTGGAGGTTTTTGTTTATGTTGGGGTTTTTTTTTCTGCTATAGGTATTTATATGGTTGAGATTGGTGGAGTTAACTGTGTATGACAGACATGCTGGTGAATATTTGACATGTCCTTCTTTTATTTTGCAGAGACCTACAGCCAACAAGTCTTCTGCTGCTCCTTCCTACAGCAGATGGTCCAGTTCACAGCCCCATCAGGTAATATGCCCTTGTCAAAAAGGATATGAAGCTCAGGTTGACACATGCTTCCTTTTAAAATGAATCTGTGAGGGGATCCAAGAGTGTTACCTACCTGCACGAGCCCAACTAGATTATGCTGGTCTCTGAGGTTGTTGCAGCATATCCTGTGGCAAACTCTGGGGTGCAGTTGCTGCTCGTGGAAGAGCTTCTACAGCTGTGCCTCCTCTAATGCAGGGGTGCCTCTCTGGCTTGTCAGGGATGGTTATTGTGACTGGATCTCCCTATCCTTTGCATCTTGTCACTGAAGCTGGAAGCGTGTGTGTTTGATGCCCTTTGGCTATGCATGAAGTTGTGTTCTCCTAGCTAGCCTTCCCCCCCACTGCCCCCGGGCTTTTTTTGTGAAGTGGTTACAATGGTCAAAACTTCCAGGAAAACTTGTTGTAAATTGAAACTGAAGCCACAAAGCTCTTCAGTGACAGCCAGGAAACAATATTATTGTTAACGATTCTTTATGCCAATTTGAATGGTATTCAGGGTTTCTGTTAATTTATCAAAACCAAAAGACTTTTTTGACTATGGAAAAGGACATGGCTTGCTTTTGTTATTGAAGAACAATGTATTTCAACTAAAGCAATTTTGTCTTTAGAAACTGTTCAGGTAACTTTTCAGTAATGATTGTACTGACATTGCTTTCTTCCAGCCTCTACTTTTCTTTTTTCCTACCTCTTTCTACCTTCACTTTTTCAAAAAAAAACCCACCAAAACCCAAGCAACCCACAGAAACTAAAACCACCACTCTGCCTTGACACTATGAAAAATTATCCTGGTGACCAAACCCTTGATCTGACATGCTGGATTTTCCTTTTGAAGGACATGTGTACCCTAAGAGAGGAAACTTCCACTAAGTTGTGATTTAGCCTCAAAAACTAAAGCAAAAGCAACCATGAATTCAATTTGTATTCAGATTAGGATGGGGGAAAAAAGTGGCTAAATGCTTCATGGGCTGTTGCCTACCTATTTCACTATCCTTCCAGTCTAAATAGTTCTGTTTTCACAAAGTATTGAGAGAGTTTTGTGCTTTTTCATATAAAAATATGGGTTTTTTGCTTGCAAAGTTTTCCATGTTTTCTGTCTTTCACTTTTTCAACACTGAATTTTTGCCATTGAGGATAAAAATGAGGAATGCGTAGACAAAAGGTTAACTCTTTTCAGTGGTTATTGCTTGCTCTGAAATTTCCTTTTTGAGAAGGGAGGGAAACATAAGTGCATAATAAAGATTGTTTGTAGTGTTACAGCCCTGTCAAACCACTAGCAGAGTTGAGGGATTAACTACCGGGAATGTTGCTTGAAAGTATGTCTAGACTATCCAACATCTGTATGCAAAAAATTGTTCTAATGTATTAAAGCATGCCCGTGGTAGTTTCCCTCCATGTATGTTGTACCCCTCACGTTTGACTCTCGTTTTCCTTTGTCATTTCCACTCTAATCTTTCCTTTTTCATCCTTGTTTATTGTAAGCTTTTGTCTTCTGTGTTTTGGGTTTAATAAGCTTACAAACTTGCCTCATGGATATTATAAATGCCAGTACCAACTGTGAGGATGTATAGGCTTGCTGCGGTTCCGTTTGGGAGACTGGAATACTGCTGTGCGCTCTCATGAGCTGAGTGGCAAAATATTTGTATTGGATCAGAGATTTGTATTCAGCCTTGCAACTTGCCAGCTTCTATATATAGTTTATTTAAACATTTTTTTTTAAGATGACTTTCCAGGAAAGAAAAAGATTAAAGTTCAAAATTCATAGTCTGCATTTTCTTCAGTCTCATGCAGTGAACCCAGTGAAGGCTTTTCCACATGCATCTTACAAGAATACACACAGAAACCTAATAGAACTACATAGCTGAGACCTTTGATGCATCTAAGAAATATTAAAAGTTAAATTGATTTCTTCCTTCTTTCCCCTAAGTTTTCTTTTTTCATTTCCTCTATCTATGCGAAGTTGGAAGGTCCGTTGGGTGAGAGATTTCAAAGGGGGGGATCAATGAGTCACAGAAAATAACACATTTTCCCCTGACTTGTTTTGCTTTGTGCTACCCAGACATGCTTATATTTTGTATTGGATAAACTGAAGCATGTTTATCTGTCTCAAATATGCTATCTGGGGAAGGTTTTTAATAAGTTTCTATCAACTCATCGCTCTCATGGACACATGGAATTTGTATGCTCAGGGCTTTTTTTATATGAAGCTGTTCAGAGAATGGTGTTGTTTGTTTTTTTGGTTTTTTTTCTCCCCACTGCCCCTTGAGTCTGGGAAAGTTGCGGGGGAGGCATCTTTGAAACTTGATTTAGAGGTTCCTTCTGATTGCCCTGGGAAAGAGGCATTAGTACCTGGTTCAAGCTAGGTTTCTTCAAGCATTCCTCTTTTTCAATGTCAGAATAAGAAGCCAGTAGTTTAAAAAGCTGATTTTTTTTTTTTTTTTTTAAGTCAAGGAATTAATCTATTGAATTAAGGGGTTTGGGGGATAGGCAGGAAAGCCATACTGAATCTCAGCTTCTGAACTGGCATCCATGGAGCTGTGTGGGATCTTACTGCCTTCAGATGCACTAAACTGGCTTGAGGGATGGAATCGAGGAGGAGATACAGATGCTAATGAGCCAAAATTGCCTATGCTATGTTCTTGGCTAGTAGCATTGCTTGATGTGTGAAGAAGTCTGAAGCAATTTTGTGAGAAGCTTTGAACTTAGTCCTTCTGTGGTACTCTAAAGGCTGCATGTGCTTCCTGAAGTGCAACTGGCTCTTACCACTGATGAAAATGAATGAGGAAGTGGCACTTTATCAAGCATGATGATATAGCTATTTCTAACATGATGCTGCTTTTGCTGAGTGGGATGACAGCCAAGGCAGAGCTTCTTATAGTGATGGCAAATCCTTGTGTGGGACAGTCTGTCTGACATTAGGAATCATAGGCACACAGGCAGGCTGGGACACAAGGCACTCAGCTTTGCAGCTCGGCTGTCCCTGGAAGCAGTTTTAACATTAACATTTAATTCACTCATTACTGGTAATGACTTGAGAACTGTGTGCTAGTAAAAATCAAGAAAATTAAGATAAAAACCCCCTCTTTTTTCCTTAGAAAAAAGAGAAGAAACCAGATATTTCAGATGCCAGCTTAAGGTAGAGGCATTGAAAGAAACCATTGAAAGATTAAAATGTCCCAAAAGGAAGTGTAATGGGACAACCGTCCTCCTAACCTGCTATGTCAAACTGTTAATGAGACGCAGAAAGCCAGTAACACCTAGTCAGATCTCACAAATAAATCCACCTCGTATGCAGGTAGAAGATACTGATAAGGCTGACTTTTCTTGCTCACGAGCCCACTAGGGAGCTGGTGAAATCTGTCAATTCATTTGGTCTCTGCTGTTGGCTGGCACCTTAGTGGCAAAATTCCAGGTCTCTTGCACAACGGTTGTTAGCAAGACTATCTTTAGAAGTGCTTAGATTATATTACTTTCTAGAAATATATGAATACCTCTTCAGTATTAGGTGCTAAATGAGCCTGCAGAACAATTGATGTGTATTAAATGCCATTAAAAATAATATAGAATATTTCAGCATCTTTCTCCTCCTCATATCTATTAGCAAGGCATTAGTTTATGAGCTGATGAAGTTAAAAATGCAGAAAAAGAAACTATGTCCAATGGGCCACAGGACAGGAGGGCTCTCAGCTGTGATTCCATAATGTTCCTCTGTCTGGCTCTGATGCTGCTTTGTTACAGAGTTATTGCTCTGACTTTCTGATTGTGGCAAAACAAGCTCATTACTTTCTTGCTGGTGGTCAGAACTTTGTCCACTGCTGGACTTGGCATCTGTGCCTTAAGGCCAGAATGTGCTTTTTCTTCAATATCCTGCTCTTTAAACACAAGGATAAGTAATATGTTTTAGTACACAGTGGTTAGCAGTTTCGTAGAGGAATCTGGACAGACAATGGATGTTGATAAACATTCAGTGTATTATCTATATTTTAAACAGGTGAAATCTTTTAGCTCTCCATAAGATAATTTATAATACAGCTTCTTTGTGATTGAGATGATGGAAATACCAGTATACCAGTCAGGAAGACAGAAGCTAGGAAAGGTGATATTCCAGCTTTACTGTGGCAGCTGTTTCATTGAATTCCAGGTCAGAGATTTCAGTATACATAATGTCTCTCTCTTGCTTTGTCCCTGTTACATCTGTGTCCCTGCTCTCCCCTTGCCTTGTTTCTGCCCTTGTGTTTTTCCTGTGTATGTGTTGGAACAGTAATGTGTTGATAAGAAGATAATTAGAGAGGTGTCAGTTCAGTAGTCTCTTTTACAGTGCACAAGGTCAAAATGAACCTTGTGATTAATTGTGCAGCATGAGAGTACAGCATTTATTTAGTTTTAGGAAGCCATACCGGGTCTGGCTGCTGGTAGCAGCTGGGATTGTTGTAGCCTGCTTGTATCAAAATAAGACACCTCCAAGTGGAATTCATGACTACTTAGAGCAGGGAGATGGGTAATAGTGAGTTTCCTTGATGGGTTCTGGCAGGCTACCTGAACACAAAGATAATTTGACAAATGGCTCAGAAGATCCATTCCTGTGAAGTGAGTTTTCTTTTAAACTGGTGGAAGATAACTAGTTCTAAGTACTAAATAAAGAGTAAGAAATAGTCATGTATTCAGCTGCTTTGAATCTTATTTGTTTGTTTTCCTTCTGTGCCTCAAGTCTGACTCAGAAAAAGTCAGTATTGAGAAAGTCACTGTCTCGCTGATGACTCAGCTCTATGCTTTTCTGCTGAGCACTGCACACTGTGGCAGTAAACTTTAGGTTATGTGCCTGTCCACTAGAACACTTACTGAGAACACCAACAATTTTCCCAGAAGCCACTGAACAGCTGTCAAGTGGCAACAGCATTCCTTCACTGTTGACCTAGGTTTAAGCTGCACCAGTGTGCTTATCTAAATGACAGTGACTTAGTCCAGCTACTAGGGTTAAACCATAATTTTAAGGGTGAAATGAGATCTGGCAACTTTCCAAAGGCAAACCAGACAACCCAAGCCACAGAAATATGTTCCTCCCTCCTGGCACTTGGTGTTTACCCAAAAAAACCTAGCAGAATTCAATGGGCTTAATTAGACTTAATAAGGGAAATTTGCCAGTTTTGCAATAAATGGAGTGAAAAATCCCTAAATACCTCCTTTCCATAATAGGTCTTTTCAGAACTAGGCATACCTCTATACCATACATCATCAGAGTTTTGCAACATTGCATTTCGATCCTAGTTACATTTGGATAAGCACATGGAAAAATCAAGTATGCAATGATAGAAACTGAATTTTTTTGACATGTTGTCAAATGGACTCACTAAATTTCAACAAGCCTCTGTTAGGTTTACCTTAGATCGCTCACTAAATTTGAATTTGAGGTGGAGACAGTGCCTTACAAGAGTTAAACACTTAGAAGCACAATTATTCTTTTATACATCGTGCCTTGCACTAAGTTCACTGAAAGTTTGGAAAATTCGAATATCTATGATCAGCACTCCAGGTCAGCTGCTCTTATTACATCCACTGTATAAGCCATGTTATGCACGTGAGAGCCTTGTGGGATTTTGTCTACTATTGATAAAGATGGACCCATGTAGTAGGTCAGTCTTTATTAGTAGTAGACAAAATATTAGCCACTCTTTTTTTCTCATGTGTCTCACCTCTCATACTGTTGTCCATCTTTTCTGCTGCAGCTTGGTGAGTTCAGCTGGAAACCTGGTGTTAAAGGTTCTGCTTGACTCCAAAGTCTGATGCTTTCTCAGTAAAATCTGTGAGCTGCTCCTTCTGGGCGTGATGCTTTTGGTAGGCCAGCATAAGGGAAGATGGAACCTGGCATATGTTTTGTAAAGCCCCAGGAATCTGCACTGGCAACCCCAACTTCCCCAAGGTCATGGGCAAGGGCAGAGCAGACCTGTTAATCTTGCTGACTGCTTTGCAAGTAACAGGAGAGCAGGGCACACTGAGTTGGCTGCTCAGCTAAGTGCATCAGTACGCCAGGGTGCGTAAGCTATTTTTATTGTGTGAAGATAACTCAGCCAAATGAGAGTCGGGAGCAGTTGTGTCTGTTGCCAACCAAAGTAAAACATAAACTTAGCTTTGAAAAGTTAAGGCTTTTGTAAATGAAATAAGAAGAGAACTAAAAAAGGAAACTGATTTTTATTTTTTATGGTCAGTGACAGAATATGAGTAAATGTGAATGTACGCGCTGTCATTCAAAGGTTGCTCATCCAAGTATGCTACCTGTTGTCTGGGCATAATCACAGTCAGGCAGCTGACTGAATTGAACATAAAGTTGTTTTGTAAGCTCCAGTAGGGTGAGACCCTGTCCCTGGAGGGAAGCAATGGCAACCCCATGCTTTCTCTCAGCTACTTGTGGAGAAACACTTTGTGTCTAACACAACTACTAACACAGCAGGATGAAGACTGATGGTATCTTTAGAAAGAACCCAAAACTTATATTTAAAAGAAAAGCTTATATTTTATAGGTCAGTGTAAATGACAAAATGCAGGCTAACTGTCTTCTGCAATCTGTGTATCTGGTACCTCTAGGCTATGCCGTGGGTTGCATATATATATTCCTCACCAAGCATGGGATTTGGGCATTAGTTCCCAATACCCAAATCTTGGTAAACCAATTATGTTAAATTTCCCCTGGTTATGGTATATAAATGTTAAACTTTAGGCGTAATGGTTATGAAAACATAGGAGGACTCTTCCGAGACACAGTATTGTGTTTCTCTTCTACAGGTGTGAGGAAGAATATAGCAGGTTTCCTTTCTCAGGAAGGGAAAGTATCATTACTCACTCAGATACTGTTGGTATCATGTTGCACTTTCAAGCTGAGGTTCAGAAGATTCCATCTATAGCTTGGCTAATCTTAAAAATCAGCATGCAGGGGGGAAAAAGAAAGCTGTTTTTCAAAATGATGTTTCTAAACAGCTGGGGTTTTTTTGTTTTTCAGGCTAGCAAATTTTTTACTCCCTTCAATTGTTGTGTAATTTCTTTTGATGACAAACGCCAAATGTATGTATTGTGCTAAGTGTCTGCTCAGCGTGCTCAAGTTTGCCTAGAGAAATGTGTAGCATTTGTAGTGACTTCTGTAGATGTAAAACATTTCCAAAAGCTATCTGTCAGCTGCACTTATATTGTCTTCCAGAACTATTTCTTTCTAGAAGGAGAACTTACTGAGATTTAAAAAGACTGAACACTACATGGTTCTACATATTTTTTAACCATAAAGACAAAATTCTCCTTGTGTCACATTCTGTCATCAGTGAAAGATGCCCAACCTTTTTTAGAAACCTCACTTCAAAACTGCAGACTCAATTTGAGAACTCTCAGGAATGTTCCTTCCATAAGTCTTTTTTGCCTGTTTGGCTTAGCAAGTTAAGCTTATTGATATTTTTATCTGTGAATGCTGACTGCTCCCTATTTGACTGAATTTGGTGAAGAAAAGGAAGGATGCAAGTTTGCTGAACCTTTCAGAGATGTGATGTTTTTATGGGAATTGTAAGAGTGCCACAGAGGTGAGATGCTGGTAACGCTATACCAAAGGAAAGC
The DNA here is from genome assembly GCA_013400235.1 of Oriolus oriolus. Lineage (NCBI taxonomy): Eukaryota > Metazoa > Chordata > Aves > Passeriformes > Corvidae > Oriolus > Oriolus oriolus. Next base: position 427,591 of record VXBT01008199.1, on the reverse strand, counting down.
ATGAGGCCATCCTTCAGTAGCCATTGGGCAGTTCATGGGGGACAATCATAGAATGGCCTGAGTTGGAAGGAACCTTACAGATCATCTAGTTCCAAGCCCCTGCTGTGGTCAGGAAGACCTTTCACTGGACCAGGTTGCTCAGAGCCCCACCCAACCTAGCCTTGAACACTTGCAGGGATGGGGCATCCACAAGTTCCTTAGACAGCCTCTTCCAGTGCCCCACCCCCCTCACAATGAAGAATTTCTTCCTGATATCTAATCTAAACTTACTCTCTTTCACTTTAAACCCTTTTCCCTGTCACTACATGCCCTTGCAAAAAGTCTGATCTTTTTGTAGGCTCTGTTCAGGTACTAGAAGGTCACAATTCACCCCAAAACCTCTTCTCCAGGCTGACGAATCCCAGTTTTCTGTCTTTCCTCATAGAAGAGGTGCTCCATCCCTCTAATCATGGTGGTGGTCCTCCTCTGGACCTGCCCCATAGACTTATTTACATTTAGGTTCCTCAGGTGGTCGTGAACCTGTTCTTTACTTGCACTAGGAAATGTGGTCCCCAATGTGCTCTCCATCCCCTTGAGATGCGTAGGAAGAGAAATTGCCATTGAGGACAGAGGCAAAAAAGTTGTTGAGTACTTCAGTCTTCTCTTCATCTGTTATTACCAGTTCTCCAGCGTTATTCATTGGGGGCAATACACCTTCTTTGACCTTCCTTTCCTGGTTAACATACCTGTAGAAGCCCTTGTTATTCTTTGCATCCCTTGCCAGGTTCAGTTCCAGCTTCACCTTGGCGTTCCTCACCCCATCCCTATACAACTGAATGTCATCTCTGTACTCTTCCCAGATTACCTGTCCTTGTTTCCACTGTGCATTTTCTTCTTTCCCTTTAGTTTGACCAGCAGTTCCCTACACAGCCATGTCAGTCTCTTGCCTTCTTTGACCAATTTCTTGCTCCTGGGGATTGCTAGCTCTAGCACTCTCTGGAAGACTTCCTTAGATATCTACCAGCTCTGCTCTACTCCCCTGTCCCTGAGGGCAGTCTCCCAGGGGTTCCTATTGATTATCTTTAAGAGCCAGAAGTTTGCTTTCCTGAAGTTCAGGGCCCTAACTTTACTCTTTACCTGACCCATATATCTCAGGACTGCAAACTCCAGCCACGCAGGATCACTGCAGCCCAGTCTGCCTCCAGTCTTGATGTCTGCAATTAGCTCTGTTGTGTTGGCCATGCTATGGATTTCCTAACATCAGGGCAAAAGACTCAGTTGCTGGCATCTGTGTTTTTTCAAGAATGAGGTTAAACTTTCTCTCCTGTGCAGATTTTCTGGTTAAGGGATGAGCTTACCCCAGAGCTCAAGGAATAATTCAGTTAAAGTCAATCAGCTGCAAGATGTGTGTACATTCACTATCAGGCTTAATTAGTTTTGTTGTTCACACAGCTACACAGTTGAATTCTAACAAAATTCTATAGCGGATTGATTGAATTCAGAACTCTTTAAATCTGTGATTCTGTTAAGGAAACTATCTCCTTGCTGTGTCTAGCAACATTATTCTTGACTCTTCCCAAGGTTCAGATCTTGTCAGATAAACTTCAGATAATATTGTTTGAAGCTGCACATAATCTTACAATACGGTCTTTTCATTATGTTTTCTGTAGTGTCCCCAATGTGTTGACTAACAGCAAAGATTGACAAAGTGTGTTACACACAAACATCTTGCCTCATGTTCTATTAAATGTGTCATTTGATATCTTCTATTGTAGACATCTTCGTTTTGACTTTGCTATGACATCTTAAAAGAAAAAGAAGCTGCCAGCAGATGATGTTTTAACACTTGTCAGCAGTTTGTCATGAATCTTCTTACTTTAGATTTAATTGTTCTTGGAATGAACAGTTCATAGGGATTTTTTTTTTAAATTCTGCTTTCTGGTTAATGCAATCAATTTGATGCAAACGATAATTAGTATGATAATTGCAGCCTGCACTCATATTACTGTATCCCCCCCATTTTCTTCAGTGTTACAATGTTTTTAAAGATTGCAAGATAGGTGGGAGCAGAAGAGTTTAAGTTATTTTTAGGGGCCTTTTGCCCCCTTGTTCTAGCATTTAAAAGTAACAGATGGACTTTGCTCTTTGTGCCTCTCATCTTTCATGCTCCTGAAGCCTTTCACCTGGAAAGGAAATGCAACCAAGAGACATGGCTGGATCCACCATCAGCTGCACTAACAAAGGGATTGATGGTTTTCCAGAGCAAACATTAGCTGAAGGGGAGGGCTAACCTCTGGAGGAGAAACAGCTGGCACTGAGCTGTGTCCAGGGGCAGATCTGGGGCTGAGGCATGTCTAGGGATGACAGTCAAATCAGAGCTGGTGGCATAGAACTGTTTCTCTGCCTTTCTAAACAAGGTCCGGGCAAAAACTTCTTTAAGAGCCTTTCGCCTTTCCTATCTTTCACATGAAAGAGAACAAAGCTGGCTGATGGATTGTTTTAATAATCTAAGTGATGATCATTCTGTTTGATAATTAACCATGCAAATCTGAAAGAAACAATTGGTGGATCAACAAAAATAAATCTGCAGGCTACATTTGGGGGAATAGCTGAAAAAGCTAATTTGGTTATAAAGAGAGGTTATACTTTGTAATGAGGAACGACAAGGCACTTTGCTGCAACTGTCATGGCAACTTTAGAGCTTCTTTATATAGTCTAATTTAAAATGTATTTACCCCGTAGCAATGAAATTGCAATCTATGTATGAATCATAAAAGCTGGAGATGGAAAATACCTCTTGAACATATGGACCGGTTCCTCAAAGGATACAACTCAGTTTAACTCAAAGTCAGAGAAACAGATATTCTCTGTCTTCCAAGTCAGTCTGTTTGTCCCAGGTTTTCTGAATGTGGACTTTTTCTAGAGTCCCTTTGTCTAATCTTGGAGTTGGTCTTGGCTAAGAAGCTTTTGTTAACTAGAGATCTCGGTATTTAAGTTTCCCTTCAACAGCTTGTGAGCTCTGCTGTCTACTACATGGCCCTACATAAGCTTGAATAATCATTGAACACTGATAAAATTCAGCAATATTAAGATGCTTGTTAGTCCTTATGTTTCAAGGCACAGATTAGTTGCCTACTGAGTTAAGATCTTTAATTGTGTGAGTGCTCCATTTTTGTTCTGTCAAGCTGTGTTGATATTTGAAATCAAACTGTAATCAGGAAATGAAAGCCTTTTTTCCCCCCTTTTCTGTATTAACAGTGACTCAGTTACTTGTTAAGGCTGAGCATTGGTGGAAGTTATCTGAAAGGCAAGAGTATGGTGCTAGAAAGAAAATGAGACTTTTATATTGGTGCTTTAAATCAATGTAGGGTTCAGGGTGCTGGTTCTCCCAGTGTGTTTAGAGATCCTGTTTCATTCTGATGACCAGCTTTTAGACTTAGGTAGAAATTCTTTGAGAATTTCATGATGTCTTCCTAGCAGAAGCTAGGAAAGTCCCCAAAGTTCCCCAAAGCCACCAAAGCTTGTATTATTTGATCTTATCCATAGTTTGGTACCCTATCTAAGACTTTGGTTTACAAGATCCATGATGAACATCTTTATAACTCTGTAGTTCTGCCAGTGTCTGAGAACATTTTGTAAAGTGACCATCACCCTACCTGTGAAGTGTGCTATCAGCTTTGACTGGGATTATTTTTAAAAGCACCAATGTTTCACACATTTGGAGGATGGGATTGTTAAACATGCCAAGGGCCTACAAGTAATGTACTGTAATACCTCAAAGTCCACTGATGTGGGAGGCCAGGTTCTTAATTCCATTCTAAATGAAATATTCATGTTTTCTAAGAAGGAAATTTAAATAGGGCTAATGTAAGCAAAGAACTGGAAAACACAATTCTGTATAAACCTGACTTCCATATTGCCATAAATCCACTGTATTTCTTGCTTCAGCTGTAGTGGATGTGCAAGACAATGTATCAGGGCAAAATTTGCATAGATGTACAAACTTGAATTAAAGCTTCAAAAATAAAAGCTACTAAGAAGTTATTGAAAAGGCTGAAGTAGTGCAAGCAGAAATCCTATAGGCTTCAATGGAAACATAAAGTTGTGATCAACAATATAAGGAAAATGTGACTCTGGAAAAATGAGATGTTTTGTTGGTTTCTTTTTGTATTAAGTGTGAATGGTGCTCAAATAGGGAAAGCATCTGAACTCCCAAGAATGAGTGACAGTGCCTCGATGGATGAGATTGATTTGAATCCCTCTTCATGCACAGGTTAAAATGTGAATGTCAATTGCATAGTTGCAAAATTAAGAAGAGAAAACTAGATTACTGTTCAGGTTGCAAACATACCCATCAAAAACTTGTGGAGGGAGGTGATAATCTGGCACAGTATGCTAATGAATCTAAGATTTAAGGCACATGAGCTTTCTTTCTGTGGTTTACACTTGTGGGCAGTGGAAGTGGTAAGCAAAATCGTGCTGTGTGCCTTCATAACCATGGCTGACTGTAAGGAGTGGGGGGGAAAACTGTTGTTAGTCCTCCCAGTGACTTTTAGATGGAGCTCCAAAGACCAGACAAAATTCTAAGCCACTTAGAACAACTGAGCTCTGTTGTGTCCTGCAGTACAGTGGTTGCTTCTCCTGCTAAAGATCAAGCTCTTCTTGTACCCATCTAATAGGAATATATTGAATCTTGCATGGAGTGCAAGCAGGACTTTGATCAATATTGCACGCATTTTATTTTAGGACCTACAGCAGAGGCCCTACACTTAGAAAAACAATTGAAGTAGGTCTTGGGAACACTTGACAGAATATATAAACAGATGATGTTATGGTCTCAGTGGAAATCTAGCTGTATTGAACTGAAAATAGACCATACAAGGAGAAAATTGTAGAATACTTAGTCCTTGTAGGAGGACACCATATGCAGTAGGCCAGCAAGCTCTGTTTGGATTCCTTTGGAAAATAAAACTACAATGAAACTCTGTCCCTCAAAGAATGTAGTGCACCTCTCCATACTACACTGTGAATTTCTGAAGGAGGAGTTTATCTGCCTTACTGAGTGAAGTATACTACAGGTATCTGATAGCGGATAGTTAAAAGCATCACTTGGCCAGAGGAGGACATTGCAGGAGCTGTTAATGAGATTCCACTTCTACTGGAGGAAGCGTGAATCCTACAGTCAATATACAGTTTGGTAAAATAAATATATTACTCCTGAGCTTCAATCACTTGTGTTCCCTGTTCTCTGGGGCAGTAGGACAATGCATATATCAAATGACTACATATTGACAAACTTCAGGTTTTTAAGCATTGTCTGAACTACTGTCATCTCTATGTCCACATAACTTTCTATGTGTTGATTTTTATCTAGGAATGTTGTGCTAACATTTGTTTTGAAAAGTAACTAAGGAAAATTAAGTGAAAATAGGATTAAATTCTGATTTCTGTGCCCTTTGGCTACTTGTTTTCAGTTCTAGTCATCAGGCCTAAGTCATCTGAGGGCAGTAGTCTGGTATCTTTTCATTTCAGTCTGTTATTTAACTAACTAAATTGCATTGTGAAGTAGAAACTTATTTTATCTTAAGCTTTGCCTTTTTATTTTTTTTTAAAGTCCAGTCTTCTAACTTCTCCTTAATCTTGTTTCTTCTAGGATGTTATTTCCCAAATGTAGTATATGAGAAGTTTTATAGTTACTAAGCAATAGTGGCTGTACCAGTCTTTTCAGTACAAACATTAATATGAAATCTTCCTTATAACAGTGGTTGTAAAACTATTGATATATCTGCTTTAAGAAGTATGAGGCAAAAAAAAATCACAAAAGGCCATGTGTTTTGACTGATCTGAGAAGTGTCCATGAACTAGAGTGTTCTCATGTCACAATTAAGTGGCTACTCTTGGGCCAGAACAGTTTCAGAATTCCTCATGTTTAAGGTTGCAGTGATTATTTTTTGTCTTCAGTGAGAAAAATTTCATTTAGGTATGTAGTCTGTAGGGTGTTTTTAACTCCTTGTGTACTTTGCCCCATTACAGTATAGAAGCATCTGCAGAATCAATTTTGAGTATTTCAGTCTTTCTCCCATATTGCACTTAATGTGATCTTTCTCGAGATCTACTCCATTTCATTACATAAATATGTACATTTACTGATATATATTTTATATATTGCACTTGCAACCAGCAAGGGTCCTGATTGAAAACTCTTCTGTAGTTTGGAAGTGCCATGAGGAAGGAAATCTGCCTGAGCTCTGGCAAAGAATTGGCAAACTCTTCGGTAGAAGTGGCATGGATCCTGCAACATACTTGGGTTCCAGTGTTAAAGGTCTGACTGAAGTCTCTGACCTTCACCGAAGGTGCCTAAAACAAACAGAAAAGCTCACTAACTCCTCAGGAAAAAAAAAAAAAAAAAAGCCTGCTGAGGTGTGTTCAGCACAATGATGCACATCTAACCCTTGGCTCTGAATGCTGTCACTTTATTAGGGCTCAGAAGACAAGATTGCTCACTCTGGAGCAGTACAACTCCATGCTTGAATCTTGCTGTGTACCTTGTCCTGGAGCAGCTGCTAATCTCAGGGCTGGAGGAGTACAGGACCCACCTGGACACTTACTCTGAACTGTTACAGCTGTTCTATTGTTACTTAAGCGTGTGTTATTGTGAGCTAAAGGTGAAGGCTATTCTTGGTTATAGAGAATATTTTTCACATGTAGGACAGGTCAGCTTTTCCAGCTTCTGCTGCAGTGGGACAATAATCCATCACCATGGCACATTGTATTTGTGTCAGTGTACCAAACAGACAAGTAAGCATTGCACAGACCAAGCCTCAAGCAACTTAATGCTTTCCACATTAAAGCCACTGACTCCTGTTGGCTCAGCTTGCTAAGGCCTCCAGATGAGTACCAGGACCCAGCTCAGCTTTGCTTTCCTCTGAGCTGGTGCCTGCAGAGATTTGCTAAGTAGCCATTAACTCAGGAAGATGCAGGAACACCACAAATTTTCCAGTGGATTTTTTCCTGTTTCTTTTTGTCCTGCGACTTCTTGTGGTTTCTCACTCAGTTAAAATATTAACTGTAATCTGCTTTTTGATGAATTTATAGGAGAGCCAATGTTTCTGTGCGTTTCAGAGCTGCCATCAGATGCATTTGCAGCTGTACCAGCTCTGGAGGGAGGCTCATGCCACCATCTGCCACAAGGAGGCAGAAGCATTAAATCTTGAAATATTTTTTAACCAGGTCCTTGATATGTATCTCAGTTTATTAAAACCATGCTCTGGAGTATCTGTGGCCGCCTCTGATGTATACAGATGCTTGGGGAGAGGGAAATTTTGCAGGGGAGAATCCAAAACATCAAAGAATTTTCTGCATAGTAGGGTTTTACTTGATGTTTTGATAAGGTGGGAAAAACTGTTACAAAAACATATAAGCAGCAATTAAAGCAAAGATTCCCCCCCCCACCTCTGGCAACAGTTACATGACAGCTTCCCACGCGCTTCATTTCATAGTTATCACTCTTGGTCACTATCCCTTTGTGAAGGCAGCTCTAAAGTCCAGATCAGTGACAGTGACACATTAACATTGCAGTAATTGTATTTTCAAGCATGCCTGGCTTCCTGTTCAGCTAATAAGTTGCTTGCTCAGCTGCTCGCTGTAATTCAGAAACGCAGCATGGCATATTCGTGTTTCTGGACTACCTTTTTGGTGAGGATGTGGTCTGATTGCACTGTGATAATTCTCCTAGAGGTTAGCTATAGAGAATTCTAAAAAGTGTGAGTGGTTTAATTGAGTCTGATCCCTTCACAGCACTACAGAATGCAAATGAAATCCCGCTTGCGTCCTGGTGAACAGAGTATTGAAAGCTCGATGGTGGTTTGCTGTGTGTGCTTTTTATTCCTGGTAATGCATGTGAAAGAAATGGAGAAGGGGAGGCAAAATTCAAAGTGAAAGCTTTTATTTTGTCCTTAATTTGTCCTCCTTTACTTAAGTATCAAAGCACACATGGAAGAAAGGTCACTCTGTTATCTGAAACTACTGCAGCTCAATACGTACCTGGGCATAATGGAATTTGTTTAAGGACATGGTATCATCTGTAATGTCAGATGTCCTACCTGTTATCATCTGTGTCAGACTTCATCTAACTGACTGTAAATACAGATCCTCTGCTGTGTGCCTTAGACTGCTGTCTCAGTTAATGTAAGTCAGTCTGTGTGTTGAAATCCACTTAAAAGAGAAATTTCTTCCTGACTAAAACACGGTTGTGTAAGGAACACCTCTTCTGCCTGTGAAGGGATATTGCAGTCTATTGTGTTAAGGTGTATTACAGGTTTAAATTACCGATTATGACACTTCAAAGGCGCTCTCTGATACTCTTGCAGCAATCAGACATACAGTCACGATGTTCCTGTGGCTTAGTGGCTCACAACTGAAAAGGAAGGAAAAAGGCATTTGATACCAGAGATGCATTTCTGAAGAGCAGCCTATTGTTTCGCTCTCATCCTGTATGGAACCACAAATGCACGTTGCTGAGGGCAGGCGTGTGCTCCCCCACTTCTGCGGCAATGAGCTCAGCTAACGTGGGGCTCGTAACCTTCCTCTGCTCCGAGCATTGTCTTTATATTTCAATAGCCTGTTGAGCACATGTCTTTCCACAGCCCAGGGCTTGAATTTGGTATCTCATCATCTAGCTTCCACTCTAATTAGTTATTAAATACACTGGACATTTTCATGTGTTAATTAATATCCAGTGAAACTGTATACAAGGTGATGAGTAAATAAAGCATCAGTATATTTACATTCTTTTTTGGGTACTGTATATATCAAGGAGTGGTTATGCCTACTTTTAAAGGGGGGGAATTTTGATTTTGTTTCTAAACTTGTGGAAGCTTTGGATTGTAATTAATGACACTGTTCTAGTAAAATATCTTTAGTAATGTCTATTTTCTGACCTAATATTATTTTCCTCTTCTAACCTTTTCAGTTAAGTGTAGCTTTTATTATTGTTATTTTCATTTTATTCATTATTAAGAGTTGAAAGGGAGATGGTGAAAGCAGTTTAACATCCAGGTTCTCTCCTTTGTTTTGCACTTTCTTGTGCTTTCATAATGTGCTTCCAGGAAAAAATAATCAGTGCTATGTGTTGTTCCACCACAGGCCTTACATACTGGTAAACTCTTCTCCTGCAAAAAATGTGTCAAAACCACTGTGAGGAGCATAAAATAAATGTTTTCTATAAGTAAGCTGTTTAATGTCCTATTACAACCAGTAACATCCATGTTGTCCTACTAATGCAAATAATCACTTAACCTTTGTGGTAACTGACCTTCTGCTGTCTTTGGGAGGGTTGTTTTTGTGCATCTCAAGACTGCACAAACCACTGTGTGTGATTCTCGTGGCACAGTGCATGTCTTACTGTCACATAGGAGCTGCCTTGAACTCCCTTCTTTGGCTGTTTGAATATTTTATCAGTTTCTTTAGTTAAGAATGGCC
>VXBT01008199.1:371116-418082 GCA_013400235.1 Oriolus oriolus | reverse complement strand
TTTTTTTTTTTTTCCATCTTGACTAGCCATAACAATTTTAACTGCTATTTAGTTTTGCCATTTGACTGACTCCTCTGTTATGGAAATGGTGTGTGACATGCCTGACTTCCCATTTCCAGGTAAATCACACAAAGACAAGGGAGCCTGGTTTACTGTAATGATACTTCACATTTTCAGGTATCATGGCTGAGCAAATGGTCCATTGCTTTGATTACAGTGGTCACTGAGGTAATGTCTGACAGGATTTTTTAGTTCCCAGGTGTCTAGATAATAGTCTGTGATAATGATGTTATTGTGTGTTGTTTTTTTTTTTTCTGGTGAAATTGGTGATTTCTACTATGGTTGAAAATCTCCAGTGCATCTCAGCACAACTGCAGCCTACTGCTTAAGCTGGATATCCTAATGCACATCACAGCTCTGTGCTGGGAGCAGTCATGGCCCTGGTGGGGAATGCTCTGTATCTTTAGAGCCTCCAGAGAAATGGTTCTATTTCAGAGTGACTCCCACATACTTCTAAGAAACTTTTAAAAAGAATTTTATAGTACACAGCCAAAGTGTTTTCTCTCGCTGTGTGTAACACTGAAGTATTTTTCAAAACACCTTGACAGTTAAAATGTGCTTGAGTATCAAGTTTTTTTCCTGCAGTGTCTGATTATGCAGGTGCAGTTGGTATAATTTTTTCCTTTTTAATTCCCTCTCCCCCACCCCCAGCTGTTACCTTGAAGTGGTCTGAAAGGAGTTTGGTTTAACAGTTCATGTTCTTACTCAGATGCTCTGTTTTTCTGCTACAAGACTGCCTTACATAAGTCACTGATATGTCCCTTGATCATTTTGTTAACTTGTAGCTGTACTAGCAATGACCTTACTATAAAGTGTTCTCTGTCTGTTGGTATCCTACTCTTGGGTATTATTACAGTGATACAGTGTGAGTTTAACTATTTGTCAGACTTTAAATTTTTTTTTTTTTTTCACACTTAGGTGATAGTTTGTTCCCTCAGCAGAAGTGAACACGGCGCAAAACCTCTGGACACTGGGAACCTCAGAACTGTGTGTTGAAAGGTCCCTTTTGCCTCACTGAAAAATTTCAGGACTCCGATTTTTTTTTTTTTTTTTTTTTCCTTTTTTTTTCTTTTAGCACAATTTCAGTGAGACCCAACTCTTTCTGACTACTCAATGACTGCAGCACAGTTTGTGAGTTGAAAACTTCAGAAGACACTTTTACAGCTTGTAAAACTAAATAACCTTTGAGTTTACTTCCTCTCTTTAGGAAAGATTTGTGTTGTAATGCTCATACCTCTTCAGGTAACAGTGTGATCTTTGGGTGGACAATGAGCACGTGGTCTGGACATAGTTCTACTCTTAGACATTCATATTGATTTTCTTTTATCTTGTGTTTTACCTCCCTGTCTGTTTCTAACAAAGATGTGAAGATATAATTCTGATCTTGGTTGGTGTCTCTGGAGCCATTTAGTTGTTCTTTGTTTTGTGCCTGCTACACACAAATATGTCCTTGGTGTTGATACTAGTCTGTGATTTTAACCTGCACTCATTCTTTTTAGTTTTGTCATATGCATACAATATTTCATCTTTTGAGACTGCCTGCAGCCTTACTGCTGCGTGCTTTCCCTTTGTTTGCAAGGATAGGTATAATTTTCTTGTCATAGTTATTAGCTCTGATTCCATATGCAAAGTCTTTCTTATAAACTTTGTTGTGGTTTTTCTCTGCTGCACCTATATGTTGCCTTTCTGTTTAACTTTTTTACCTTGTGTCTCATGCAAAATCATATTATTCCTTCTTTTTTATACTTTTACAGTTCTACTCAGTGAATTATATTTATGTCTGCTTCCCCAGCTTCTTGGAGTTCAGTCTGATCTTGTTAGCTGACATTTCCTATGTCTTGGTGGAGTTACTGTATTCTCTTCTGGCTCCTGTGTACCTGTGTACCTCTTTGCAACTGCGTACCTCTTCTCCCTTTCCTGAAGTGTTTGCCATGATATGTTCTTGTTGTGCTGTGGCTTTGCAGGGAGCCCTGAAAGCCAGAAGATGCTCCTGTTAGCCACTATGTACAGAACCCCCCTCCTACAGGTGTTATAGGCAGTGCCTTTCTCTTACCAGTTCCTCTCAGCCTGTGGTGTCAGTCATTCAGCTGTGCTTCCCTTGGGAGGCTTGTCTGGGAGGATCCCTTTTCAGAGCCGCCTCTTACCACGCCTGGCAGCAAAGCTCAAAGCCTTTGCTTTTTAACCAGGCCATCATCGTAAGGCTTTGGAATTCCAGGTGGGTCTCTAACCTGGTGTTATGTTTTGCAGTTCCTTCTCAGATTCACATGTGTGCTCTCACTGCCTCCATTGCTTGCGGGGAGAGTGCAATTCCTAGTAGGCATTTAAGTCTTGCACTGAACAAGGCTGGCAGCATTACTTCCAGGATTATTTCAGGAAAACCTCCAAAAGCATCTGCTAAAGGTTCATTATATTTCCTACTCACCAGCATTAACCTGTCCCATCATGACTTCAAGCAAGAGATGAGACCGGTGTGGTGCCACTTTTGGTGCTAGTTGCAGCTCTGCTACTTGACCAAGATGGTCAGCAGGCAAGAGAAATAATATTTTAAAGCTTTGTGGAAATTCCTGTTTCTTGCACTCTTCATGGAAGGAGGTGAATTCTCTAATAAGGCACTGTGTAATTTTTTCAGACCTTCTCCTTTTAGAGAGAGAACTAAGTTTAAAATGGAAGCCAAGGAATTAGAAATTTTGATACCATTTGTTGTCTCTTCTCCTGCCAGTCCCTTTCCTCCTTTAGGCATGCTGAAATGAAACTTGAAATTCTGACACTCAGCAGCCCAGTTTACTCAGTCTAAACCATGAGACAGGATGAGCAAAAGGGACAGCAGTTGTTTCTTTCTGGAGATATTTTTTTGGTTTTTTTGTCAGGTCTTACTATATCCAAGTGGAATTACATGAAGAATTTGTCTTAACAGTCTAATTTATTCTTCTTTTTTTTTTTCTCCTTTTCTCACACTCCCCTAGCAGTAGGCATGAAAGCTCCTGCCTGCCTTGCTGTCCTCACTGGGAATTATCCATTAATAATTTTTCAGCATGCACAGGGTTTTTATCCCTATAAAGCTTTTTTCTTCCTCATATCTTACATCCCTGTTAGGCACCTGCTACTGGTGACCTTGTAAAAGGGCCTGAGGATTCTTCCCCTCTTCCTCTTTCATCGTTTCTCACTACTGGCAAGCCATGCTCATGGTATGAGCTGAGCCTGAAACGTGCCAGGAACAAACTGTGCAAAGTCCTTTGTGACCTGAACAGAGGCTGAGACTTCAGGGGAGAAAACAAAAGCTGATACCTGAGCTCAGTTATACTTTGTAGTGCCTCAACTTGTTTAGGGCACTGCTGCTACGCTGTGTTCCTGCCATTTGGTGGGATCTGGCTGCAGCAGCTCATCTGTGGGGAGCAATCAAGAAACATGAGATTCTTTGAGGTGATCCTATTTTCCCTTTGATCTCTTGGGCCTACATGATCTAATGGTAGTTTGACCTGCAGAGTGGAGGAATCAGCCAAAAAGTGCCTTTGCCAGGAAACCCTGAGCATCAGATGCCTTCTGATGAGAAATTCAACTCTTTTCTGCTTATAAAATTTGAGAAATTGTGTGACTTCAACTAGGATTAGTCCCACAAATACCCCTCTTATTTGAGGAGGGAGGAGAGAAGTTCCACTGCAATAAACATTAGCAGATACCAGCTGACACTTGAGTTTCAGGCTTCCTCGTATGATAATGTATGATGTTTGTAAAAAATACTGTTGGATTTTTTTTTTACTGTACCTTTCCCAAGAAGTTCTAGTACAAAATAAAAGAGATTCTTTTGAGAAGAAACATCTTCAGCATAGGTACTGACAAAGTACTTGTGGAGAATATCTGGGCAGAGCTTGTTCTAGTTGCAAGTGAAGATGTACCTAGAGAGGAAAAGCAGCTCTTCGTCTTATTTCTCTTCAGGTAAAGATTGTATTTTTCAGCTGGATTTGCAGAGAATTAATTTTTCTTTTTAATTAGCTAATACTTGCATTCTATCATCATGTGCACTTTGGAAACGTGATTCACCTGAACATCTGAGAAAGGAGATATGTTGAGTGATGTACTTGCATAGGGTTTCTAGGAATTACTGGTACTTTTCTCTACTGTTGAAATGTGCAGATGGTTTTGGCAAGTTCTGACAAGCTCCTGTTATGACTAAGAGTAGGGCTACTCTCTTATTGTTCTTTTTATCCATCCCTTTAACAACTTAAAAGATTTGAAGGGATTTTTTTCCTTTTGTGATCAAAAATAGTCTGATGAAAATATCTGCATATACATCAGTCAGCTCTGAAACGGATTTTGTGTGGCATCAGTTTTTGTCTTTTGTTGAATCTTTGCAGCTTTTTCAGAAATCTAAATTTCTAATTTTGAGCATGACTGTAGGAGCTGCCTTGGCTTTCCCTTCCATTTTATGTTTAACATGTATTAGAGGCAAGAGAGATAAATGTTCATTTTTATGGATGTTTTGTGGTCCCTTTTAAAATACTCTCTGAAAGCACAGTTCCTGGAAAACTGCAGTTTCCTTGTTCAGAATATGTATTATTTGCATTCATGTAATTCTGGTGATTGTAAATGCAGGTCATGGTTTTATTCCTTTTTTTCCCAGGTTTCATGCTACATATGTGGAAGAGTGGATGTGTCTGTTCTGGGTTTTTTTCTGATGTCTGATACAAAACTTGGTTGGTTTGATTTTGTTTTGGGGTTTTTATAGTGAGATGTCAGCATAACATCCCAACAATATGTGCATATGTGTTATATTGACCTCTGTGGCTGAGCTATGAAAGTCTGATCTTGAAATTATTTATATACTTAACCTTAGGGTCTTGAGCAAACATACAGGCTTGATGGATATTACTGGCAAACGTTAAAATCAGTGCTCTTCCCAACATATGTTCCTGTTGAACAAAACCTCGTTGTTGTTGATTTTTTTTCTCTCCCCATACTGACTTTGTAGCTATTTCTAAGAATGTGCAGACCTCTCACTACTGAAACAGTCCAGCTTTTTAAAGTAGACCCCTTTCACTTGAGAACTGAAATCATGACTCTTCCATATGATCTAATTAAGAGTTTGCTGACTTGGAAGACAGTATTTGCCACATAATTTGTTATTTGTCATATGGTAACTTTGAAGTTAGTGGGGTTGTGTTGGTAGCTGTAACATCAAGAAGCAAGCAGTCACAGTACCCTGCACTGTTCTTTTGATATGATGATAAACTGCATTAGTCATAAATGCTGATACTTAGAAAATAGCATTTATTCCCAAGCCTCTCAGTTGCTCTTAAGTATTTACTTTTTGGGTATTATTGGCTTCAAGGAGCATTAACAAAATGATGATTATATGTTGGTTTAAAGGCTATGAATGTTTATTACTTCAAGCAGAAAGACTTTGATTTATTCTTGAAATCACTGGTAGTAATTTGGAACACCACACTTAAACATATGCTCTAACTGATGCTTCCCTTGGTGGCTCAGTCAGAGGTGGAATTTTTCTGTAGTTATGCATTTCTAGTGGTCTCAAGTGTGAACTGCTTGCAGGGTTCCACTCATCCCTTATGTGTGCGCACATCAGACAGATGTAATGCTTTACTTTTTTTCCTTTATTGAAGATAGGTTGTAATATGAATTGGCACGAGTGTTTTGAATTTGGACTATTATGCAAAGAACAGAGCAGTATGAATATCTTAAATAGTGCCTGACTTCTGTTCTTAGCACCTGCTGGCCTCTTCCACTGGTCTCTTGTTGTGAGTGTTGAATCGATACAATAAAAGGAAACAAAAAGCTACAAGTTTTTAGATGTATTTTACAGCTGAATGACACATTTCTAGACGGAAAGGAAAAAAGGATGAGTGGGGAAGCAGCATGGATTTACCAAGAGTAAAGCACCTGACCAATCTTTTGTGGTACAATGACTCTGCCTGTGCACAAGGGAGGAGTGGAGGGTATAATTTACCTTGTCTTTAGCAACACTTCTGGTGTGGTCTCCTGCAATATTCGTGTGCCCATGTTAGGGGCAGGTGCTTAAATAGATGCATAAATAAAATGTGATTGGATGATCTGGCCTAGGAGCAGTAGCCAGGTAGGGCTGTACTCTGCCTAAGCTGACTCTGAGTGGAGTGGTGCTCCTGAATTTTCCTGTGATTCCTATGACTTTTTGCAATGAAATCAAGGTCTACATGAAATACAGCTTTCCTGTAGAAAATTTTAAAAAATGCTTCTGTTTATTTAGGAGCTTGACAGATTTGTTTTAAGATTCAGGAGGAGTTATTTAGTCTGTCCCAAGAAGTTAATAGATACACATTTCAAATTCAGGAAGGCTGAAGTTTAGTATATTGGTAAGTACAAACAACAGAAAAGTGAATGTAATAACCTGATAGTAATCTGGCCAGTAACACGGTAAGATGTGCGTTATAGTTCAGTCAGGTTCTTCCACAGTAGTTGTCATCACACTGCAAACTGTACTTAAAGACATGAGCTCAGAAATAATTTCTAAGGTTACCCAATTTCTTTTGAGTTTAGAAGTTCACAACTGCTATTGTGAATTTTTCTATATCTATCCCATTTTGCAAAGTATTCCTTGCTGTTGGGGTTAGATTGCTGATGGAGTGTCTCAGCTGTTAACCATGAGCATGCACCATCCTGGTTAACACACTTACCCTGCCACAGATCTAGGCTGTCATGTTTTAGGTCAATCCTCTTGCATATGACACCAGTGAAAATTGGAGACATATCAATGAATTGGATGTGAATAAGTCAGAAAGTTGGCATTCTTAGTAGAAAGCTCTTCATACTCCTGGTTAGGTGATGAAATGCAGGAACCTCCTTCTTGAAAAATCTGTGCTGAAGAATCATAGAATGGCCTGGGTTGGAAGGAACCTTAAAGATCATCTCATTCCAACCCTCCTCCTGGAAATCCCCTCCTCCATGGGCAGGGATACTTTTCACTAACCCTGTTGCTCAGGGCCCCATCCAACCTGGCCTTGAACACTGCCAGGGATGGGGCATCCAGAACTTCTCTGGGCAGCCTGTTCCAGTGCCTCACCACCCTCACAGTAAAGAATTTCTTCCTGGTATCTAATCTAAACCTCTCCTCTTTCAGTTTGAAGCTGTTCCACCTTGCCCTATCAGCACATCCTCTTGAAAAAAGTCTCTTCTCCTCTTTTTGTAGGCTCCCTTCAGGTGTATGAATACCACAACATGGTCACCCCAAGCCTTCCTTTTCCACATGTCCAACCTGCTTTTTAAAAGTGCGAGTTTAGTGACAGTACAATGACAAAAGCTTTAATCCTCTTGCAGCTTCCCTCAGAAGCATCAGCACTTGCTGTTTTAGCAGCAGATTTGCTGCTAACTATCTCTGCCTGCAGTGGCCTGGTCTTTTACCCTAACTAAGGTTCTGATGGCTAAATCTGAGTTTACTCTTGACGATGAGCACATTTTTGGGACATTGGTAATTATCCAGTATGAGCTAATTTGATCTTAAGGGCATGAGAGCAGTAAAGATGATATTCATCAGAAAGGCATAATTCAGCTGCTCATAGCTGCTTTTTGTCTCCATGGGTGATAACACTAGTCTTACATGGCAACATTATCCAGGAAATTTCCTATAAGCCTCAATCCTGTTCTGAATATATTTACAAGGATGTTCTGTCCCCAGAATTTCTACATGTCTGTTCTGGGTTAGAAATTGTACCTGTCTCAAGGGAAGATGCTTGCTTCTTACCCAGTAACAGTGCTCCATTTTTTGGCTCCATTTTTTGGCTGCCCATGCATCTCAGAAGCTGCTGTACAGTATAGGAATGGCAATGTCTTACTAGAGCAAGACCCTGAGTTGTTAGGGGAAATAGCATTAAAATATCTTAATATTGGAAGAGAGTTGATTGTCTCTCAGCCACTGCAATACCATCTCTGCAAAATATTGACAGTCTGTAGCACCAACTCATAAATTTAGAAGAAGCTATTTTTTTGTTTTGGTTTGCTCACTGCATAAATCAAACAGAGCCTTTAAGGAAGTATAACAAATAATGATGCTCCCATTGTTACAAATTTGCTGCTACTGAATAAAAGGAGAGAAACTCAATATGAAACCTATGGAAACACAAAATGCTAAAAGCAGGTATTTGACTCTGGAAATTGTTCCCAGTTATTCCTAGCACTGGGGATTTATTCCTAGGTTGTATTTCACCTTTAAATGTGTGACTGCTGTTTTTCTTGAAACTGAGATCTGCCCACTGTCATCTGAGGGCTGATTTTGTCCCTCTTGGATTTTAGTAAGTATATGTGATGCTCTGGTAGCTGAATTTTACATGGCTTCCTGTGATGAGCATTACAGGCTCCTGTGAGAAGAGACCTGAGCAGCTGAACCTTGGCAAGCCCCAGTGGATCCTGTGAGAGATCAGAGGAGAAACCCACGAGCAAGGACATGGAGTAAACAGCGATACATCTGTCAGCAGGCAGCTGATCAAATCCGTACTCTCAGTACAGTTGGGGATGAAAGAAAATACTCAAATTGCTATTTCACCTGCCTTGTGTCTCGCAGCCTCTCGTGAAAGAATGGCCATACTGTTAGATTTAGGCTGCCTTGTAAATGAGAGATCACACTACAAGTGAATGTGTGGTATGGATATTGGCACGTTGGCTTGCAGTGTGTCTTCTTTGGCAGTCTCTGGAAGAAATGGGACCAATGCCCTCTTCATTCAGTTGGGTTTTCTGTACTAGAATAAAGCCAAAGTCAAGAAATATAATTGTTCAATGAGAAGTACAGTAAAAGAGCTCAGTTCTCAGTATTAGGACACTGAACTTTTATTTGTTTTTAATGAGAAGTATGTTGTTCTGAGAGGAATGAAAAATGTCTGATTAATATTTCTTTTCTGAACTAGTCTCACATTTTTTTGTTTAAGAAATTGGAATTATGTCTGCTTTTTTGATTCTGAGTGGTGAAAATAGGAAAAGAGACCTGAGAGATTTTATGCTTACATAATTCCTATAGTTTTTTACAGTAATATTTAGTCAGCAACCAAAAAGTAACTTAACAAAACTTAAGAATTGGCATTTCATTCTAGGCATTGCATTATGTGCAAATGTAATATCTTTTTATGATGATTTCTTTAGAGTCTAACTAGAAGTGCTCCAAAGAGAACAGAACAAAACATGGAAAACAAGTAAAGGGTCCCGCTGGTCCTCATGCCAGCTGGAGGAAGGGAGCAGAGATCCTGGCACATGGGTACCCCTTGGTAGGCTGCACTGCTGAAGGAGGGTAGGATGCTGCTCAGTTGCACTCCTGCAGCCAAAAGTAGTTGTTTTCTGCGGAGTGGAGCAGACATCAAGTGCATGCTAATTTGGTGCTCGATACACAGGTTAATTGCTCCAGGGCTAGTTTTACCCTTTGTAAATGGAGAAGCTCATAAGACTGGACGTAGAAGCATTTCTGCTGGAAGTTGCATTTCTTTCTGACATTAGTCTTAGGTCTGAGCTGCTTGGCAAAAAAGATTTTTTTCCAACCTCAGTTGAATGCAGAGAGTATCCCAGATTTCACTTGTGTTAGGGGTTTGTTGAGAGCAGCAGTGCTGCTCTGAAGCAAGCCTGTTAAACCTGAGTGCTTACAAGGCACTGGCTTGATTCACAGTGTGACTCTGGAGCACATAGATTGCATTTTTGATGGACAGCAGACTTGGAGGCCAAGCAAATGAAACTGATATTGCCACACAGAGGATGGACAAAGCAAGACCCCAGCACCAACTGTCTTGTGTGAATACTGAAGTATAACTCAATAGCTGCCTGCCTGTGCCACGCAGGGAATAGCATGCCACTGTGGCTTTAAAGCACTTCAGTGGTGAAAGTGGTAGCTGCTGCATAAATATGTGTATGCAAAACGTTCATCAGAGAACAGATGGATGAATGACACTGTTTATGTTTTCCTGTTTAGTGTCTGTGTATTTAGATTATTTTACATATGATCTAGTCCTTTAGCAAGAGTCCCTAAGGGTGTTGTAGGATCAGAAGGATGAGGGAGAGCTCTCAGCTGCTGTGAGAAGCGCAGAAGAGCCTTGCAGAGATATGCAATGGGCTGTGGATAGAAATGGCATGAAGACTCAGTATGACCCTCCTCCCCCTGGCCCCAGCAGGTTTTTGGCCATCTACTTTGGTAGTTGTTCAGAAAATCCCACTTGGGCTGTGATTGTGCTTAGTGTAGCTGATGGAGTTTAGTAACTTGTGCTTTTCACTGTCTCAGGAAAGTTATTTACTTCTGAGAGAGCGTTTGGGTTCATGTGGTGCCACAGTTCAGTGATCAAGAACTAGGGGTACAAACTAGTTCCATGTGTAGGCATAGAGAAGTGCTTAAACCTGAGGTGTGGCTAATCTACAGCCTGGCTAATCTGTCATGGAGTCATCAGGGCTGGGTTTTGGTGTGGCTCTTTGTATGTGTCTTTCTGGTGCTGAATTTAGCTTAGTTATTCTCGCCGGTGTAACGTGGTTGGGTTAGGAAAACCTTAAAAAAACCCAGCTTGAAATACCAATCTGTGTGAGTGAAACTTGTAGAGGTAAGTAAGAAGTGTGTTGTAGTTAGAGCTGTAAACAAGGTTATATTGCTTTTACTCCCAAATATTAATATCTGACGAATTTCTAGAGAGAGACTAATGTTCTGCAGGATATTATAAGTGAGATCTAAAAGTAATGACAGTGAAGAAATTACTGAATTTTTCTGTAGTGGGAAAAATCAGTCCATAAAGATGTTGGTTTTGAGTTACATTTGCACAGCTTCTACATTTAAACTGAGAGGCAGCTTGTTCAAGAGCTTGAATGCAGTGGGTGGTCTTGTAGGGAGCGTGTGGATGTGACCTCTGTCCTTATGCACAGGCAAATAAAATACTTACAGTAAGTTTTTCTTGGTTTTATTATTAACATAAAACACATTTTGAGTTTTTGGTTTTGGCCTTCTTTGTTCATTATGGAGGTCTTTCATTTGAGGTTTTGATCTTCTCTGCCTACTGCTTTTCTCAGTTTAATCAGGAGCAGCCACAGATATGCATTACCTTGTTCACATGCCGTGAAATCAAGATTTTAATATGGACAAGGAAATCTAAATTTCTTGAATGATGCTTTTCTGCAATCTACATTCAAAAGACCTGGCCATGCAGTTCACTGTTTCATACATTTGATGACATCCAGGCATGAAAGGTAGAGCCTGGAAGTTACCCTAGTGAGGCTTTCACCCATCAGTAGCCTGCTGGACCACAGCTCCATGTAGCCATGGCTGGCACATCCAGCCTTCCACCTGCCAGCTGAGCAATGGCTGCACTGTGGTGATGGGCTCTGAACAAGAAGCTGCTGATGTCAGTCTAAGCCCTTTCAAAATGGATACCTGCCTCCTAGGAAAGAAAACCACAGCTGGCATTAACCGAGGTTCTGTTTTGGAAGTTTCTATGGAGAAAGTGCCAAATCAGCCCAGGTACTGAAAAAGCCTCAAGAGATGAAATGCTGGTGGATCAGTGTGATGCAGTTAGTGGCACTCCTGTCTTTGGGGGACATGCTTTTACTCTCCTGTCTGTGGGGATATGCTTTACTCTCCAGCAATGTGAAGAAAAGTTGCTGAGTTTTTAAAGAAATTCTGCAAGCATTCAAAAAGCTTGTTGCTGATAATACTGATGTGGATAAGGATTTGACTGGCCAGGTGTCCATATGACAATAAAAGACAACTGCCTCTCTCTTTTCTATGCACCTGTAAGACAACTGCAAAAAAGGACTGAAGATTTTGCTTTCTATATGCCCACATGAAACCACCTGAGAATGTCAGTGTGATGTTATTCAGATAGAACTTTTTAATTAATAAAAGAAACATGAAAAGCCATCTTTTGGCACACACGTAATAATTAGTTTGCAAAACTGTTGTAGTGAGTGCAGAAAGCTGCCAGACTATGTCTGCTCTGTTTAAAGAACCGTAATATTTTGATGCAAGCTCAATGTGTCCAAACATAGATCTGATAGACCAGCAGCCAGAATAAGTCTAGGGATTAATTTGCTTAGCTTGAGTGCCCCCTGTCCAGAGACCTTTTAGGAAAAAGACAGTCTTTAAGTAGCAAGGATTTCAAATTGCATGGGATTTACGTGCTAAAGCCTGTGTGTTGACTTATGCTTGAAAACAAACTGATAGCCACTGCATTTTAAGACTATGCTTTCTTCTCTGCAAAGGGCTGTGCAATGCTGACATAGCACATCCTGAAACAATTAGCTGTAGCTGTACTAATTGTGTTCTTGTACTGTGAGGGAAGGCAGTAAAGGAATATAATCCCATAAATTGTGCCCCACAATTTAAAAAGGATGTTAAGATATTTGAACAACTCTAGAGAAGGGCAGCAATGCTGGTGAAGGAGCTGGAAGGAATGTCCTCTGAGGAGTGGTTTAGGACACTGGGTTTGTTGAGTTTGGAGGGAAAAGGGTTAAGAAGCCACCTCACTGCTCTCTACAGCTTCCTGAGAAGAAATGGAGAAGGGAATGCTGGCTGGTCTCTTTTTCCTGGGATCCCATACCAGGATGTGTGGAAATGGCTTCAAGCTGCATCTGTCAGGGTAGGTTTAGACTTAATAAAAGGAAACATTTCATCACCAAGAGGGTGGTCAAATCCTGGAACAGGCTTCTTGGAGAGGTGGTTGATGCCTAAGAGGCATTTGGACAATGCCATTAATACCATGCTTTAAGTTGTGGCTGGCCCTAAAGCTGTCAGGCAGTCAGACTAGATGGTCATTGTAGCTCCCTTCCAGAGGAATTGTTCTATTCTGTTTTTCTCCCCCTTTTCCTAGCAGTACATGCAGAGGAAATCTCTGATGACATTTCTTCACTGCCCTGCAATAACAGAAGGCATTGAATGGGTAATCATGTCCCATTCTACAAATAGGTTCTGTCACTTTGTGGGGAAAAAGGCATGTGCCTTTGGATGGGGGAGAGAGTTGTGGATTCTCTTTAGGTAATTTGACAACTTGAAGAAATTAGAGGAAAAAAAAGCTGTGTAAAGTTGCAGATTTTGCAAGTTGACTGTGTTCATCCCGTTTAGCTGGGGTTCCATAGGGTGGCTCAGGGCAAGTGTCTCAGCTCAGCCTGGGGCCTTTAGACCCTGCCTGAGCTACACTGTAGGTTTGCACATCTCTATCTCCTGGAGTAGCCTGGGACCGCAGTGGAGAGCTGCTCTCCTGGATGGACCCCTCAGGCCTAGGACACAGCTTGTCATGCCTAACTTTAGGGATAACATGGCATAACTATAATACCTTATTCCATTCTCTGTGTTCCCCATGAGTCAAATAATGATGAGACTCTTATTTGCCTGAAATGCTAGGAGTTTTTCAGTTTCGAATCCACTTTCAGGGACACATATCAAAAAGGCTGCAAGTGGCAACAGTATTTTATTGTCTTTCTCAATCTGCTTCAGAGCCCATATTCACAAATTAACAAAATGCACGTGTGTAGCCAGGAGCAGGCAGATGGATTCTTCAGTTTAGCTTGGAAAAATCTTTGTTTCTTTTAAAAAATGAATGGCAGGTGCCCAGCTGTGGTTTCTAATGATGACTCCCATGCTCATGCATACACACACCTGTACCTGCTAGCACCAGTAGAGGTTATGAAAACATGGAATCTTGTAGGAGATGGGTTCTTCCAGTTGATACAAAGTTTTGGGACAAATGAAAAATTCTTTTTTAAGTAGACTAAGAACAAAACTTCAAAATTTCATGTGAAAGATCTACTTTGTTTTATTTCCCTTCAGGAAAAAACATTTAATTTCTATTGTCTATTTTTCACTTCATGTAAGACAACACAAGAGCTACAAATTACATTCTAAAAAGGTCAAAGTTGTTCAGCTTTACAGGAATGTTTTGGTTTTATTTTTCATGAATGAAATCTTGTTTTCTGAAGTGCTGTAGTGCTGTTTGCCATGGAAATGTTATTTTGGAAAATGCTGGATTTATCAACAGCTCTAATAGCTCTTTCTCCCTGCCTTACGTAGTTGAACTTTTCTCCCAAGTTGTGTTACAAAAGTCTTGTATAATCTAGAAGTTTTACTCATTAGCAAGCCAAGAATTAAATGCAAATCACAGGAGAAAGCTAATCCATTATCTTTAATTTGGCTAAAAAAATCCTTTCAACTCAGTCTAACAGATTTTTTTTTGTTGTTGTTGTTGTGCTCCTGGGAATGATCTTTTCCTTGCTGTTATTTGTTTTATGCTGCGGGTTTAGATAACGTCAAGATAATGTACCATGTAAGTCAAGGAAATAATCTTAATCTTCTGTCTGGAATATGACAAGTGTTTCTAATTGTAATTAATAACTCATATATTAAACACTCAGATTAGCTTTGGTTGTTTAAGGTAGAAACTGGTTTCATATCAATGACCTGAAATTGTTAGGCAGTCTTTCTGAGGATCGGATCATCAGATCTGCCATTAGGCTGCCATTTCTTTGGTCAGATTATTTTCACAAAATTTCTCCCTGTGTGCATGATTAAAACCCACTGAATTTCTTGTCATCTTGAATTTGGTTTCTTAGATGACATTAGAATTTTAGCAAGGTTTTGATGTCCAGCTAAAGTAGTGTTTTAGTCCATTATTTCAAAATACTTCCTATTGCATAGCCTTAACTACATGCATTGCAGTTTTAAATATACGTGACTGGCCCAGAATCCTGGAAGCCCCAGGTCTGCAAGTGCCTGAATTTTCTCAGCTAGCATAGAATTACATCTTTGCCTACACGTTCTCTGGTTTAAGAGCAAGCAAAGCCTTTGCCTTGCCTCCCGCTCCTCCGTGGGGCTGCATCACGCAGCTGTGGCGCAGGCTGTCAGTGGGTAATGCGAGTCAAATGGAGCTCAGCAGCATTTCACCATTCTGCTTTTTTTGGGGTGGTTTGGCACAAGACTTGCTCTTGAGCAGAAGTCTGTTCGTGTCTGAAAGGCTGAACTGATGTCCGCGTCATTTATGTGAAAATACAGCTACTGACTGGCACCCAACCTTCCAGAGAGATGCCGTAACGATTAAATTGCGGAGCAGACTGGCAGCCCCATCTATTTCTCATTTCCTTTGTTTTGGTATGGGAATTAGCAGCTCTTCTTGTGGAAATATTTCTCTTTCTTTTTCAGATTGCAGAACGCTGGTTTTTTTTTATTCCCTGGAATATATTTATGTAAGTCTCTTTCTCTTCTGACCAGCTGTAGGGATGTTACTGGGAAATTTCTGAGCATTGGCTGAGTGCATATCCAGTTGTATTCCACGTAATGCAAACTCCTTTACTCCTAAACTGTGATGCTGCAGTGATGCTGCTGTGGCTAGGCTTGTTGGATTGCCCCAGAACTAAATTTATAAATGGAGATGCTCCCTCTACATGCTAGGATAGATTCTGCTAATGAAGGGCTGGGGTGAGGTGCCTTCTCCTCCATGGCTTGAGGCAAGCACTGTATGAGAAGGGGAAGCAGGAGAAAATGAGGAAAAACTTGCTGCAACTAATGTTTTGCTGTGAGCATGTTTGCAGTATTAAAGCAAATTCATTTTTATAGCCTTGTTAGTTTTAACTTTATGGCCTCCAATTCAATTCATAAACTTAGAATGTCTTATGTAAATGCAAACCTAAAAATGCCAGTAGTGAAGAATTGGCAAAATAGAGAGTTATCCGTGTAATTTATTGAAAGAATGTAAACAGAGATGAACGAATAGACAGACTGCTCTCATGGGGACAAGGGGAAAGCAATGTCAAAAAATGTACACTGCATGAAGCCATGAAAAGTTAATACAGCATAATGCAACTAGGTCTGCAGAATATCAAGTGAAGCCAATTACTGCTTTTAGCCCAACATGCTTAATAGATTCAGTGTTTTGTCCCTGTCCTCTCAACTAATTCCCTTGGGACAACGCAGGCAGTCTTAAAGTAGCTACAAGATGTGACTTTCCTCAGACAATTCTCCATGCTGTTATCAGTTAAAATGTTTGCATTACGATCTGTGAAACTTGGAACTAATGTTTAAAAAAATTCACAGAACAGATTTACTAGAGGTTGTAACTAGAGCAGGGAGAGCCTGATGCTTCAGTAGATGCCTTGGCTGAGTTTGTGTGTTTAACTTACACTTGTTTGATCCTTTGAAGTTGTGTCCACAAAAGCTGTGGGGTGGAGGGATGGTGTGGATTTATTCAGTATTTTTTAATTTACTGCCTGGCACTTTCCCAACTTGTTTTAAACATGCTTTTTCCCCTTGACTTGCACAAAGCTGAAGCATCACTGCAGTTACTTTTCTGTATCTCCTCTGCTGTTGGTCCTAACATGACTAATTCATGATGGAAAACCATGCTCAGGACTGAGCAGGTATAGAGTCAGTGCTGGCATATAAAAAGTGCTAGTCTGTGTGGTTATAAGTTGACCAGGCTGATCTTGTTAAGTCACTCACTAGCCACAGATAAGCCAGTTGTAGGGTGGAAGCAGT
Source organism: Oriolus oriolus (assembly GCA_013400235.1). Taxonomy (NCBI): domain Eukaryota; kingdom Metazoa; phylum Chordata; class Aves; order Passeriformes; family Corvidae; genus Oriolus; species Oriolus oriolus. Next base: position 401,566 of record VXBT01008199.1, on the reverse strand, counting down.
TTTACGGCACAAGTGTGATGCTGTGCTGTATAAAAACTGCCTCTTGCTTTTGTGAGGGTTCTGCCAAGTGACCTGCTCTCTCCAGCTTTGGGTGGTGGTCATGGGGCATGACTAACAGGAAAGAAACAAAAGCTTTTATGGAAGTCTTTCAACGCTAAGCTTTTGATGAAATCCATTTCATGTGTTCTTTAAACCATCTTACATATTTTGGCTGTAACATTCATGGCTACCTAGATAAAGTGTCATGGTGACAATATGGTAGGAAGGAATAGTTGCTCTTTTCCCAGGAAAATCATTGGAAGTCAGGGGAGATGAACTTAGACCCATAAAGTGGGGAAAAAATACAGCCAGTCAGCAGCTATGGTTTCAGCTTTATCCACTGGACTGATACAAAGACCATGTCCTTACCCTGCTTTGGTTCCCTTTGTCTGTAACACTGGTATAGGGCATAACCATACAGGCTTCTTCTGCTCTGAAAATGAACTTGGAAACAGTTTGCATAGGGCTGGATACACACTTCAGGTTGTGTGGGTTTAAAGTGTTTTGCTGGAATGAGTCAAGTGCTTAGTGGTTTGTAATGCTGGGGGCATTTATGGCTAAGTGCAGGACATCTCCAATATTCATGAGAGAACAGCAGCCCCATCATGGGACAGTGTAGCAATAAAATGGTTTTCATTACAGCTTTATAGCTCTCTTGAGATAAAGCCCTGGTTACAGAATTTGTGACCGTACCCTCAAGCGTGTGCAGGAGGACATTTTGTTTCTGCTGTTTAATTTCAAGTGCCCCTGTGAATCTTCAGTTTAGAGAATGTAAAGATTTTCACAGACACAGGTAAATAAACAAACACCTCTGTGTTCAGTAAAATGGGCAGCAAGCCCTACCCTTTTAACACAGATGTTGCTAGAGCTTTCATGTCTGCCCCAACTTTGGTAGGAAGCCTGAGGAGAAAATTCCCATCAGCTTCAGCATAAACTGGTTCCATAGGTGCTTTTCCTAAGAGAAAGCTCACCCTGGAAGGGGATCTTTTACTACTAGATCCACAGATGTGGTGAGCTGTACAGAAATGGGATGTGTTGTAGCCAGTTGGAGGAAATGATATATATCTGCATTTTAATGTTTTCAGTGTATGCATTATATATAGCTCAGAATTTATACTTGGGAAACCATAAAGCTATAACTTTGTGAAGGTTGAATCTCACCTTTTAAAATGTGGTACTTTATTGACATCCAATAGAGCAATGCAGCACAAGAGTTTTGCCATACTGCAATAACACTTCTAGCAAACATAGAAAATATCAGAAGTCAAGAACAATTTTAAAACAATGCAGATTAAAAGAAAAAAAAATGGGGGTGGGGGAGGGAAGGAACTTGAATTTCAAAAGCAGTGGTGGAAATATTTTTAAAGTGTCAGTGGAATCCTGCCGAGAATACGTACTACACATTCTGGTTGACCTAGAAGTTGCCTACCAGCAAAATTTTGGGAAGCAGAAGCAGAAAGATGGACAACAAGGACATGCAACTAGTGTTACCTCCCACTTCTCTAAAAAAACCAAGGAAAATACTGGAGCCACCAGCCTTGATGTGCTTATGCAGTTCAAGTTTTTAGCACGCACGGATGCTGTGGTGGGATTCTTGCAAGACAGTGTGTTCCCTGTTATCCCCAGCAGTTGCTCAGCATGAAAGTTAGAGCATCTACTTATTCAGCAAACCTTGCACAGTGGGGCAAAATGAAAATCTTGGTCCTGATGTTTCTCTTGGATGCAGGATCAAGTCCTTCAGCAGCCTGAATGAGTGCTGCTTCTACTGTCACTGTAATGTGGATGAACACATGAGAAGGTTGTGCTGTGTGTAGCATGATCACATAGAAAGGATAATGTGGTAAGTAGCAGATGACTGATGATTTAACAATAAAAAACAATAAATAAATAAAAAGAAGATGCTGTATAGTTTATTGCAATTTTCTCAAACAAGAAAAGATATTGAATTCCTTTCAAGAAGGATCTCGAGAGCCTTCCTTAATGCACATCCAATGCCAAGCTCTTGAAAGCCCCATGTATTGTATAATATGGCTAACAAAGGAAAAACTGTGCAACAATGCAGGGGAGGGGCTCGTATTGACTGAATGTGGACAGACTGTGATTGATAGTGTTGCCTTTTTTCCCCTTTGTGCGCTGTGCACAATAATTACTGTAGGCAGAACCTCATGTTTTAATATATTGTACAATAGCCTCTCTTTTGATTGAAATTCATGTTCATTTGATCTCGACAGCAATGCAAAGTTAGTTTTTTCCGGTAACATTTTTAATAATTAAACAGCTATTTAAAGCTTGGCATTTTCATTATATTTGCACCAGTGCTATCCATTATTCTGATGATCCAGTGATTCTTTATTAAAACGAAAAATATTACATTCAAATATAAATGTCAGGCATAATTCATAAATGTAATGAAAGTCATATCTGGCTTGGAGATGCAGTCCCCTCATACATCTCAGTGGCCAGAGATTGCAGAATCCTTTTATGCTGGGCCACCTGGGTGACAATGGATGTACTCCTAAACCCGATGTCTGTTAACTGTGGCATTCTCCCTCTGGAAAATATTCCCTGTTGTTTTCAAAAGTAGTATTTCTCTGGATGGAAACTAAAGAGCAATGCTGTCTCACAGTATTGTTAAGTTGAAATATCTCTCTTGTGATAGTCTGGGCCTGTTATTCTGGAGGGGCAAGAATGAAAACTGAAAAGCCCATTTAATTGCACTGCGATTTAGGTGAGGCTGTGATAAACCTTCCGTAAAATGCCATCGTTCTAAGGGTTATATGATGTAGAATTATTACAGTGTAAGTTCAGAGCTTAGGCATAGATTAACTCTACCCACTTCATGTCTTTACCCTTAGAAAACACTTAGAAATATTTTCTGTAACAAAGGTAGAGTCAGGAAGTATTAATTTCCTATTGAGCAAGGAATATTGGTAAAATAGGCCATTCTGGCTGATTCTCTTCTGAGCAGCACATGCTTTTTGTAGCAAATCTCCTGTCTGAACTCCTGGTATAGTTCAGGAAATGTTACACCACCCTGTGCATCTGTCCCTATGGAGCACAGTGAGACTGACATCCTGACAGCTCCTGAGTTAGCAACATGGATGAGCCATGAGCCTCTTCACTGTCCTGATGTCTTCACGTGGCTGCAGAGGGGTTTGTCCAGCTGATTCCCTTCAGTGACACCATCCCAGTTTGGTATGTCTGTGGCTGTTTTATCCCCTGTCATTAAGGGGGTGACATACTCATTACAGCTGACCAAGGCCATGTCACTACTCCAGGTGAATCTCCTCCTGGGCTTTCTGATTATTTGTCCAGACGGGGGAACTGGTTGAGGACAATATAACATTTTTCCCCATTTACTTTTCACAAACACAGTGCTTTTGCCTGAGTTGCAGCAGACAGAGAGGATGCCAAACCTTGACTTCTGTCTGAAGAAAACCATTCCAGATGGAAGCTCACCTGGGAACAGGGCAAGGGGTGACCTCATGAGAAAGCAACACTGGCTTTGCCAGCAGTGGAGGTGTCATTGCTCTATCCTTGCACTGTTTTTCTCCCAAGAGGAAATTAATGTGGTTTCAACTTATACAGAGTCCCAAAAGACTGGAATCAGAGCGGTGGTATCATCTGATGTTTTTTACAAAGGACAGCAGCTCTTGGGCTATTTCCTTATTTCCCCTAAATTATTTAACCTCTTCCGGTTTATTGAAATGACATGAAATGGCAGCTGTCTAAAATTCCAGAGCCAAACTTAAAATAAAGAGTAGGTACTATTAGATACTATTACAGCCTGGCAGTATTTTTAGATTATTTAAATGATTTTTGCAAACTCTTTTGAGAGCTTTTTTTCAGACAGCAATTTGTGGACCTCTTTTCCAGCCTGGTTTTCTGCAGACAGATGGGTGTATCTGGAGAGAAATCTGGTGAGAATTGTGTCGAAATGCTCCCTCTGAGAAACAGTTCTTCCTGGGATTTCCCAGCTCTGGTCTGGTTTTACACCCAACTGTTTTCTCAAAGCACTGCCCACAATGAGAGCCTTCCCCTTAGTATCTGGCATGCCAGTTTGGAGTCTGTGTGTGGATGTCTGTGCCTATGGATCACAGAGACTTCTTCAGAGTCACAGGAAAACTTAAACTCACAACTATTTCCAGAGGGGGTTTAAAGAGGGGACAAGATTTTCTTTACATGATTTGTTTTGCTGCTTTTTATTATTATTCTGTTATTTCATTTAAAAGGACCCCCAAAGTTTTGTTATGTTTTTGTTTAATAAGGGTAAAGGCATTAAGAGAGTATTCTGGGATATTATTTGAGTATCAATGTTGTTGAAGCGCATTTTTCAATTTACTCTGACTTTGAAGCCCTGGGAGCAACTTTGCATTTGAATCCAATCAAGGAACTCTTGATGTAATAAATGAAACACCAGGGAAAAATCAAGGGTAACAATTGTATTTTCCCCCTTTGACTTTGGATTTTTAATGGGAAGAATAATTTCTGAACATTTTGAGAAATATTAAGTCTTTCCAGGCGAGCGTGCTTTTGCCTATTTGTTTTTTATGTATTCTTGCCACATAACAGTGGGAGATTTTTAACATACAGCTGAGACTGAAATATAAGCTCCCCTAATGAGTAAGATATATTGTCAGTGTCAAGTCAAATACAATAAAAAATGAGTGAATAATATGTGTACAAAAATGTACCATATGCCATTTCGTGATGATCTTTATTATCATATTTATTCTTCAACCGATGCCACAGGCAGGCAAGCACTTTTTTACCTTGTGTGATTTTTCTTTGAAATCTGTGTGTTTGCTTTTATTTAGCTGATGCTAATCTGTTTCTAGTTGAATAACATATATATATGTGCATGTCTATAGTGGTGTGTACATGCCTCTGTGTGTGTGTTGTGAAATTCTTGTGACAATATAATACTGCTTGGTGACAGCGAGTGTCTCTTCCTCTCTGTGTTTTTGACTTCCAACCCATGTGCTGGGGTTGAAATGCAGTCCACAACCCAGACCAAAGGCTCAGTGCCTTACTGGGTGGCTATGCCAGGCTCTAAGCTTGATTACTCACTACAGACACTTCATGGCCCTGTAGTAAGAACTGAAAATTAACAAATGTGGTGTCTGAGCCCATGTTTGGGTTTACTGGCAAAGCTTTTATCATCATCGATGGGAACTGTATCATGTATTTAAAAAAGAAATAAACTCCAATTTTGGCCAAGTTTTGTAATTTCATTAAACTTTCTGGTGCTCAGAATCTCATTGCTATCATAGGCAGCTTTTAGCTTGACTGCTTCTTCTTCAGCTAAAATCTACTGATCTTTGCTGGTTGAGTAGGGCTGTGATATAGTATGTATTTTTCCCACCCCACCCACTTCTTCCCTCTGCTCTTCTACCCTTCCCACATGTTTCATCTCTTCAGGTCTTTACTTTTTCTCCTCAGTTTGTTTATTTTCTTTCTAGCATGCTGGCACATTTTATTGGCTGATTTAGAAGTTCAGAAATCTACCCGAGGAGCTTTATTTGAGTGTCAGATGTAAGATGCTTTAAGATGTTTCACTTTTGAGAAGGTTATCTTGATCTTTGGAAAGGAGGTTTGTAAAGACATTGTGAAAAGGGTGGCCTGAGCTTCAAGTCACTTTAACAACTCTCTTTCAATTTAGTCAGTTTTGAATTAAGTTCATCCAGATATCAGGACCAAAATAATTTCAGGTGCTTTTTACTCATGTTGAGTTCAAAATACTGATGAAACCAGCGCTAATACTTTCTGTATTTGCAACCACTCTGTGAGATTCAGATGGGGAAAAACTTCCCACTGAGGAGAATGCTAACGTTCAAGACTGTATAAAAATCTGATGGGGGCAGCAGAGGAGAATGCAAATTTACTCAGACATTTCTGAAATGCTTTAAAATAACTATTGAGTGGAGTGAGGCTTTTTTTTTTTAACCTTGATCAGTGTTATGTACATATACAAAACTTAAATTGGTTTCCTCTCTTTGAATAGTGGCTCTTCAAAAAAATACAAAATTAGTCCTGAGTTGAAAAAATGGTTACAGCATAGTGGGTCTGCTTCCCTGTCCTGGGTTCAAATTATAATCATACCATACTGTGTTCTAGACTTCTTCAAGGTTATGTTATCAGCCATGGATTTCTCTTTAAAAGGAGGGATGCCTCTATTCTAATGATCCTGGATCCTAAGGAAGCTGCATTTTCTAGTTCAGTTACCCAAATGACACACTAAGGGTAGTATTTGGTGTATTTAACTAAACCTAAAGCACAGGGGATATCAGAAAATTCTGTAACACAGACTTGAATTAAGCAGTAAAAAGTCATGTGATATGCATCCTCTTTCTACATATAAATAAATAATGGGTCCTGTTACCAGGCTGTGAGGCTTCATTGTCTGCAGTTATGGACTTTTTCTGGCCAGGGGGGAAATATAAAGGATGCTGCTGTAGGAAAAAAAAATAAAAGATGGGAACATGTGTGAATTATGTATTGAGGTTTCTAAGAGGTCTGCACTGTCCTGGATTAGTGTAGCTGTTCCTTCCCTTCTGGTGAGAATGATGATTCATGCAGGCCCTGCAGGATGAGAAACTAAATCATTTTAAGTATGGTAATGAAATATTTGTAAGAGTTGTGAAATATGGGGGGGGGTTGGTGGAAGAATGAAACAGCTAACAAAGTTATTAAATAAAAGTGTAAAAATATGTAATTATCTGCCTCTTTTACAGTATTCCCAGGGATTCTGCACATCACTTGCTATAAGAGAGCAACTGTTATGACCTTAGGGCCTGGTTCTGTAAATGTAATACTGCTGGCATAATCCCACTGACTGCACTGGCATAACTTTGTGGAAATCTTTCCAACACCTGGTGCTTAATATCCCAATTCTGAAATTCTAGAGTAATACTAAGAAATTACTGTAAATGCTATTTAGAATGTATTCATGTGCATATGCCTATATATATATGAAATAAGAGACACAGGAAGCAAGAATTATTTTCAGTCCTAGGTGAGCAAGTATTTGGTCCACCAGCTCCCTCCATTGCTCTTTGCAGTCATCCCAAAATCTTGTGCCATTAATCTGCAGTTATATAAAAATAATCATATTGTACAAAACTTGTTAGTCTGCTTGCGGCCTCATTTCCTTGCTCAGTATTTGCTCATGTTCACATTCAGGAAAACACTTCCAGTTCCCAAGAGATGAGATTGATTCAAAACTCCTAGAAACTGTGTAAAGCATAAACTTTTCTGATCTTTTTTACCGTATGGATTTCAGACCATTAGGTTCACGATTTTACATGATTCTTTACAACCTTGAGGGTTAGAAACTTAAATCTGCTTATGTGGTGTTTATGTCAAATGCTGTGAAACTTGCTGGAGTTAAAACCCCAAACCAACTAACCAAAGAAAATACACAACCCACTATAGATTCACAAGTTCATAATGTTAGAAAAGGACTAGTTCAAACACAGAAAATCCTTTCTGTAGAAGTGTTAACACCTGAACTATTTCTTCCCAAACTGGAAACATCTTGAGCTTCTGTATTGTCAGCTGCTGCGCTGCAGTTTTATTTCAGTATTTAATATGGTACCTGCTTGATCATCTTATTAATGTAATTTCAGACAGTGAGAGCATTTATGCAGAGAATCTTCTTTTTATTTCTAAAAAATAGCATTTCTCAAAAGGAGAAAAGTTCAGTAAGATTACGTAGAAATTAAATTTACTTGCTCTAGTGCTAGGACTTTGAGGGGGCCTGGTCAACCAGCTAATTGACACATCTCAGGAAGGTGAAGCTTTGTGAATTTACTTTGGCAAATAAATTGAGATTTGGTAGCCTTCAAAAAACCAACCATCTAACTGGGGGAGGCTGAAGATGTCGGCTCAGAAGAATAACATAGCTGTACTGGGCTTTTAAATGATAAAGGCTGCATTAGAATTCAACCTGCTGTTGCAATATGTCCCATATTATATCAGCAACAATGAAAATTTCACTGTATGCTTCCTGTGATGTGGAGGATAAACTGTCCTTTGTATCACAGACGAGGTCTGTTCGTACCTCTGACCTTTCAAGTCTTGCTAATCAATTCTCATCCATCAGGGTATCCACAAATTGCCGTGTGACTTGCCAGGGAGGGGAAATTCTCCCCTCATTATACACAGTACAAAAGGTTTGTCTCCCCCTGAAGCACAAAGGTACCGCTGGAGGCAGGTTACTGAACTAGATGTACAAGTGGACTTGATGTGTTTTGGCACGTCCTATAGCGCCAGCACGAAGGCTCTGAGAGAGTCCACGCCGGGTTCCAGCATCATGTTAGGCCACAAAAATGAGTGGTGCCCAGCCTGACAATTCTATAACTCTTGCTGTCAGAGCGGTTCTCTGCTGGGAAAAATTTGTGGAAGTCAGGGGAGCTATACCAGAAAAAAGCTAGAAAAAGCTAACGGTGAGTTATATCCATTGAAGAGTACTTTATTTGGCAGGGCATGAATGCCTGTCTCTAAGTGCAGGATATCTCTTGGCACCCATGGGAGTGGTGGGGAAGTCCAGGAACTGCAGTAATCTGGCTGTGGGAATCTGACTCTGCAAAGTGCTGTGTGTCCCTGTTAGGGTGAAAGGCACCTACATAATAGTAATGGGATGTGATGTTAGGATAAATTCAGGATCTTAGAGGAATCTGCTTTTAATACGATGTCCATTGTGTGATATTCAGGGCTTCGACTTCAATGGCTTGTGTTGCTCTTGCGTGACACGCGTTTGGGAGGAAAAAGCCCTCATCCCTAAAACAAAATAACCCCCTAATCCTACAAGTTCTTAGTGCATAATCAATCTGAATACAGCAGCTTTTTCCTCATGAAGAATTCCTAGATCTGTTTGTTCACAATTTTTGCAGATGTTTATTTGAGTGCAAGCAACACAGTGTAATGAAACAAATGAGTTGGAAGTGTCAGAATGCCCAATTATCCAACTCACTGCCTGTCTATGGGGCTGAACAATGGGAACTACTAGGCATGCTTTACTCATTTAACTTCGTTTAAACTGTTCTTGGCATCAAAGTTGCATTAATGTGATAACTTCTGTGTGGCAATTAACAAACTGTAGCAATTGGAGATGTTCATACGGCCTGCTGGGGAAGGGTTGCAGAGTGGGCAGTTTAGCTGTTCAGCTAATTTCCTGCCGAACCTGAAAGGAGGAAGGAAAAGATTCAATTCTGGCTTCCTTCTCACAAATCTGAAAAGGAAGAAAAAAATCTACGTGAAATCTGAATAGGATTTGCTGTAGCTCTTCCCAAAAGCACCTAAATTCTTCTCTCTGCCAGTTTATCCCTTTAGCCACCATGGCAATTTCCTCTCCTCACTTGCTCTCAAGTCCTGTGTCATAAAAAAAAGGATGGACAAGGGGAGGAGGATATCATTGTCAGGAAAAGGTTGAAGTGAACAGAAAGCAGGTGAGAATCAACTAGAAAAAGGCAGAAAAAACTCATTATATTCAGGAAAAGGACAGCTGGAGTAGTAACTGCAGGTGGATCATCAGGGGAATGGAGAACCTGAAGATAAAAGAGCTGTTCCTGAGTCCTGCACACTAAGGAATTTTTGAGAGAATAAACTTGGTCTTATTCTCTGAAAGCAGCCAGGCAGGCCCTGTTTTCACAGACATTGTTCCCATTGACTTATATTTAAGTTTTCTTTGAACAGAGACCACAGATTTGAACTCACCTTGTTCAAATAGATGTATCTTTTATACATGCAAAATGTCACTTGACTGTAAATTATTTCAGTCTGTGCTTTCTGTGCTAAGTGGTAGAATATAAAGTGGACTGAGACACACATTATGTGGAATTCTCTATGATTGTTAATAATAGCTGCCCAGCCATTCTCCTACAATTTTATGGCTTAAAAATAACGCTCAGCTGTTCTGGAACAAGAGGCCATTGGAAAGGGGTGAGGGCAGAATCTTTCATAACCTCTGAGTGGAAACAGTAGCCGCTGATCTGTTGGCACAGGAATTACCCAAGCCTATTATTATTCTATAAAAAGTAAATTGTTATTACCATATGTACAGACCTCCATTTGCTGGTGCAGAATCAGAACAGCTATTTCCTGACAGCCCGTGCTTCTTAGAGCTGTGTTGCGTGTGTCGTACAAAGGAGTTTCTTGGGGCTGGAGGACAGCAAAAACCACCCATGAAAGGATGACCACCTACTGTGCATAACTACAAGGGCTCTTCCAGGAGGTGTGTCCTCCAAAATTCCTATCGGCACTAAAGCAATACAGCATCTTTCTTACCCTTTTGTAGTGGAGCATAATACACAACCACTCTTGGTGGAAGCACATTTTTAGTGGCCAAGCCCACAATCCTCACTCCTGTTCAGCAGCACGTATTCACGTAGAAAACGAGCAAATGAAGGAGTAGAGAGCTGAGCTCTCTCTAGACAGTAGGGGCATTTGACTTCTCTAGCTTCAGGAGAATTTTAAATATCTTTTCCATAATAAAGCTTTGTAAGAGTGTGCTTTTGGTTAACTCGAGGCTGAAAACCCAAACCCAAGTCTGTGCTAAAGCAACAGCAGTTGTCTTCATGTAGAATGATAGTGTGACTTGGCTATTTTTGTGTCAGATCAGTTAATGTTTTGATTTTTGTTGGTTTTTTTTTTTTTTTTTTTTTTGTCAAACTGACTTCCAGAGAACAGTTTGCAGGAGTAATTACTAGTAATGAGTAAGGCTTACAAAACTGTGACCTGCCAAATTTTGACTGTTTCCTCTTTTAAAAAAAAAATCAGATTTTCTAGAGATGTTCTGGAAGATGCAAAGTGTCATATGTGCATGGCAACCCAGGGGTAAAAGCATGCAGTGCAGCCTGCTCTCGAACGGTGTTGCAGGAATATCAGTTTGTGCAGGGGTGTCACGGCTTTACTGTAGAATTTGTGTGTCACACAAGATCATGGGTGCATAAGAGTAATTGCCTAATTCTGGACCTTGCCCTTATACTGGCGTGGGGGGGTTCGCTTCACTGGCTTCTCAAATCAAATATATTTTAAGTGTGAGGAAATGGCTCTCTATGTTCACATACTGTATGAAGTGCTTAATCATTCATAGCTGAAAATTAGCTGAGTGTGATTATTCACCAAGGTACATTAACAGCAGCTGGTGTTTTACTGCACTCCCACAAGAGAAAAAAATGCTGGTCCAAAATCTATGCAGAGCTTTTAAAGTCATCTGGGTAAATATCTAGTGGAAAATGGACTAAGTTTTCCTGCCTGCACATTTACTGACAGAGAAAGTCTTGCTTTCAAATCTCCTGCAGTAAAATGAATGAAATGATGAATATGTTTCTTGGGCAGTGTGGCATAGAGGCCAGCTCCCACTCCTTCTGTGGTTGCTGTGCCTCTGTTTCTGGTCTGGATGGTGGAGAGCAAACACTGAATACCCGTTCCCTGGGGAGGAAGAGAGATTGAGCTTGTGTCCTCTTTATTCCAGGACTAAAGCCAAACATTGTTGCAAACCATACTCAGGTCTGCTTGTGAGTTCTGATGCACTCCCCTTTGCTCTTGATCTGTGTACCCAAACTCAGAGGAGATGCTGTGAGGACACCAAGCGCTGCTCTAGTGAGTGCTCATACATTTTCAAAGAGAGAGATGCTCTGCTAGACAAAAACATGTTAATATTCCAATCACACTTATTTTTTTCATAGTTACAGTGGAAGTTGAAGGCAAAGAATTCTGTAGAGGTCAGTCAGGCCATCCACCTGCCCCAAGACAGTGCAGATACAACCAATATGTTTCCGACAAGTGTCTATATAGCTGTTCTTAAAAGGCTTAAATAATGATGATCTCAAGATCTCTGCAGGTAGACCCTTCCAGGACTTGGCTATTCTTACCACTAGAAGAAAGTGCTTCCTGAAGTCGAACCTAAATCTCCCTTGCTGCCGTTTCAGCCTATTTCTATCCATACAAACCTTGGCCCTCATGGAAAAGGGCTTATTTCCTTTCTCTTTCTAGCAGCCCTTTTCTATATTTGAAGATCGTTATCGCATCTCCCTTCAGACATCTTTATTTTTAGACTAAACAACTCTGCTTTTCCCAGACTTCCCTCCAAGGATAGGTTTAGAGACCTCTGGTGATAATTCTTTTCATCTGAATTCCTTCAAGTCGGCCCACGTTGTTCTTGTAGTAGATACTGTGCCCAAATCCGGCTGCAGTGCTCCAGCTGTGGGAGCCTTACTGCTTCTGAGCAAAGCAGGCGGTTTTCTTCAGCCGTCTTAGGAGCAGCACTCCCGCTTCTACATCCCACTTTGATATTTGCTTTCTCTCAAAAGCAAAATATTCTTGGCTTGCATGCAGTTTATGATCCGTTATGATTCCCAAATCCTGTCCTGAAGACCTACTGCCTCTCCAGTTTTCTCTCTTATGTCTTTTGTCAGCTGCACAGGTATATAGATGTGTGTGTGTATATATACATATATATGTATATATGCATATGCAGTCATCACGTTTCATGGTCTGCAGCTCCATACTTGCTGAAGTGCATCCTCATTTGCTCAGACACTTTTCCCTCTGTATCAAGTTTACTTTGATACTAAATCTCTTCCTTTAAAGGATCTGTTTTACTTTCTCACCTCAATACTCTCTTCAGGCCTGGTGTTTTCTCCTTCACCATAACAAATTTTTGATGAACGTATTGAAAACTCACAGATTGAAGACAGGTTCCTGCACTTAATTCAGCTTTCCTATTTGGCCATGAAGCATTGCTTCTATGATTTTTCAAATAGTTGTATACCAAACTGTAGACTTTCACCGATACCAACCAATTGGTCGTCTTGTTTATGATAAATTTGTGAAGAAGTGTCAGAATAGTTACTGAAGTCAAGACCTAGTACAGCCACTGCTTTTTCATTCTCCATAAGACCCATGATGCCAAGGAATAAATTGTTTGTTAGATATGTTTTGTATGTGAGTCATTTATGTTTGTTTATAACTTTAATTGTCTGCTTCATTGCTACTTGCAAGTATTTTAATTTTGTTCAATATCTTTCTGGGATTTGAAGTTACTTTGATTAATCTGAAGGTCTACTCAAGGTATTTGAAAAAGTGAAACACATTTTATCAAGATTTCCTGCATATGGTTATCTGGATAAAAGTATGTATTTATCTACCCATCTGCTTGCATTTTGTTGTGGAGATGCTTGTGGGCAGCAGGACCTTTGCTGAACATGTACTTGATATCTAGTCCCAAATTTCAATGTACTTGTCAGCTAGCTAAAAAATGGGTGCAGACTGGCTGGCCTCCCTATTTGGCAATCTCTTGAACCTAGTTTATTCAGGCCACAGGGAATGTTTTTGTTTCTCAGCGCTTTGGGATAATGGGCTTCTCCTCCTCAATTAGGCAAGAGAGCTTCTGGTCAGCCTAACTAGGATGAGAAATGGAATGCAGTTACAGCACGCAGGTTAATGCATAGGTCTGTGAATCTATGACACATATTCTGCCTTGATTTTTACACTTTGTAAATGTATGGGAGCGTCTGAGTGACTGAAACTTCAAAATCTACCTTTCTTTTGGAGCCTTTACCAAACTACTGCTGGTTTGGTTAAGGGGGTTGAGCACATTTGTCACAGGTTTTTTCAAGGTTGCTAATATGTCAAGATCTAGCTATGGAAGAGTTTTGTTCCTGCAGTTTTATTCTCATGGCAATATAGCTGTCACTTCAGCAACATTTTGACTTCTAAAATTTTTTCACCAGTGTCCTTAGTTGTACTAAATGATTACGTTCTATCTTCAGTGATGAACAGAGTTTAGGTGTAATTCCTATTAAAACCCAGCCTCTGTCTCTCTGCCCTTCACACTGCTTCAAAATCACAAGAGCAAAACAACATCACTGTAGCAAACTTGGCTTTCCAGTTCTAATCAGGAGCAGTGCCTGTGTGAAATCAATGGCTCTCAGTTTAAATAGATCAGTTCGGAAACTTTCCTTTTCTTTTTGGGTTTGTGTACTTTTTCCAGATTAACTGATTTATCTTCCATGTTTAATGGGGGTGTCACTAGCAGTTCCTACTTGTAAATTGCTTAAAACCGTCCATTACAAAAGATGGTTGCAGCCTTTCCTTGGAGAAGTTCCTGTCTTTTTCCCGTTTGCAGTGAGTGATTATATGCAGCACGAAGTATGCCCTTTGGCTAAGGAAATGCCCCTTTTTATTATTATTTTTTATCCTTTTCCATAGAATGACATCCAAATTGTCCTGCATTATCAGATATTAAAAATGCCACCCCTCTTTGTTGCCTTGTGTGCTCCAAGAAGTGCTGGCAGCCCACCAAAATCACAATGAGATCTAAAGGCAAGCTCTCACTTGTGCTACAGCTGCAAAGGTGGAGAAAGGACTATGAGTCCCAGAAAAGTGATGAAGGGGTTATGGTTAAGTGGTTAAAAATGACTTCTTGCTTTCCAGAGAGAAGAGAGAAACTCCCTCTCCCAATGCAGGTTTCAAGCAGGTTGCTCATCCTCCTCCACTGGATCACCTCAGGGCTAGAACTTCTTTAGATGTCGGTGACAGGACCTTGCTCCTCCAACTGGTCCTTGTCTTGAGGAAAAAACATACCAAACAAGAATGTCCAGAACTCATCCCACATTCAGCCTATGCACTCTGAAAGAGAAGGTCCTGTGGTATGGAAGGCCATGGTCCATCTGGTCACAGAGGCATTGATTGCCCCTGGCCACTGTAAAGCCAGGCAATGCAGACACTGGACAGGCCACCTTTGCAAGCTGAGTCACCATTTTGTGAATGCAGCAGAGGAAGGTGGCAGGGTGATTGGATGTCTTGAGCCTGATCCATGTTACCAAAGCAAATGTATCCTTGTTGCCTTCTCCAACAGGTTCTGGCTCTCTGCAATGGCTCAAAATTACCTTTTGAGTCACCTGGTGCCTCACGTTCCCCCAGAAACCAGCTTCCTCCTGCTGTGCATCACCTGCCAAATCTAGGCTGGTGCTCCTACCTGAGCAAAAGCTGCTGCTAATTTTAGGAGAGACCCTGACTAAAACCTAATGCTGCATGGTAATTGCAGAGGCAGGGGGTTCTGGTGATTACTCTTGCCCTTTGATTCTGTCCTGTGTGCAAGGCAATATGCACTTCAGTTCCAATACGTGTTCACATATGTAAACCTTGTGCAGGTGAATCTCTGAGTAGTTTAACCAGATTTCGACCCTGAATCCAATCAAGCAGTTCAGCTCTGAAGACTAGAATCAACTGTGACAGGTGCAGCAAAAAATTGTTCCTGTTTAACTTTTCATTCCAGTTGAGATGGGAACATACAATCCACAGTGAATTCTGTTTCCTTCCACTCTCTCTCCATTCCCCAGGTATGTGTTTCCTGTTATTGTTGGAGGGAAGGAAAAAAGCCCCAGCATATTGAAATTGCCAAGCTTCAAGGCAGCATGTTTTGAGAAACTTCCAAAAGAAAAAGCTACCACCAGTCCCCAAGCGCTGTCTCACTGCACAGCTGGAGAGGACCATCAGGGCTTAAGGAGATGCCATCTGTGCAATTCCAGGGCCAGAAAGGTCTTAGAAAGTGTTAATGACATTCCTTAGTATGTCTTTACTGTGGAAAACTTCAGAGCATCTGTCATTTGTAAATTTTAACAGTGGGAATATCCCGCAGAAGAAAAATTCGAATCTTAACCTGATATATTGGGTAAATATGGATTCTCTGGCACAAGTGACTGTTTTTCAGTATTTGTGTGCCCTGATAGGGTAAGAAATACAACAGCAATTAAAGTAGATGCACTCTGATAACTTGCTTGTGCATCAGTGCTATTAATATCCATCTATCTTTCTGGCTAGTTTCAAACAGGAGACCAAAATAATACCCCACAAAATGCTGAGGCAATACCTTGCATCATAAACTGCTGTGACTGTAATGAAATCAGACTTACACCACTTTATTTTATGAAATGTTTTTTGTCAAGCTCTTGACAATTCCCCCCTGTTATCGGGGGCTACCATGTGTCCTGCAGTGTAAAGCAGCCACTGCCATTTGTGTCTCCACTTGTGCAGCATCCCCACGTCTTTGAATTTCCTGGCACTTTAACTCACTCGATAAATGCAGCTTTCTTTTCTTCTTGAATCAGACACAGCTATTTCCCGGTGGCGATAAACCTGAAGAAACATCCTAAAAGCTAGATAGATACATCTCTTTCACATTTATTGTGGATGTAAAATACTCTGCAAAGAATATAAGCTGCTGTCAGGCATGTAGCCACAAGATGGGTGTTTTTCTCACATATGTATCCATTTCTTTTAATAATGAATAATGGACTTTATATTTAAAAGTGATGTTTCTATGAATGTGCTAGACTGTGCTATATTTCTTTCACATGAGTATATTCCCATCATGGCAGACTTCTCACAGAGCTTGCCTTGGGGGCTTTTGTTTAAAGTAATGCACTTTAATGAAAAAGAGCTGCTGAAATTTGTCCGCTTCTTGCAGCATGATTGCATTTTGGTGGTGGTTTAAAAAAATCTTTACCCACTTTATGATCTTCATGCTTGTTCCAAAATCCCCTTCATTTTTAAAAGTAAAAAGATATATGTACACATATATTACCAAAAGCCCTACAACTGCCTCGGACCTTTTGCATGAATAGTCTCATTGAAGCCAATGAATAATAGAGGTAGACTTCAGCTGTGTGCAATTTTCAAGCTCAGGCTGTAGGGTAGATTTCAAATATTGCAAACAATTAGAGATCTGCACTTTGTGTGTAGTTTTCAAAGCCAGCAATATATTTTAAGGACTTAATATGTAATGAGAAATGGACGATACCGATATGGCATTGCCAGTAGATGATTTTGGAAATTGTCAGCCTTGACTCAGTGAAGTAGAGTCATGTTTAGAAGAGTGAGGACAAGTGAGTGAAGTACCCTTGTACTTGTAAGGGTACTGGCAAGTGAGTGTGCAAGTTCTTGTATGTTTTTTGTTTTTTGCATTTTTCTTGGGAGAAACTCAAGTCCTCTGGCACCAGGCAGATGGGCATGGCAAACTGTGTGGCTGTAGTGATCTATGACCCACAGGTTCTCAGTTTTTTCTTTCCTCTTCCCCAAGGGGCAGACTTAGGGCAGACTTAACTGAAAAATAGTACAAATTCCTGTAAGATTGGCTCTCCTTTACCAGCAACAGTAAGGGACAGAGTGGCTGTAGGGCTGCAAAGTGAGAAAGTATTTAAAGGGGACTGGCACGTCCTTGAAGACAGGCACAGTAAGCCCTGCTGGATGCAAGGTGGCCTCTGGGATGCTGCTGAAGTGTGGAGCTTGGAGGAGATGTACCATCCTGTTGGGCAGCAGCTGTGCTCCTGCAGCCCAGGCTGCACATGTGTGCTCCCACCAAGCAGCTCTGCACTGAGCCAGCACTGAAGGCAAAGGTGACCTGCAGCACAGGGTTCTGGGAGCAGCTGGTATGTAACTTACAGGAGACAAGAACAGAGCGTGCCACACGTTGTTCTGGAAAATGCTTCGTAGCTGCAGGCAATGTGCTGGATTTACAGACAATTGATTCCTTTGGCTTCGAGGAGCTACCTCGTCTTTTTCAAATCAGACTAGCTTCTCCTATCTTCTGAGTATCTCGATGGACTCTGACAGATACAAAGTCAATAAGGTCATCAGGAATCAATTTTTGGAAGTGTATGTTCACTTATGAATGCTGGTGGAAATCTGAAACTAGAAAGGTGTACACACACACCCCCAAGAAATAGAAATGCAAAGTGAAAATACTCTCTCAGAGACTTACTCTAAAATGTTTCAGGCTACATCAGATTGCCCCATGCAAGAGGGCTATTGCAGAATCTCAGAACAGGCTGAGCTGGAATGGACCCATCAGGATCATTGAGTCCTGATCCTGGGCAGGACACTCCAAGAATCACATCATGTGCCTGAGAGTGTTGCCCGAATGCTTCTTGAACTCTGGCAGGCTTAGTGCTGTGACCACTTCCTTGGGGAGTCTGTTCCAGTGCTCAGCCACATTTTATGTGAAAAACCTTTTCCATATCCAGCCTAGGCCTTCCCTGACACAGCTTCATGTTTCCCATGTGAGCCTCGCAGGATCAAATGGTTCTTCCTGGCAGAGAAGCAAGAAAAAGGAACAGCAAATGAAATGTACAGCCTGACCATCTGACCACACACGTCTCCATACCAAAGATCAAAATCTGTTTTCCAATAGCAGGCCTTGGGTTATTGCTCAATGGGTCTCTCAATAATTTGGCAACATTGTAACGTGTCCCTAGTAGTTGGCTGCAAGCCTGACACTTGGTCTCCCTTTCTTACTCTGTACTGTTCTAGACAAGCAAGCATTTCCTCCAGAGCCCGGACTCATTTCTCTGCAGACATGTCCAAAATTTCACCAAGCAGCACTTATATGGTGTCAGTCTAATGGTTCAGCAAAGAAACACATTTTAGAGGTTATCAGATAAAGATGAAGCCTGTAGGAACTCTGTAATGTATGTAAATTCTTCTTCAGTAGGAGGAAAATTCTTTCAATATGGGAGTCGGATTTCTGCAAATCAATACTCCCTTTTCCCCTAATAAATCTTTAAGAGCTTAGAAAAAAAATTAGCACCTCCAAAAAAAAAAAATCATCTCCTATCAGAACATGCCCTGAAGGAGTGAATGAAGCTAGAAAGGGCCAACGTTTTTGTTATTGATTTATATCAGATGTTCCAGTGATGGACCGAAGATAATTAAGTGGAGTCTGGTCTTCAGTGGCATCTGTGCCTTTTTTTTTCAGTTGGATTATGTTGTTTGAACTTGCTAGTAGCTCTTCAGAAACATTCTCAGCTTGTTGGGAAGACACATTGTCATAGAGTAATTCCTGTTTTTTTTCTTCTGCAGTGTGGTGTCCATGCTGTCTTATTCCGCTACCCATTTTGGAGTGTCACTCCCTCCATATGAGAACCAGGCAGGCAAATGCTTCCTTCCCACACAGAACCATTTCTAGATTAGCTGGTTTTGTAGCTCATATATAAATGTCTAGTGGAGCTCTCAGGATTTTTTTGAATTGCAAGTAATATACAAACTGAGTTATTTGGTAGTTGAAGTGTGACTAATACTTGTTTTGCATAGTTCAAGTTGATGATTACAAACTTTGAAGCTTGGTTGAATAGAATTTAGTACCTAATACTCTGCAGAGCTTGTTTTCATTTTGCATTTAATCAATTGATTTTTCCTTTAATGGATTCTCTTTGAAATTTTATGTTTGTACCAACGTGCAGACTTCACTATTGCTATGTTGCATTACCAAGGGCAATATGAGTTTAAATCACTTCATGATAAAACTTTGCATAATCTGCTCATACAAACTAATTAAATGTCAGGTCACTGTAATACAGAGCTCATATTATCACCATGGGTCACTAGAAACAGCAATTAGTAATTCATGTGTAATCCAGTTAAATTCAAATTAAGAAAAAGAATGTCAAGTCAGAGTTTTGTTCCTAATTCCTAGTTTTTATAATTTTGTACAGGTTGATGGGGGCACTTAAACACACAGCCTCAGAACTGGTTTGTAATTTAATTTGATTTATACTGCTCAAGCATTGCTTTTAGGTTGTTCTAACCAGTGGCCATATGAGTGCTTGTACTTACAAATTAATTAACTTTAGAACATATACATATTTTGAATATGTTAATCCTTCGCTAACTACACTGTTATTTTACTGATGGATATTTAATGGTTTGAAGGACCTCTGCATTCAGCTTTCGCAAGCAGAAATAAAAGAAGTGGCTGACTGTTAGGTGAACTATGCAACTCATAAAAAAATGAAAGAGCACAACGGTAGAAGGACATGGAGGTTGTGCACCTCGCCTTGGGCTAGGTAAGGACAAGTGAGAAGGCGGGAGAGTGTTTTCTTCCACAGCTGCCTGGTGGGGCAAGGGCTGTGTGCTGGGGAAGCCCCAGCTGGGGCTCTGTCACGCCGGATGTCCAGCTCATCCTCTGGTTTGTATCGCCTGGTGCCTGTGGGCGAATGTTCTGCAGGGTGCCTTGTCTTACCTGCCACGTGAGATCCTGTCTCTGCAGCCGAGGGCTGGCCAGCTGCGGTCACTGTGTCCTTACTGTAGCACTCAGTCTTCTGTAAACGTACTGCAGCCAGAGCAAAAGCTCCACTGCTGCAGTCCTCCTGCTATGGCTTTTCTTGGTTAGAACTCCAGATAAGAGTCAGCATTAGGTACCACCCGCTTGCTCTCTGTATAGTTTTTATGGGGTTTTTCCTTTAATTTTCCTAGATATATTTGGATTCAGGCTTCTTAGCATTTGCCTTTCTATGGTTAAAACCTCATTAGGCTCCTATCATATTTCAAACCAAATAGAATATCCTGACTAAAATGTCAGTGACATTCTTATAATGGCTGTGTCTGCAAGAAGCTAAAATACTGGTTATAATTTATTTATATAGCATGCAAAGGTCTTAGGTGATTTAGAGAGAAGTCTAAAGACAAACAATCATTCTGATCATGTAATGGCATATTCTCAGATTATTTTAGCTTCATCAGAAGACTTCTAGTTGGTGTGAGCAGTGTTGGAGCTGGATTAAAAGTCACAGTGTGATGATACCATTTCCAGCCCTGTTCTTCAGTACTGCTCAGATCCATACAAAACCAGTCACTCATTTCACTGGGTGTCATATGAGATCTGTTGTGCATTTTTTTATCACTCTGAGACTCTATTAAAATCTCTTTTAAAAAAGATAAAAGGAGCAGCATATTCCAGGGCACTTTTATTTTGATGAGTCTCAATTTAAGTATCTAACTTCAGTTTCCAGGTTTAAAAGATTTGGCCTTCTTTTTTTTTCCCCTTAACAAAGTGAAAATTCAAATTCTAAATCACAGTCAGCCAAGCCCGTCACTGCCAAACTAGGGATGTCAGGTTTACCCTGCTGTGCATCGTTCCAGAGAGATGTTTTCAGATATGAATTTGGCTTTCAAGAAAGGCATGATTTCTTTGTAACTTTCCTGTCACATTCACTTTGTAATGCAGTGATTACTGAGCATTCAAAAATAAGTGGTTACCCCAAAATATTTTTTGCACTCAGTTTATTAGTCTGTGCAGTGCAGCTGTTGATAACCTGTAATACTGCAAAACAGTGAAAACTTGAATGGCAGAATCAGATAAACACAGAGATTAATCAAGTGCTGTGCTAATCAATTTTTCATATGTAATTAAAGTGTTTTGCTTTGGAAAGTTGCTGTGAGAGCTGCAGAATTTCCATTCCCATCCCAGGAGATTGATACCAAACCCAGCCAACCAACCAGCCGATGGTACCAGGGGGCTGGTGGGTATCACAGGGAGCTGGAGCTGCCGCAGCTGAGTGTGGAGCACGGGGAGGCAGTGATACGCTTATGTCTCTTCTTTTATAGACTGATGGATTAGTAAATATCACACAAGGCTGCGGCATTCTATATCAGCTGAGATCCTGGCTTGTATTTTGGAGAAAAGTGTTTTGAAAAGAGGGAGAGACGAAGTAATGAAGAACCTGGAGATGGGAAGTTGGCACACTACCAAGAGCAGTCCTTGCTTTAGTGGAGCTGTATTTAAGTACTGCTGTGCTCTTTGCCATTGTTTCACAAAGGCAATTATGCTGAGTTCATTAAGATGACATCAAAGCCAGAGAGCTCCCACCATCTATTATACAAGCACTACAGCAAGTGTGCTGTTCATGCGTGTAGAGAAACGGAAGTGGATATTTTGTTTTCTCACTTCAAAGAGTAAATTCAGTATCATTTATAAACAATGAAGTCAACAAGATATTTGAAGAATGACAATAAGCCTGCTTTAGAGTAAATATCTCTTGGTGTCTTTAAAGGTTATTTTAGACAGTACAGAGTTTACAGAATCCCAAACAGGAGCGTTTGCTGTCTTTATGTACATTACAGGCCACAGCATCAACTCCCTTCCCACTGATGTCGACAGAAAACTCTATCTGGTTTTGAATACTCTGATTTGTTTTCTGAATGTAGTTGTAGATCAGGTCTGCCCTGCCATGGCAGCAGGAGTTCCCATTTACCTTATCTTGTGTTAGCCCAGGCACAGCAGCAGTGATGCTGCAGCTATGTGCAACTCATCCCAGGCAGTGAAGACACAGGAAAAGCCAGCCACAGCAATCAGGCACCACATGTTTGTTCCCTTTCCCTCAAAACACTACAGTGCTTTATAATTTTAAGAGAGATATATTTTATATTTGCTTGTGACTTTGAGTCATTTGATTTTCTACTTATAATGGGTAACATTTTAGCTTTTACTTAAAAAAAAAAAAGAGGGTTTTTTTTTTCC
This sequence comes from Oriolus oriolus, assembly GCA_013400235.1. Classification (NCBI taxonomy): domain Eukaryota; kingdom Metazoa; phylum Chordata; class Aves; order Passeriformes; family Corvidae; genus Oriolus; species Oriolus oriolus. Next base: position 379,227 of record VXBT01008199.1, on the reverse strand, counting down.
TTGGCATTGCATGCTGCTGGAGTATGCTGGTTTTTAAGAACAGACAGTGAATGTTAAAATAAGTAGGCAGAAGTGATCACTATCTAAAGTGGGCATCAACTGAAAGAAAGCATGTTTTCTCTCATGGGGCATTTAAATGTTTGGAGATCTTTAGTTATGAAAGAAGTCCTGTCAAAGGAAACACAGTGAAGTGACTTGGTCTACATGGGAATGTGAAAGTGAATGGGAATAGATTTAAAATCGAATTAGCTGTGAAACTGGGATCCTTTCATCACTGGTAATGGATGAGTCAAAATAAAGTGCAAGTATACTTAAGATCTGATAGGTTAAGTTTGTCTTGACCTGTAAGTGTAACAGCTCAGAAGCAGCCTGGTCTCACTCGTGTTGCACAAGCTAATGGAAATGCCAGGATTAATTGCCTGTGCACCCGTATGATGACATGAAGCTGCTTGTATACACTTAGCAAATAAAAGCGACACAGATGTTTCTTCTGAAAAAGCAGTGCATATCATTGTACCAACTTACACAGTGAGAAGAAGGACAAGGCCACTGATCTTGGTTTCTGGAGATGTTACAGCAGCCACATCACCAGTAAACTCCCTCGGTGTCCCCCCAGTGTGATATTTGCAAAAGCTGTATGCCATATGTTGTGGTCTGTGTGGGTGCATTTGGAAAGCAAGGACTCACAGCCATGCAAAAATAAAGCACAAATTGGTGTTTTCTGACCGTGTGTCTCTATGAATTTAGCGCTACAGACAGAACAAGTACGCTGCCATTTCAGTTGGGTTTCTGGGGGAAGATCTGTGGCTATGTGAATACTAGTGTAATAATACTAATTGATAGAAATATCCATTGCTTTTTGTGGGCAGCCGGAGGAGTTGCCTTTGTGCAGACCAGTACTACCTCTGTGCCCATGGAAACAGCATCCATTAAAAAGAAAACTGCAAAATTCTTATGCGCATTAGCAGGAGCATAGAGGGAATGAGATCGTGGTTGTAATAAATCCCTTACCTTTTTACATTCCTCCCTTTCACTTTGGTAACTGCAGCACCGAGAACTTTGTGTTCAACTTAATTCTACATCTGTTCGCTTCTTTCTGCCTCTGTAGCTCTGAGGCATTGGGCTCAAATGTTTCCCAGGGCTCCTGCTAGGGTACTGCATTTCCAAATGTGCTTTACACAAGCTTTCTTTATAACCTCAAAACCCTGCATGTCGGCTGGTGGACTCTGGGAACACTAGGAAACACCAGGTTGCTTAGGTCTGAGAGGCAGAGCCACATCACGTGCAAAAAACATACTGAAAATGCTTCTTTTCATGGCAAGCAGCATCGCTGCTTGTGTTTGCTCCTTGAAAAGCAGTTCATTTAAACTGCCCTGCTTTGTTTCCATAAATGTAATCTATGGAAGTAATGATAAGTCAAGCAAGCTCTAAGGGTCCTGGCACCGTCAGGCTCTTTAGGATTCATTTTAACAGGGGAGAACATCTGCAGTCTGAAGCTCCGGGAGTTTGGAATGAAAGACTATCCCATGTGTTTAACAGGCAATGAACTATTTTTAAATAAATGCCTCTCTTATTTGCTAACATTGAGCAAGGACAATAAAAAGGGAAACGTGGTCTTACATAGCTTTAGAAGAGACCAGGCCGTTACTCCAAAATTCTTGTTTCTTCACCTGTGGCTTTTCCTCTCATTCGTAAGTGTGTCTTATTGATGACTGTGACATTTCTAGCAGTCAGGATATATTTCTGCACTGAGATCCACAGTCCTGAATGTGAGCTGAAATTGTTTGAGATTCAGAGAAGCTCATCATCCTGCTGTCTGCCTTAAGTATGTGGTGGTGGGCAACCTTTCATTATATGTTCCACCAGGGAAAAATCACACATCCCCTCCCAGTGACTGACAAGAGGCAGTGAAATCTCATCGCTTTCTGCTCTCCATCACCCTGCCTCAGCCCATCAGCTAACTGACAGATGGGACTTGGTCCTGATGTATAGGTACTGGGAGATTAAAGAACAACTCTACAGCAAAATAAACCCATAGGACACGAGAAGCTTTTAAAATGACCTCAGGAGACGTGTCAGTCAGCACACAGTATGGGATTTTCTCAGGTAGGAATTGCATTTGCGGATTGTGTGTGTTGTTTAAACTGTAAAATGCCCTACTGCCAACCATTTGCCAAGCTGTTTCTTCCTGAGATGAAGGAGGGAGCTGGATCTAGGGCTCCCTGTGTTCATAAATAGAGATTATAGATCTGTATCTACAGTTATCTATCTATTTACCTGTGTATGCTGAATGTCTCTTTTTAAAATGACACTGGCTAAGTTTTGTGTAAAGTGGAGTAGAGTTCTCCTGTGATGTTGATTACAACACATACTGTGCACATTTCTTATTTCTGGGGGACAATGACTTAAAAAATCGCTGAAGTAGAGAGAAGTACATAGGTCTTGGTTTAGTTTAATAGCAAATCACGTTTGTCAAAAGCACAGATAAAGGAGCCTCCCCCCATGCAATTTCTGTAATAAAAATTGGAACACAACTTGACCCTGGACTTGGTGAATTCTGATCTCAGTATGAGAGTTGTGCTTGCAGGAGAGCGGTGGGTTCAGTCCTTTAATACAAAGGGCTTTGCCATGGTCTGCCTTTCATGCCCTTCCTCCCCACCTAAGGGGGAGAATTTTAGCCTAGGACTAATTTTTTTTCCTGTGGAGATGAGCAGTTTGGGTTTTGTGAGCTTTTAAAACCTGGAAGCAGAGGCCCTCAGTAGCTCAGCACTGAATCGTGCTGTGGCGAGGCACTGAGCTGGTGTGTGTGCAGCTGTTGGTGAGCAGGAAAGCAGCAAAGTGTTCTGTGAGGGCAGCTTCCTTAACTAACGTTACCTAAAGTAACTCTTTTGTTTATCTGAGGGTGGCTGATTTGTTGTGCCACTCAAGTTTATAGATATTTGGGGGAATGAGTCTTCCATGGGACGGTTGTTTCTTTGTTCCTTACATGCAAAATCATTTGTGAGACTGTGGTTCTGTGTGAGATGCAAACTTCAAACTGGGGTATTTGACTATCTCCAGTGAAGGAGAGGGGGGAGAAAAGAGTTGAAATCAGTGTATTCACAGGTGAACACTCAGGTGTTCACAGGGTGTTGCACAAAGCAGATCTGTATGGTTGGCTGAAAACCAAATAAACCTTTTGATTGCTCTGAAGTGATTTACTCTCAAGAAGAAAACTTGACTAATTTTTCAGCTATGAAAGGCAGTAAAGATTCCTTCAGAATTTCCCATTTTAAATTTGTACATTTTTGGTGTATCTTATTATGTATGTATATACTCATAGACTGTGTAGCACAAGGCAGTTTTGAATGGTGAGAGAAAGAAGGAAAGAGCTTTTGCAGCAGCTGGAGCCCCTGAAGAAGTAGAGACAGACTTCTCTTTAGCTACAGCAGGAAAAGCTGGAGAAAGTCTGCTGAGGAAATTAAAAACTGGCCAAGCCCTGTGTTTAGGTCTTGATCTTTGAGTCAAAGCAGCCAGTCTTCTGGTGTCAGATCTGTAAAGAAACACTGAAGCACCTTTTGAGGAATCCCATCTCTTCTGACAGCTATGGGAGATAAGGGGTTGCCCCTCAGGTCACTTGTTGAGAGTGGACATGCCTTGGCTGAGCCGAGATCGCTTGCAGCCTCTGGCTGCTTCGTGCTGAGATGCGGCTGCCCTGGGCTGGGCAGGAGGGAAGGTGTCAGAACAGGGACACCCTTGTGCTGCAGCCAGGCTGAGTTCTGCCTCACCCATGCAGGAACCAAGCCCAAACTTGGCTTTGGGCTAAGCAACACTGGCAAATTTATAAGCAACTGAAAGCACTCTGGAAAGGAAATATATGTGATTTCATCTACCGTGGCATGCTGTAGAGGGTTGAATTATTAAAATGCATGAGAGTTTCTCTTTTGAGCCAAATCAGGAGCTGCGACTCTTCTCTGATCTGAGGCCTGGCAGTCGGTCAGAATTTTGCTTTCAGGGTACAGTACGTACAAGATGTCACTGCACCTACTTTCCCTTGGTTTTCTGAGATGAAGATTTGCCAGGTGCCTCCTTTTTGTGGCTGCCTCTAAGTGCTGTGGTCATGCAGGCTGCAGCCTGAGACAACTCTGCACGGCTCAGCAGGAGCGATGCCCAGTGGCCACTTGTCCTGAAAGAGTGGTTGAAAAGTGAGCTTGGGTGATTTTCACTGCAGTTCTTAGGCGCAGGAAAACAGACTGAAATGTCCGCTCTTTCCCAGACTGTGCTGGCTACTAGTGAAGGGCAGATAATGCAGAAGATGATCAGCGAAGCTGCTGTGATTGGTAGCACAGAGTAGAAGGTACCTTTGTGGTACCTGTCAGGCTTTACCATTGTGTAAAAACACAGTTGAGACTTCAGCTAAATCAAGACCAGATCTACTCCCTTAGGAAAAGACTTGAGGAAGCTGTTCAGTCATGAAGCTGTATTTCTTGGGGTTTTCATCAGGTTCTTCTTACTAAGCAAATGCTCTCTTGCTGAGTGTGTGGGTGTTGGGTTCCAATGGAGTCATGAGGAAATGAACAAGAACCAGAATGGCCAAGGCTTGAAGGGTTTGTGTTCCTGGCAGGCTCAGAGATCTTTTTTTCCTTTATGTAAACACTCTGTCCCTTTCCAATATTCCTCATCCCAGTTTTCTGGCAATAAAAGTCCATAAAATCATGCTGGTAAACAAGGCATGCCCGAGTACTGCCTTGGTGGCCATGTGTGACCATGAGGGACTTCATGTGTGGTCACCACGTGAAAACATATCATTTCAAAGAACTTCAAGTATAATACTTTCACTGTAGCTGGAGCTTTGACAGTTTACTGGAGAAACTCACGTGCAGCTCCTGTGCACTTGCTTGAGAAATTCTGCCCCAGGCACCTCTCATCTGGCTCTTAATTTCCTCCTCGGGAGACAAGGTGTGCGTGTGTGTGAAGGAAGGTGTCAGGACAGCCTGTTTAAAACTTTGGCACAACCAAGAGCTGGGTGAAGCTTTTAGCGGGTTGCCACAGAGTGGGCGTAGGGAAGGAGCGCAAAGCGCTCACAAGGACAGGCGCGCAGAGCAGCCTCCAAGACCTGAGGGACCGGCAGAGCTTCTGGAGGCAGGAGGAGCCTGCCCAGCTCCAGTGCTGCAGTGTGAAGCCTGCCTAGGTGTCTCTGGGAAGCTGATGCAGGTCATGGCTCTCTGCATAGCTTAATGCCACGCATGGAAATGACCTTCTTTGCAAAATTAGATGTGTGCTCTCATGCCGCGTGAGGTATCAGCAGGGCTTTGGTCTTTGTTTCATTTCTGAGACACAGAAAAATAATTAGAAAGAGGTTGTTTAAAAAATATTTTATTTTGCATTGAGGATTTTGGAACAAAACTGAAGCCTTTCCTGTCACATTGTTGTTTTCCCGGAAGTGGTGATTAGTAACCATGATAAATAACTAAGGCTTTTCTGCAGAGATGGTGTTCTTGGATGCAAAGCACAGCAATTCCCACATCTGTGCTGCCTGCTCAGTCCCTGCTGCCCAGTGCTGGAGCTGTGGCACCATTTTCACTGCGTCCTTCCTGGAACAACAGAAGTAGGGAGCTGGATGGCTTTATTCCGTAATCTGTGTATAAGAAGTAACTTCTTCCTTCTGGCATTAAGGTATTTGCCTCTATTCTGCATAAAGCACTTCAGTGGGTTGCAGAATTAATATTAGCTCCCAATGGAGAGTACATGAACCATATTCTTTGAGAAGCAAAGTTGTAACACACTGTAAGCTCCAAAGCACTGATGCAATATTTATGTTGTTCCACGTTCCACTGGCAGATTTAAGCATAATATTGTAGACTGGCAGGAGGCTGTTATGATCTAAACTCCATGATTATGTCAGTGTTTAATTTTGAGTTCTGTTGCGCACAGCAGTGTATCCAGTTACATTTTTGTGTATGAATCTCCTTCTAGGAAGCAGAGCTATCAGTGGTAGTGACCTAGCCTGAAATGCATAGAGTTTTCTTCTCACTCAGAGTAAACCATGCATGGTTTGGGCTCTATAATCTCAGTAATTTATCCAAGAGATGTATTTTTGAGTGCAAAGGCAGGTGACATATCTCTCACTGGTCCTGTGTTATCTGTAAGTCCCACACTGAGGTCCCATTATCCCATTTCATTTGGAAGCATGTGCAAGTACTGTAAGGAGGATCCAAATGTGAAAGACCTTTCCTCAAAATGCCTTCAGTTTTCTGCAAAGTTCATTTTAGAACTGCATTATGCTGGTTGAACAGATTAGCTGCTCCCCCTCTACTCCCTTGTCTTCCTCATGAGAAAGGTCCATCAGAGCTAACGTGCACTGCCTGTGTCAGACCTCTCTCCTAATAATTAATTTGTTCGTTTTTGCATTTAGTGCACTTGACTTCCTCAGCCCACAGTCTTAAGAGAATGCCATAAGCTTTACGGGTGATCAGCTCCTACGAAACCATTAATTTTTGTGAAGGACTCAGCTCCTACTTAAGCAAGAAAACATCTTTAATTTGAAAATTTGCATACCCAGCATGCTTAGCAATTAGGAGGAGTTTCGTGGAGTTTCAGTTTTTATTTCAAAACTGAGTTTCTTGGAATCTGTGGGGCTTTAGATCTGAGTCTTTAGGTGCTACAGATGTGAGCAATTGCCTGTTCCTTTTTATGGTAGCTGTCAGACTGATGGCTGTTTTGCATGCCTGAAGGTTATTTGTCTGGTAACTAAAAATAGGTTGTCCCAAATAGCTGGCCTCATCCTATGAACTGAGGAATTCCTGCAGAAGATACTTTATCTTGGTTCCATCGGTACAGATTACAAGAGAAGTTGGGTTGTACATCTTTTTCCATCATGTTTGATGCTCAAATAGGTAGTGCAGTCACAGCTTCAGTCAGAAAGTGAACTTTAGTTTTCAATTTTAAGGACGAATAGAAGTTTTTACTCCAATCCTGCTAAGAACATCCTTGAAAACTTAATTGTATTTGTGATAATGTAAGCCCACTCCATAAAAGGCATTTCATCCTTTTAGTTCACTATAAACACAAATTTGTTCTTGGCAGTTAAATATTGAGGCTGAAATTTATCGTCTGAATGAGGAGCTGTAGCTTCCCTGTGTGGCCAAGGAGGAGAGATCAACCTGATCACGTCTTAAATGGGGTGTAGCACCTTTGCAAGCACCTCTCTCCACTGATTGCATCAGCTACTCTCTTAAGTACTTTGGTCCTTACAGTCAAGGATGAACGTAGGCCTGAGGAAGGCTCCGTTTTTTGTTGATGAACAGAGGTGAAACGCTTACAATTCAGCCAAACATTCTTCATTCTGTTATTTGTTGCTGTGGCTGTCTGTGAATGTCTCTCTTCCTTTCTATTAATGAATACAGATGTGCAGCTGCCTGCACCCATCTGGCTTTGTTCAATAAATGTGCAGGCACAGACGTTTAAATCAAATATTGATAAATACAGCTTTTAATATGTAAATTTTTGTGAAGAAAACTATGTCTGCCTGTTTTTTCCTCCTGGAGAAGCATTTCTGCCATGGTGATACTTTTTTTGATTGCCATTGTATTCTGCCTACGGCGGCACATGCATTGATGCTTGACAGTCAGAGGGATAGGAATAGTTCCTGAAATAGATTTGGGGAGAGGAGTAAAAGAAGGTAGAAGGAATTCTTTGGGCATAATAATTATTCTGGTGCAGTTGCAACATCTTCTCATCCAAATGCCTTTACAGAGATCAGAGACACAATGTGCAAGGTGCACTAGAGAAGTCTTGAATGGTCCCAAATAACATCTGCAGGAATTCCAGACAGGACAGTCTTAAAATGTGCACTGGTGTGTGTGTATATGCAGAAAATGCGAGTAATTATAATCCCTGGCTTTCAAAATTTGCGACCCTCTTGAAAGCAGTGAACTAAGGCCCTGCTAATATGTTTGACAGGTGCTTAGTGGGGTTATAAAAGGTGAGTGGCAGTAGTGGAGAGCCTAGCCAAAGGTCAGCAGTCATTTCTCAGGGTAATTTGTGATCACAGAATCACACTTGCTGTTTGTTAATTCTAAGATGTTAAGGACCTGTGATGTCAAAGGATTTATTTTTCTTCTCCCCCCCCC